>MOOZ01001196.1:53306-73584 GCA_002930495.1 Cecropterus lyciades
GGTTCGACCGGGGGGTGCCGAAGCCACACCTATTTCTACCGTAAGCAGTTCTTGTTTCGGTGGAAAGGTGTGGTTGTCGGCTCACATTCATATAAGGCGACCATCTTAGTCTTCGGGAGTAGCAACGCATTTGTGATTCACTTCAGATGAATTTCTTGTTCTATATGAAGTTGCCATTTGACTATGCCATTTAGTATGAAGTTGCAATGACCACTTGCCATCAGGTGGATTGCATGCTCGTTTGCTACTTCAAGCTTATAAAAATAAAAATGTTGCCGACACCGGTACTCCCTTGGTCGTACGTCTTTATCAGATTATAATACTCTCTTCGATTCGCGGCTTTAATTTTTTTTTGTCTTGTGGTAATGTCAATTTGTCAATGGTAGGTGATCCTATTTTATTAGTAGTAAGCACAAAAGTTGGTAGTCATGAGTAGATAATGAAAACTACTTAAGTTAAAAAAAATGTTTTAATGCAATTGATTCTATTGTGATTTGTATGAAAAAAATAACTCATTCTGAATTTGCTGTCGTTGTTTATAGACGAACATAGTAAAAAAAAAAAGTTGAAACATCAAAAGTTGCTCCCACCTTATTTTAAAATATTATTTTATTTAATAAAAAAACAGTTTTGTTACTAATAACAGATTTATTCGAGTAAGCTTCACAATAAAAATAAATAATCCATTAATAGGTGCTTTTCGCCGTCTACGAGAAATGTTTAACTTTTTACCCATAACCAACAAAGTTTGTGTAACTAAGAATAAATTAAATGCTAAATTAAATATTAACTTATTAATATATTTGCGTGCAAGAAGTGTGTCAATTTTTCCTCATTAATTTAAAAGTCAAACAATGTGAACTGTTTAATTGAACATTTTGTTAAGTATGATGCTGTGAAGGTACTTTATTCGTCCTTGATATTAACTAACTCTTGCCTATTTTTATTATAATATTTGAATGTAGCTATATTTTTCATCTTAGTCCCTATATTGTTATAACGGTGTCTGTAGTGTAGTTTCACTTCTCTTGTTACATTTGCAATTTAATGTTTATATATATTATATTATATGATGTTGTAGAATTAAATTGGAAAACGCGTAAAGAAGTAATATCTAGCTTTTAGCTAATTGTTTGTGTACTAGGCACTGTGGATTTAGTAGATGGGTAAAGTAGAAATGTGAAAACCTGAAATTGAGATTATTGTTTAAATTAGTGTTGAGTAGTTGTAATAATTAAAATCTATTTTAGAACAAATTACAAAGTCAATAGACCATATAATATTTTAACTTTTTGTATATAATAACCGATTTTCATTGTCTTCCTATATAATCACTTATGTTCCTATATTTATGATGTTTTTAATATTTGGTCTCATGTTGTATTGGAATCATTTTATTGTAAGTGCCATAAATTATCACCTAAATGATTCTATTTGCATAGTATAATGGTGGTACATTAACAGATAATAATAAAGTTTAAATGATTCAATAGTATAAATAAATTTATTATACAACTTTGTACTTTTTGAGATTACCTTTTTTTTAGGAAATACAGATGTTTCTATTTACTTACACCACTAATATATTTTGTGAATATTATTAGAAACGGTCATAAAACATATTTATTTTTCTATGCAAATATGAAATTCACTGCCATACAAAATATATTTATTATAAAACATACTTATATCAAATGTTTTCATGTGGAAATATTTGTTAATTGAATTTACGGTTTTTAATTAAAGTTTATTTAAATAGATGAGGTATTTTATTTGGTTCCTAACATATCATAGAAAATTATGATCATTTTAACTTAGAAGTAAGATTAATCGTGACGCCATCTTGTTCAGGTAGAGGCCTAGATGATCTACGGCAGATTCGTTAGGGAGTGCACGCAGGACGCAATAAATTCTGCGTGCGCAGTGTCGAGTCCTGCTCCTGACGGATCGGCTAAAAACGTTACATTTCGTCTAAATTCGGCCCTCATTTTACGCTGCTGAATCGTAAGCGAGACGGAATGCTATCTCCGTCTCTGTCCCCGGGTGTCATCGGCCGTTCATGTAGTAGGTACTAGAGTATAGTACTTGCTCATTCGGCGTCTGTGTCTTGGGCGGGTCGGTTGTTGCCGCTCGTCTTTTCGCGTGTGTTGTGATTTCAAGTGTAGTGGGTGCTGCGCTGAACCGCCACTCACTTCTCTCAGGTAACAATTTAATCTCCATTCAAATCACCTCATTTTATTTTTTGTTAGTCGCGAAGGGATTCGCAAAAAATGCCGGCAGGGACAACGCGCGACCACGATCGATAACGATGTTGTCTTGACCGAGTGTAGGCAGTCGCTAATATCGAATCTATTTTGCCGATTTCTAACATAAAACATGCCGAAATATTCACTAGCATGTCCTACGTTTCTTTGGCTGTAGATAATAATTCAAACAAATACTTTTTCAGTCATGCCGAACCATGCGTTTATAAGGATCTTTAAAAGCTCGTAATGTCTCTAGTATTGGCAGATTTAAATCAATTATAATTAAATAATCGGCCGATTATCTTACCTTTACCTTTTCACTTGAGATAATTACGATAAAAATGATAAGTACTTGTAGAGAAATTGTGAACCTAGCAGCACCAATTGCGAATTCTACTTAAATGTAGTCTCCTTGGATTTGGAATGTTTTAAAAATATTATAAAAGGTGATCATAATGTATAAATATTGCAATTCAGTCATATTCTGAGTAATCAATGATTCATAACTTCTTGCAACGCGCAGATTTATGAGTAAATATTTATATGCCATTATTTTAAGTTCATTCTCGGTTCTCTACATAATCTAAGAAGTAATTTTAGAGTGTCAATTATATGACCACGCCTAGGACATCGTCGGGTATCACACCACGGAGCACACTTAAGTGATGCTCTCTAAAAATAAACTAGCAGATAAGTTGCAGGGTAACAGCTTATGACGACATTCAAAAATTGTATACTTAATATTTTTAACAGTTTAGTTGTTAAACAGTTTTTCCACTCACCCAGAAAACCGTTTTCATTTATTAAAATGTCAACGTAATGTATAATGATATCTATGTGACTAATGTTTTAGGTAGGGTCGACTGTGACTCCCCCAACGCACACTGTGACCGTTACAACTAATCTTTAATATTACAACAGTTTGGGGGAACAGTCTTTCCGAACTGATATTTTAATGTAAATACAACGTATTAAGAATACATGGAAACAAAAAAGAAACAGGTTGTAAATCACCAAGCGATTTTGTAACTTACGAGAAAATCTAAATTGTCTACTGAACAGGTTTCTTTTATTTCTTTAACCCACACGTTGCTTCCGCACAATGAGACCAGGCAAGGCAGGTGCAAAACGACCGAAAAGCGGTCTGGGCTCGTTTTGTGTCTACGCAACGTCAGGTAGAAAACGAAATCATCATACCATCTGTCGTTAACCTGAACAAATCTTTACCATACATTAAAACCAAGTAGAGAACAATATTATTCCACTCAATTGTTGTTTGAATAAGTTGCTGTCTTAGCACGTGGTAGGTGGACACGAAATACGCAGACGACGGGGGTGTTAAATTACTTCACTGCAAAGACGGATTACTTTTATTGTCAAGTATTTCAGTACCCCTTTTTGTTGAAGCTTAACAAAAGATTTAAACTGATTAGACGTATTGTTTTACATTTACGACAAGATCAATGAAATGTGTAAAAAAAACAAGCAATTTGTACCTTTTCGCCGCCTAATTCCTATTTGATGGATATTTAATTAACTGGAAGCGAACGTATAAAACAATTAAGTGGTTAACTGTTCTTCGAAATAATATAATTGTCGTCCTGTTTGGTTTTATTAACAAAAAGTAACACATTAAAAGTATGTATGTATTACAAAGAACTATAATGACTGATCCAATTGTAATATTGTACATATTACATTTTATTAAAATTAATTACTCTAAATACAGTGGCATGAACCTTTTTAAATTTAAAGAATACTTTTAGAAGTCCATCTTAAATAAACAAATCGAATAAACCATACCTTGAGTCTCTATAGAGAGTAATAGAGTTACTGTCGGGCGCGTAAACTTATTACATAGAAAATGAATATAGAAGGGACTTTATCAAGTAAGATCTTGCGGGGGTGGTCGCCCCGAGGCATGTGACGAACGCTGCCTCCCAGACAGCGGGCGAGTCGATACCACGCTTCTTGGTAACCGCTTGAGACACACGTACACGCAGACTCCACTCGTAGATATGCACTCACAACTCATGTACTCACCAGACGAGATTGGAGAACACGGATTTCCAGCCGAATCGAATTGTCTGCGGATAGATAAGTTTGCAGTTTGTTGCAGGCTGTGAGCTCTACGGCGGTCGTTTACACTTAAACTGCACATTTAGCGTCGCATTTTGAACGTCTAAGTATTTATACTATTTAATCTATGTAGTGTATTATTATTATTATTAGTATTTAGTAACTAAAAGAGAAGATTTATAATGTCTTATTTTCTATTTCAGCTAATTTGTTTTGTCGGTCTGGTTTTTATAAGAAAAATGTCCTGTAACTTACTTATCTGATGAGTTTTCTGTTAATATTATTTAAATAGCAAATGAGCATGCAGTCTATCTGATAATAAGTGGCCACTGCACACCGCCTGTAGTCATCAAACACAGATAATATTTGAATCCTACATGACGTGCACTGCAAATGCGTTGGTACTTCTGAGGACTATTTTGGATTGCCTTGGATAATCAATGTAGTTATTAAGAAGTTCCTCAAAATGGTACATGATCATTCAACTACTGATATAAAACACAATATCCAATTGCACAGAGCATTGAACGACATACACGTATTTGTCCACATTTATGATTCATTCACATATATCTAATGGTAATGAAAATAGAAATGTAAAGTAACCACTAGTTTGAGAAATTATTGTTGCTCTACTGACCGTGGTGCCTTTTGCGGTAAGGCCCAAGATTGCATTACCGTATATCAAGTGTATGGGCTATATACGTACAATTATTAATTATAGTAGACATAATTTCATACTTATAGTACTGAACTACATTTAATTTATTGGGACAAATAACTCTTATATCAAATGATACATTCAATGAAACTGTAAGCGACATCAAAGTCGATCAGATGGAAAAGTTGTTAATAAATTAAGGAGAAATGATTTACATATAGACATTTCAATAGAAAAACAGTATACGTATTAAGATAGCCGCATATATCTTTACGAAACCGTTTTCGATCAATAAAAATGTTCTTTCGAAATTCAAACATAAACGGAGCGTAGCCATTTCTGGATAATGGAGCCCGAAATAACTTCCCACTCACTCACGCACGTTCGTGTGTATACTCCATAGCGACCGTGCTGCCACCACAGTGGGCAAATGTTTTAAATTGTGGCACTAATGCTGTAATAGTTTCTTAATTTGTCAAAAGGTTGCCAAAGTTTGGAAGATATATCGTCGTTGAGTTCTATCACCGCGTAAGTCATTTTTGGAATTTTTTTTGAAGGGACAAATACCGATTAATTTTACATAGACGCAACTAAAGTTCCATTTTGTACTTTTAGTTTTCCATAATTTAAAGGTATTATTGTGTCGTACCATGATTCTGTTCTGCCAAAAAATGACTTACGCGGTGCTAGAACTTAAACGACGATATGCCATTTCATTATTTAAAGTTCAGTTTTTGTTTAATTTTATCCCATACAAATTGTTATATGATATTCCGAATGTGCAGGAGAACGTGAGCAATAAAATTCATACTATAGCTAAAATGCTGTATTTGAGAGTTTATTAATAAAGATAACTTCACATATGTAACTTTAAAAAAACAAATTTATTGAAACCATCTTAATAACATAAAACTCTACGAACGATACGAACTCTACATAACACAGAATATTATGTCCATAATAGTGATAATATAGTAAAGGTAGCAAACTGCCGTAAAGTGCACATGATGGAAAACCCCGTTCATTACGATTGGTCGATATGGTCTTCCATTAAAGCTTGGTTCAGCTGAAACTCTACATATTCTATTTTTTAATTCTTTCTAACTTTTTCTAAAAAATATCTAAGACCAATGTCCAGGTATATAAATGTTCTTTTGCATTTCCAAAGGTGAACATAATTGCCTCTTCGAATAAATTTCTATTACCACCTTTGGAGATAATTTACTTATAGCTTTATTTTTTAATCTAATTAATTTAATTTCTTTTATGTTCAGAATTGCTCCGAAATTAAATCTCAATAAATAAAGAATTAAATACAAAGGCCAACTTGCTAAACAGTTTTGAACAATGTGACAATAGTTTAATACTTTTTGTTTCAAGGATCTGACTTACGTTATGAGCGAGATGAGGTATTTACAGTAGAGTCTCGAACCTCGCCTCGAAGATAGCAATCTACTATTCCTTTACTAAGTATTTGTTTATTATGACATCAATATAGTTGCAAACCTGCTATTTTGTAACTTTTTAAGCTGTTTTTGTACCTTGTATCCGCGCGGTATTGTATTCCCGCGGCTCCGCCCGCTTCCGTCATATTTACCACTATCAGAAGTATCCCATGTCTTAATTCAATCATCGCTCATTCATAAACTATATGAGTGCTAAACAGCTAAATCCGACCAGCAGTTTTTGCGCGAAAAAGTAGGTAATAAACACACACGCATCATCACAAACCTTCGCATTTATAATATTATAGTAAGAAAAGATTGAAAAGTTCTTTTCCATGTAACGCTTCCGTGAAATATAAAATAATATAACAAAAAACATTAGTAATTTTCTTATTTTAAATTCAAATTCAAATTCGTTTTATTGCAAGAACATAGTAAGTCTTTAGAACTATGAAATGCGTATATGGAACATGATAGTAAATATTTTTGTCCCACATCATCCTTGATAAGAAGTGCGAAATTCCAAATACTGCAATTTTACACATATTTTCATATTATTCGTATGCAAATGTCATTCAAAATCAATTAATTCGATATTCAAATTAATTACAAAAAACTTGGACATCATCAATCTACCACCGCTTTTGAAGCTGTTTCGTTATGATGATGTTGTGTAAGAATATCCATAGTTGTGCATAAATTGCATATTATAAAATTAAAAATTACATGTTAACAAGTTGCACTCATCAGTTATGATGGAACCGGAGTTCTGTACCATGCATATTTTCATTGATTTAAACCTTTTCTGAAGTCTTATGTTATACTAGCTAGTACCCGCGACTCCGTCCGTTACGTTGATTTACAACGATAAAGTGTATTCTAATCCAAGTTATAAACTATGTGTGCCAAATTCACATCGAATCAGTAGTCTTTACGTGGAACATACATCCATACAAACTTTCGTCTTTATAATATTAGTATGAAGTATGATTGCAAAGTATCGGATCGTAACGCACATAGCTTAAATCGTTCGATGGAGTTTATTGTGCTCAATGCAGTGATGTCATGGCCGCTTAATTCTGGTGTTTAGAGGACACCCGCCCATAAGGAGCGCTTCCGGAGCGCTTATTCAATCGGCTTTAGCAATCGTCGGCTCGCCAGACATGCTATGATAACTATATTAATAAATATTTATCTACTGATATTCTTATATTATGTTATTCATTCTAATAATGTATAATTAAATTACAAGACTTACATACTTACATACCTACTACTCATATTCATATTATTCAAATTTAACAGACTTAAAAATCGATCCGTTTAATTTAAAATTGTAGAGCAATTTTTTTATAATTGTATTATAGAAGGCTAATGATATTATTTAATTTTACGTTACAGACAAAAGTAATTATGAAATATATCGCACCAATAACCGGTTATAGGCTTAATTGAGTAGTATAAAACAGTATATTAGTTAGGTTTGGTTGGAACAGTTCCACTGCGCAAAACTACTATAAAAAGTACTTTGATTGGGTAAGAGTTTATAAGATTCAACATAGATATAGATACACATAATACATTACTCTATACATTAGATCAACTAAATAATTCATCAATAGATAAAAAAAATGAGTGTAGTATTTCAACTTCTAGTAAAATTGTAGTCATCATTACATCATTCTCTATCATCACACTCTCACACCAGTCTCTATCAAATGATAGAGACCGATGTAAAATAATATGCAAGCTTGTTATGCTTGTTACAAGGAAATTAAAATGGTTTAATACTTAACAATAAACATTCAATATTTAGCCTGCCTAATAAGACTTTTATGTATGTATGGCTTATCTCTTAAGACTTAAATATATCATTTAATATGACTTGTTACAGTCTTAAGGGTCTAGAGTAGTCGGTAACTTTTTGACTGTGCGGGTCCCAAAGTAGCTAAATGTAGTTTTGGGATGGGGAAAGATAACGGTCGTCTAAATATTTTGTTGAGAGCAAAAACAGACTTCCGAAATAAAAAAAAACACTTGAATTGTCTCGTGGACTGCGGGTCGCCGATCGCTGATTCTCTGAAACATTGTTTTTACATGTTTCTCACTGGACTAGTAAAAAGTCTGTGTGTGTGAAATTCATACACGGTAGAAGTGAAACTTAATAATAATAAATAATCAGTCTTCCAGACTTTGTAATTTACCTGTTAAAATCATTAGCGTGATTTAAAAAGATGTACAGCGCCATCTAGTTGTAGCGCCGACAACTGCTTTCTTAACGCGTTTTCGTTTCATCGAGTTTCAAATCACAACGATTCTAAAGATGTTGCACTTCAAATTTGCCAAAATACATATAATGTTCAGGTTTAATATTGAATGCTCTTCAAAGTCTGTATACATTGTAAGAATTATTTAAAACAAATAAATAATCAAGACAACACAAACATTTCTTTAATCTAACACGCTGAAACGACAGTCTTGGTCATATTATACCAATTTTTACCATTAATTATCGTAGCAGATATATATTGAGTCCGGTACGACTGTCGTACTGACGATATTTTCGTAATTAACTCCCAATTAATACAATATTTTTGAAATTACACTGTTATAATTTGTCTCTTACCAATTTCATAATTCATCTGGCTCGTGGTTTTAAAGCGTATACTTTGCGAATTTAAAAAAATATATAATGAAATCGACATAATCTATTACATGCAATGACCAATACAAAACAATGCTTTTATTTAAACTAAAAATAATTTAATGAGTCAAAAACGCTCCGTTTTTAAGAATCATCATCTAAAATAATTACTTAACGTTGTAGTCATAATCATTTATTAATTTGTCATTAAGGATTAGTGTAAACAGATGTTTACAATATGGTGAGGCATACTGTACCAAATACTGTCATACATTTCATTTTTAGTGTTCCGTGCCTCGAAAGGAAAAAACGGAACACTTATAGAATAACTTTGTTGTCAGTCCAACCGTCTGTCAAGACCTTTTTTCTCAGGAACGCGTGGAGGTATCAAGCTGAAATTTATATCAATACTCAAGTTTACTGTCCTTTGGAGCTGTGAAAAAATCAAATTTGTAAGCCAACGCAATCAAAAGAAACAGCCGTTTATGCGGCAAATTTTCGTAACTCGCAAGGGAATCAAACCTACAGGGTACTTTCCGTGAACTCAGAATCTAGAAATTTGGTACGAAGTAATGTTTTATACCACAAATAAAAGAAAAATTGCGAAAGCCGTAAATTTTAGTTACATCACATTTTTTACAGAACCCTCAGTGCGCGAGTCCAACTCGCACTTGGCTGGTTTTTAGATAAAAAATAATGTTATTACATATATACGCTTTTCACACTCATAGCCCCGCAAACTATGTATATAGAATTTTCTCTTGCGTCATGGGTACCATGGACACAAAAATACCAAGGCACCCAGACCCAGAACAGAATCTAAAGTCATTATTCTCATCATTTAGTTATCTGTCTGGCCGAAGCTGGGGAGCGAACGCAGAATCCACTGCTTGTCAGACCTATTATATACTCGTATTAAATACATAAATATAAAACAACAGAACACGCGGTGATATACTTATACATGTATATTATGTATGTATGATACATATGTATGTTATAAAAGTACAGGTTTTTTAAAGAATAATAATTTTAAATTGTATGGACCCTATATAATTTAAACCATACACAATAAAAAAACGAATTGTAATAAAATTAATATGCTTAACGCAGGCGTTGCGCGTGGCTTTGTCACGTATACGATAGCGCCAAGCTCCTTAGGGAGTAGCTTACACATAAATATTCTAATTCGTTTGTCGTTGCTAATCGCAGATACTAATAACATCGTAGTGCATTGACCTTATATAAACGACATTAACTCTATTTGTAATTTTTTTATAATTTGTTAACAAAAAAATTAGCAGACAAATTGATGGTAAATGGTTACTGCCGCCCATGAACATCTGAAATCAACTCCAAATAGAGTTCGAGTCCCGTCTGAGCCGCCACGGTTAACTGCTAGTAATGATAAGCCTAAAATTAGAACGTCTCTAATAAGTATCTCGCTCTTATAATACCCGTCTAAGGCTGAAATAGGTTTAACGGCTGTACCTTTGGACTCAACGGTATTCTATCACCATCAAGCATATTATTTAAGCGTCAGTTTAAATATTCATATGATAACGTCATTTGATTATCGCTTAAGTGATTCGCGTGTGAATTTTACGAAATAAAAGAACAATAAGATGTAACTTCTTTTGAAGATATGCAAAATTTTTACTCTACCAAAAATATCCACACTTTGCAAAAGAGGCTTTGTCTCGCAACGTTCGCGTAGGTACACGTCGTGACTACTCTTGCTCTGGGCTTTTTAGAAATGAAAAATGTGTACTGTGCTGTAGTGAGTTACAAATAATGCAATAAAATTCTTTTGTTTCAGATTCGGGCCAAGCCCGGCCGCACCGCGGCTGGTGGAGATTTTAGTTTTCTTTTTAATTCACGACATTTTTTGTTTTTGTTTCTGAAAGTGACAAAAGTGTACTGTGAAGTGTTAAAAGTGACTGTGTCAATCATGGCACTCTCAAGAGGATTAGCTGCCCTCGCGGTGCTGCTCGTACTTGGTAAGTGGTGACAGTTATCTATCTACTTATAGTTTTAAAAAACGCTGATTTCAAGGAGTTTGTGCCATCCACTGGTCAGATTCTTTGAAAAACCGATTTGTATATTTAGTAAAAACAAAGAAAGAAATAATTTTTATTCACGATGAATGTCACAGCACTATGAATTATGTACTCGTCCTATATTACATAATACACAATTAATTTCCATTGAAAAATGAACATATTGTATTGAACTTGTATGAAATGTTTCGCAAACGCAAGACATCATGTCAATCCACAAAGATACCAGCTGTCACCCATTTTTATTAATCTCCTGTAAATGAATCTATACATATAATAAATAAAAATGAGAAACATAATACAACAGTCATAAAAGATATCAAAATAGAAATTACAATATATTATATTTATATTATAAGGTTCTGCAGACAAACAAACATTACAGAAAATGTACCGTAAATACGTCAAAGTATGTCAACGTAATTTAATGTAAGGCCTAAAGCTGAATCGCTTGCAGGAGTTTTCTATACTTGTTTTATGACTGAAAATATAATTTACAACATTACACCTGAACTACTTTTAAATAGATTTCTATTTAAAAGTAATGAGTGACAGTTAAAGCTAGGGTAACTCTACATTTGATTTGTTCTTACTGTAACCTAATTCACTTATGCGCCTAAATATAAATTTAAGACATACAAGTTAATAATCGACATTTAAATTCCACTTAGACGTCTATTCACACAGTGGTAATATCATTCACACTATTATGGACATGATAATTACAGTTTACAAATTAAATTCATATTGAGAATAATAAAAATAAGGACGCAAAAATCAAAAGTATGGCCGTTTTCGACATTTGTTTAACAGATGTGATCATGTGTTATACCAGGCAAACAGTGGGCGAGTCTCAGGTTCGCGTTAAATTCTAGGTTTTCGACTTGAACTCATCAGAACATTGGCCTTTCGATACGTTGGAGGTTTCGGCCATGACTCGTACTGGCTAAACTTGTGCTATTTTATTATCACAATTATAGCAGTTATGTTAACTTGTACCCGTGGGTACATATCTAGAGTGTAGATATGTTTAAGTATAGATAAATAGGCAAAAAATTCAATCAATTATTGTTTTTTTTTTGCTTCGTAGCTTTTGACAAACTTTAGAATTATATTACAATTATTTGAAAAAATGTTTTGTTTAGTTTTATTTAAGGTTAAATTGTTACTACTGGACAACCAGTAATTTTCATCATAATAAATTAACAACATTATAAAATAAAAGCGAAATTTAAATCTTTTAACACCGTTTTGTTTAAAGCACACTTTGATCAGGGTTTGTATTAAAAATCTCGTATTACACGTCTTAGCCACAAAGTCTCGTGTAACAAACAATATTATTATTGAGGTATCAATTTTCCAATCCATAGCATAAGGTAGGTGTTTGTTTGACACCGCCGCCCACTGTCATAACTAATATTCACTTATCATCAACAAATACAATTATAAACAGTAGTTCCGACTCAACTTACAATCACTATCGCGACGACAGTGGCAAATAAATAAATGATAATTAATATAATCAGAAAACAAAACCCGATGCGCGAGTGAATGCTCACTATTTATTTATTTGCAGGAGATGATGAATATTCACTAAACTAAGTCTTGATACTAGAATACAAGCCATGCACCGTATTGATTTCATCATGTGACATGACGAAACTGTGTCCATAATAAAACTCATAATGTAAAGTTGGTTTACAAACATAAAATTTTGCTCATGTATTCCTTATTATAATGTAGATGAACGCTTGGAGAATGGATTTTTTTATAATCGTCCTATATGAGGGTTGAATCAGTAATTATAATGTATTACAATATACATATAATACAAAATCTGGTGTTTCTAAATGTAGACTATTATGCGTAAGTGTGGAGCGTATAACAATGTTGTGTAATACAAGATGTTCTGTCCCACTTTACCTAAAATTAGAAAATTAATAGTAATTTTAATGTATTTGAATCACATTTTACAGTCTCTGCACGCGCTTATTACAGAAAACCGTGTACGGATTACTGTGATTTTTTGTGAGTATATGGGTAATTTCAGTGCAGGGCATTTTGGTCTGAATAGATGCGCTGATGCCTCAGATTGCCATTTATTGTATCTGTCAGCTCGGGCCCATTGGAAAAAAGTAGTATTTTATACCAGTGGGCCCGAGCTGACAATGACAAGCTAAAATTAGTATTTTCCTAAATGAAGCTATAATTTTCTTCTCTATTTGTAAACAAATAATGCCATGTCGGCTATCTTGATTCTGCCTCCTAAAAATTTTGTAAAAAATCAAGTTGTAGTTAGTTAGTCAACTTAACCACTTCCACCTACAAAAATGTCGAGTTTGTGCAAGCATTGCATTGTCGCTTGTACAAAGAAGTTAATTAGAACAGTGCAAGGGGTTAGGATACGCTGAAGATAGCGTAGATAACAAAGGAACGCGAGCTAGGAATTTGACCGGGTGAACGACCGCTGGGTTTTTTGAATTGCGGAGCGTAGTTAGGGTTGGCACCTTTTTTTCAGCAATTACATTAGTTTACGTTGCTTATAAAAGGGTGAAAAAAATGCGTACTTTTGAAATTAAGATCGTTGTTTTTCCTTTATTATAACTTTTATTTACCATCATCAATTCCGGGGTTGCCTATAATGGAACTTAAATTTGACTGCATTCCTGATGCTAAGTAAGCTAACCGATTCAGCTGATGTTTGCATGCATGTGTAAATGGAAAGACAATGGAATATTATTGTAATATGGTAATAGAAACCTAGTAATAAAATAACAAAACCCCCATTGAGTTTGGGCTCGTTTCATTCAGTTTGACTTCGTTAAGCTAATAAAAAGCTTACGACCAAACTTTTTTAAATCCCAGATCTTGCAAAATAAATAATTTTCGCGTACTTTACTATTCTCATAAAGTATAGAGTACAATTACCACGAATAACTTAATACTTTAGTAAAGTGCGGGTGGTAGACCCTATGCGTAGTACTCCGCCATATACGTTTTCAAATTGGTTCAAACACTGCCTGGATTCTAGAAATATGGCTTTCGTATAATATATAAATAGCACGAGATATAAACACTACTAGCTTTGCTGATTTATAGGTTTTAGTTAGCGTTTTAGTCGACTTTAGAACTTTTGTGTACATCGTAACTTTATCGACATAATATAGTCTTGTTTTTTCGACTTTACTATTCTATTCTATTCCTATTCTACTATTCTATTCCTATTCTGTGCTATTACTATAATTCTATTACTATTCTATTCTATTCCTATACATATTTCTTCTTGACGAAAAAATAACTAAAATAAAACAATAAAAGTTTATCTTTAGACATAGTAAGAATTCCGTATTGAAACGGACTATCGTTCACACTTTAATGATACCAAGTTAAATCTTGAAGAAAAAAAAGCGTCTTTTAAACGGATTTCATGTATCGGATAGTTCTTCCATTGATGTTAGTGAGTCAAATATTGTAGAGTGTAAAAAAACTTCTATTAAAAAGACTTCACATATGGAATAGTTCATCAAATAATGTTAGTGAGTCAATTATTGGAGAGTGTAAAAAAAATCTATTAAACCGATTTTACGTATCGGATAGTTCATCAGTTAAAAGTCACTGAGTTAAAATATTAGAAAGAGTAAAAAACTTCTTTTAAATAGAATTCACATTTTGTATAGTTCAACCATTAATGTTAGCAATTGCAGAATGTAAAACTTCTATTAAACAGACCTTATATATCGGATTGTTCATCCATTAATGTTAGTGAGTCAAATCTCGTAGAATGTAAAAAACTTCTGGTCGTTACCATTTAGTATGCAGATCAGTCGTCTTACACCGTAACGCTGAATAATTTAAAACTAAACTCTTTAGTAACAGTTAGATACTGGTCGTATTCCAAAGACTCGTCGTTTAAGATTTAATTACACTTGAGTTCTTATCTCCCGTCGTTGTAAACTTGTTATTTCCACAACTGGGAACAGATCCATATATTGTGTATAGTATTACATTTTAGTTAGTATCACGCACTTCCGTCTTTTTAAGAAATCGAATTATATATTAAAAAAATACTTCTTGTTCTTTTCTGGTACTACATCAAAATCATGCACTTACAACTTTTAAGGAAATCGAATCATAAATTTAAAGAGTAAATGTCAAGGGACGAACGATCTATCAGTTACAGCTTCGTAAAACATAGTTTTGCTACGAAAATATCGTTAAAGCATACGAACATTGTCGATTGTCGCGCTTTCAACGCCATTGTATGCTGATTATTGTTTCATAAGTTCCATTTCTCGGAAATTAAAATATCGACAATTTTCCTGCAAAACTGTATGAAATAGTATTTTTTTTTTTTATAATAACTCGAGTATTTCTGGACTGATTAGTTTTTTTTTTATATATTTGAATTGAAATTTCGTTAGGGATCGTTCATCCCTTGACAGTTACTGTATTATTTTGTAAATTTATAATTCGATTTCTTAAAAAGATGTAAGTGAATGATTTTTATCTGGTACCAGAAAACAACAAGATTAACAAAATTCGTACCACTGCAATTATTCTTCCTACACTATACTAAAATGTAACGTTAGCCTCAAACCTTGACCATCTTTAGGTTACGTAATGTGTCAGGTGAACTCAGAGTTACAACACATTACACACATTCATAAGAGATATATCTATATTAATACTTCGATCAAGCGGTGTGGTAAACTCGATTGAAACCTCACATGAAAAATGAATCACAAAAAATTATTGATTTCGATTCGAAAACGAGTGTCGAGTAATTTGTTAAGTACAAATGGCAGTCGCTATATTGGGCACTCGGATGCCATCTTGAGTTCGATAAGGCCGATTCACACGTGTTAGTGAAGTCCCAGTTCGGTTCGGTACAGCACCACCATATTGTCTATGAAAGCATCCCAGTCAGTCAGTGTCAGTGATGACACAGTGTTCTCAGTGTGTAAATCAGCCTTTATTGATTGAGCTGTTAGAACAAACCAATTCATCTTCATGTTTTTTCCGTATTCATTTCTTTTAGTTTGACGTTTCATGTAGTTTGAAGATTTGTATAAGAGTCACATTTCATTTCAGTCACATTTCAGTAAAACCAGGTTTTGTATATAATATTTTCAAAATGCCGTTGAGTAGGTATTTAATAGAATGCAGCGTCGCGCCACGCACCGGACTAATTGCATTCGGCCTCTGTATGGCATCATAGAACCGTGTCCTACTTAAAAAGTTACAAATGAAGAATTTTTTAATGTCGCTACTAGGTTTTTTTTTATAAGAATAGAGTAGCAAACGAGCACGCAGTCCACCTGATGGTAAGTGGTCACTGCCGCCCATAACTCTGTAAACAACTTCATATAGGACAAGAATCTATGATGTTCGCCTAATATGAAAGTGAGCAACCACACACTTCCACAGAAACGTAAGACCTGCTTTGCGCTAGAAATCGGGGTGGCGGTGGTAGTTCTCTGGTTAAACCATACTAGTTCTCTCACCTTGCAAAAAGGTTTTTGCTCCCGATTTTGTTCGCATAAATGAGTATTTGAAATAAAATGTAAAAAAGATAACCTAGACATTATTTTTTTTAATAGCTTACTGCTTGTACATATTATTATTATGATTTTCTAGGTATATTTCAACTAGGTTACTTAAGTATATTATGTGGCCATAGTCCGAGATTTTTGATATGGAAATGAAACTTCAACTCACCTTATATTATTTGCAATTGATTTGAAAAAAAAATCTTTATAATTCCATTTCCCATCCCGCCAGCAAAGTTAGATAAGATATGTACCACTTTATAATTTTCATTATAATCGTGAGCAATATAACAAGTTTTATCAAATATGATTTAGTGTAGGTTTTACAAGACACTCGAACAAGCAAATAGACAAACCATACTTTTATAATAATTGTAAATAATAAAACTATATTATATTTAAGCACTTCATTTTCTTTAATAGCCGTTGTTAGCGACTTCGTACGTATTTTCAAATATTTTGTTATCCTAAATTTTACTCTATTAAGGATTTATTTCACAAAAAACGTAGGAACAGGTACTTCGTTAATTATAACGAGAAAACTAAATACTAATTTATAATTAGGAGATTTTTGTACCAACTTTCAACAGCTATTTAGTCCCCTTATGAAAAGGTATAAACTTTCTTTACAGATTGCATTTTATAATTCTAAATTTCATCTAATTTGAGTAGTTTAGACTTAGCGATGGTTAGTCGGTCCGTCAATGAGTACCCAATTCGCTTTATATTAATCTCAAAAGTAGCTTATTTAAACTGTACTACACACTAATAAAAGCATATATAATGATTAATTGCCATCAAATTGAACTGTCTACTTGGGAATGTTGACGCCAATTAATCATTCAATTAATTGGCATCAACATTCAGATGGAAAGCCGATGTTTTTATAGAGACCCAATGAAGTGCACGTGCAGTAGCTTTTTACGTGGCAATACACTCAAAGTCAATAACTAGGAATTTTATGTAAAAAATTGATTTCGACCAAAATAACTTCTAATTTAAAGTTGCTTAAAAGATACACATGTGTTTTGACTCGTGTGGTACTATGGCGTATAATCGTTTTGCCACGCATAGAGAACTGGGATCAATCTTCTTGACACAGAAACGAATAATATGTCGATGTTCTGTGTGTTTGTGTATGTGTATTTGTGTATAATACGTGTCTTTTCATGATCACTTGGTCGTCCATGACACAAGGAATTATAGTGTAGGGTTTTGAAAGTAATCCTTCTAAAAGTAGTCTTTGTTTAATGCTTCTTTATCACAACACAACTACATATATAAAAAGACTGGAGGCCAGGTCAGGTTTATGTAATCTGTGCGAAGAAAGAGGAAGGGATAGTATCTATGATTAATCTGTGGGACTTGCGCTTAAGTGAAGAAAAGATGTTACCATTTTTGAAAAGAATTGTAATACTGTTCAAAGTTAAAATAAAAAGTGTGTTAAGCGTAAATACGGGTTTATTTCACCACATATCCCACATATATATTAAAATCTAATGGTTATTAATATTTGAGCGTGCACACCTGATCCAATTAACGAGTCTCGCGTGGAATGGTCGTAGTTCCACCAAACAAGGCAAACAAACGCATCGCACAGCAAGTGGTGTGGTAAATCATTCCGGTCCGGCCGGCATTGCTGGGACCATCTGTCGGCCGCCCGGCCAATCACGAGCGCGCATAGGCACACATCTGTCGCACGCAATGCGCCCGCGCTTTTTGCTCCCTTTGTTGCTATTTTTTACTATAGAAAGAGGAAGACAGTAAAGGGTCAGCTAATGACCTAAATTTTAAGTGCTTTACAATATGTTTTAAATTACATTGTTTGTGGCCCTCATGTTTCCCTGCAGCTAAGCAGTAAGCGCAGGCATAACCCCGCATCTAGTCGCAAGTCATGCCTAAAATAATGTTTCAAGCTCGAGGAATTTGATGCTGTAGTCATTCCAGATTAATGCAGTGACATTATATATTTTCGTAAACAAATTGAGTCTTTTAAAGTATCTGTTAACTGTGCTACATGAAGTAGGTGTATTGAAAATTATGACGGATTTTTTATTTTCTGGTCCATGCTTCTTAACTCACTTGCTTCCGCGTGCAAGACTATCAACAAATGATCAATTTTCTTTATTGTAAATTACAATAAATAATAATCGTTTCGATGAATCAGGGCTAACATAAAGAAACGATGCACGTGTTCGTACGTAATAAAAGATTCTAAAGAAGCATATCAACAAGTAGGTACTCGTATGCTCCCCCGTGTTAGCTACTCAGTGTACTAAGCCTTTATCGTCATGAGTACGTTTCTCACCGGAATGCAATCGCGTGTCGTTTGCCGACCCTCTCCACTGAGCCGGACGTCGCTTGTCTCTATGAGATGGCACTTGTATAAAATAAATTGAACTGAAGGCTACAAGACACGCCGGACGGGAATGCCAATATCACATTGATCGGTATTCGTAAGACTAAACAAACAAAGTGCACTTTTTAATATAATTTCATCAAAAGGACCCAATGAAAAATGAGTCTTTACGACCTTCTAATACTGTCGAAGTCATTTACTTCTACTACCCTGAATACGTGTAACAATAAAAATATTTAATTTAATTGGCATTAAAAACTAACGAGTAAACATAACAATTAACATGGTTCCAATTTCTTTACACTACCACCGGATAGGTACACGACCTCAACTGAAAAGATCTAGAAACTCGGCGGGATTGTCTTTTTTTTATAACATCTCTGCAACCAAGCTGCTCCAATGCAGAGAAACTTATGATAAATAAATGTATAAATATTCGTAAACATAGTGTAGTATAGGCAAAAATGTTAGTATTTTAGACGTATTTTGTTTCTGAATGCACTTTAAATTTATATTCATAAGTTGTATCATAAATACGATTCCTAGTCGTGAGTGTCGTGACCTCTCTACTCATACAAATTATTTCTTACTGGAGTGGCGGTGAACAGCTACGTTGTGCGTGAAAGTCTATTGTAAATAGTCCAAATTGATACTAGACCAGAGTATATGAAATACCTACTCAGAATTTATAATTCTCGACGCTAGTTGAAATACGAGTTGGTAGATATCACACATCTTTGATCAAATGTTTTAGAATACTGTCCGAAGTGCTTTTGTATACGAAGTGCTTTCTAACCGACTGCGTCAGAAGTAGGGTAAGATTTTTTAAATCCCAGGTCAAAAATCGGGTTTTATGCTTTTGTAATACTTGTTAAATACTACATTGTTATTATTAGCTGACCTGTAAATAAAAACCAACATCATATTGATCGACCCTACAGCGTTCTACTTTAATGTCGACCAAGATAAAAGAAGCGGAACACACATGATGTGTGTTCCAGTGCCAGTGGTTAAAGTACGAAAATGGTTTTACGTTTTGTTTATGTCGAAGGTGGTAGAACTCTTTGTGGTTCGACTCCGGAAGCACCACCGCCACACCTATTTCTGCCTAATAACAACAGTGTTTGCGCTATTGTGTTCTGGTCTGAAGGGTGTGGTAAGGGAGACATACTTTTCGAGGCATTCCATCTTAGTCCTCAGCGGTAGCAACGCATCTGTGGCTAACCTTAGGTGAG
>MOOZ01001196.1:88158-107164 GCA_002930495.1 Cecropterus lyciades
GTATAGACACAACAACAAACTTTCAGACAGAATAATAATTTAAATTTATTTGAACCAAAGGGCAGAATACAATGAGCGTATCAATCGAGTATCATCTTCAAAATCAAAACTTATATCCACGATACCTTATTTAACGTTTACATTACTTCCAGGTTTTGCCCAATGGTAATCTGGTATTCCCCCCGTTCCGTGCTGAAGACTACCGCCAGGAAGTCCACGCTCAGGTGTATGCTTGTCTCGCAAGGAACCCGGTCGGTACTATCCATTCCCGTGATGTCAACGTTCGTGCTGGTGAGTTCATAAATATTTTTATTTAAATTTAAATTTTAAATATATCCTAAGTATATTTAGGATATATTTATTGTAAATACATCAAAGGCCAGAACTATCAATAAATGCTATGATAATCGTATATTAAATAAACAGTTATAAAATATAGTAAAACACTTTTTATTATAAACTTAAGTCGCTTTTAACAATGATAATTCGGCTTGTTTTTGTAATTATATAATTAATGTTATAAAATTCAAGTTGATAAATAAGAATAAAACCGATTCAAATATTTCGATAAAAATTAGAACCATCGTTCTTTTGAGTATTTTTTTATTTTATTTGAATTTTAAAAAAACAATATTTACCTATTATAGTTAAGGCCATTGATATCATATATAAATTATACATACATTATTGTATTTTGTCGTATATAGCATACTTAAGCAATATATATTAATACGAGTACATACTTATCAAAATAAAAAGTAGTTTATTAGGATAAGTATGTACATATAATAAGTTTCAAAGCGATAACACAATGTCGATTTATGTAATATATATTTTTCTTGGCATATAACATACTTGTGTTTTAATGGATATTTATTGCTTTCATAGGTACATGTCAATTAGCAATTGATCATACACTAAATATAAACTGACCTTTTGTTATATTTTGAGATAACTTTGACACTTGACGCGATTGCGTTTATCTGTTAGTAATTAGGGGTAAACATGACGAACATATATTTTGGTTGATAAACGACCTTTATCACGCTTCGTATTGCAACCGGTGTTATCACCTTATCGATGGATATCGACTTTGATAATACTCATATTGAAACTTGACATTAAATCAAATGCATTGTTGTTTACAAATACGATAAAATTGTTATAAGGCGAGATTATTACAAGGTATAAAATGGTTTTTAATTATTAGGTCATGCTTGTCCTCGACTGGATTCAACTAACAATTGAGTGCATAGAGTGTTAGGTATAATTAAACGCACGCGAGTCATATAATAGTTATAATGACATCGTTATATCACTGGGCGATAAAAGTCAAGACGCGAATGTCACTATCATTGGATAGGCAAGTACTTCCTACTTTTAATACTTCGGTCAATTGCAGGGCGCTGCCCTATGACTATCACGAAAGGTTAATCAAATAATCAACTGCATTGACGTGGGTGTAAGATGGGTCTGTAATCAATTTATGTTCTAACCAGCTGTTACCGACGTCTCTGGTTACCGTTTTAAGTAATAACTGCATAGTAAAAAGAAATATTTGACTCTGGGAATATTACTTTTTTAATATATTTTGTTGAAATGTATCTACATGATTTCAAAATAAATAAGTATTTAAGCATATTTGTCGGCACCAAAATTAGTACTTTTTTTAACTAGCCTTTTTTACTTATTATTTGTCCGTCGTAGTTTTCGAAGCTATAAATCAATTGTCGAACAGTTTCACACTAACGTCACAGACAAGTGACAAGTATAAATAATGATTGAAATAATAGCTTTCTTTGACCATCGGTCAATTGACTCTATAATTCCTACAACCCTCAATTTGAGAGCGTCAATTAAGTAATTAAGTAGTTGGGATGTAACTATTGGGGGTCGAGTAGTCTTAAATGGCTAGAAAGTTTAGTTTTCTACTTTCGAAACGATTGCTGATAGTTATACTTCTTAAGAAATGAAGTTTTTTTTTTTATGTTAGTGGTTATAACTTTCTGATTATTCTAAGATATTGTTTTCGCTGAAAAGACCTATAATTTATATAATAATAAATGACCTTGTTTTATCGCTTTGAAGATAAGTTGTCTAATGCCAGGTTTACCAAGATATAAAGTTAGGCCAGAAATAAAAGTTATCAGATTTAATATTTTAATTTTAGGAAAGTCAAAGATTCAGATACATTTATTTCATAGGCCAACTTTATTTCTTTATTCTATGTTCCTATTACAATGTATATCTATATGGACTAACAAAGATTACACGGCCATATTGTCTACCGTTGTATTATTATTTGCAAGGTGTATTGTTTCATAAAATAAAGTAAATTACATAAACACTGGCCGTAAATAACATTGTTTGTCTTAATTGTTTTTTCTTTATAGCATTGTAATGGTATTTTTTCAGGAATGGATTCTGTATAGCTTCTCTTCATGACTATAAATTAATTTTAATAATATATATATTACTCTAGCAAAATTATTGATAATTAACGATGTTTCCTAATAACGGACATGCGTATTACTAATTGTAAGGGAATTTTTAAAGATGGAGTACAACATTTTTGTGTAGGAGTATGTTATTGAATAGCTGTGTCATGAATCATCATGTTACAAAAACTGCTAAAATGCTTACGATTACCATATCATTACTTCATGTACAGGAACACAAAATTGGCAAACATTACATGTATTATTATTTTTACTTAATCTAATTAATGATTTATAAAAAAAAATAATGTATTGATTAATGTGCCAGTGGTTGCCCAGCATTACGATACTGACGTTAACAAGGAGTACGCTATCATGGGGAATAGTATTATTCTCAAGTGCCAGGTGCCTTCCTTCGTGGCCGATTTTATAGAAGTTCTCTCGTGGCATACCGACGAAAATGAAGACTTCTATCCGGGAGAAAATTACGGTTAATTCAATTTGAATTTCCACGTAACTATCCTAATAATCCTGGTCCTCCGATTCTTAACAATCATAACAATGGAAATTTCGCAGTGGTGCAACAGCAATACGAATCTGAAGTAAATAACGAGTATGTTATACGTGGAAACTCCGCAATACTGAAGTGTTCCATACCGTCCTTTGTGGCGGACTTTGTGAACGTTGTTTCGTGGCACGATGAATCTGGCAGCTCTTTCACTATTGATGAGAATAAGGAGGGAGAGGGTACAATTCAATGTAATTCAAATACCACCCCAATGTCCCCTCCTATACAGTTTGTCCTAAAACTTTTAATATAATATGTGCGCGTTTCAGTTGTTACCCAATATTATGAAGCTGAAGTAGTATCAGAGTATGTCATCCGCGGGAACACTGCTGTACTGAAATGTAACATTCCCTCATTCGTCGCCGATTTTGTCAAAGTGGAGGCTTGGGTCGATTCGGATAACGGCGAATACTTACTTACCGATGATATCGGTATGATGTCGCCATAATTAAAACTACAAAATCCTAAATCCCATCTGCCCCATTTCCTATACGTAGTATTAAAACCTTTATCCATAATTTTTCAGTTGTAAATCAGTTTTATGAAGCTGAAATTCTAACGGAGTACGTTATCCGTGGAAACGCAGCCGTTTTAAAATGTTCAATCCCCTCGTTTGTCGCGGATTTCGTGAAGGTAGAAGCATGGATAGATGAAGAAGGAACAGAAATTACTCATTCTGACAATCTCGGTAACAATCGATAAAACGTTATGGCAACTTCCGTATAGAACGTTTGTCCGTCACCCATACCTGTCCAATCCAAATTCATGTCTAATTGATATTCTTTAGTTGTGTCCCAGTATTACGTGACCGAAGCCGAAAATGAGTACGTGATTAGGGGGAACGCTGCTATTATTCGTTGCAAGATTCCATCATTTGTAAGCGACTTCGTGCATGTGGAATCCTGGATCATGGACGATGGGGAAATATTAACTTTAAACAATACTAATATATCTGAGGGTACTTTATTACGCAAATATGTAATTTTCATTTCCTTTTCCAAATACCTTAAGCATCTCTTCCACAGCAATTATTATATATAATTTGTTCTCTATTAATTTTAAACTAGTGGTATCGCAATCGTATGAAGCCGAAGCAGACAACGAGTATGTGATTCGTGGCAATGCAGCCATTATGAAATGTGAAGTGCCAAGTTTTGTTTCCGATTTTGTATCGGTTGAAATGTGGACAGACAGTGATGGGGGCACTTATTATCCAGGAAATAACGAGGGTAACTCCTCAAAAAATTAGTTCCTCTGTCCCAATCCATATAATTTGTTGTCACAGCCGTTCTTCAAGCATACGAAGCTAGAGTCAACGACGAATTCGTTTTGCGAGGGAACACAGCTATTCTCAAGTGCATCGTGCCATCATTTGTAGCAGACTTTGTTCATGTAACGGCGTGGATTATGGATAACGATACCGTTAATGCTGATAATGACCCAAATTTTGATTCGGGTATTCACTTAGTAGATTTTTGTAGTATTATGTGTAACTTAGACCAATCCTCAGACCTTTCCAAGTCAATATTAGTTGGTGAAATAATTCACAGTGGTACATCAGAATTACGAACCCCGAGTTATCGATGAAGATGTTTTGCGTGGCAATTCGGTCATTGTAAAATGTTTGATTCCATCATTCGTCGCTGATTACGTCCAGGTTGTGGAATGGATAACGGACGAAGAATCCCTCTCTGCATTTTCGTTGAATGGCTCCGAGGGCAATTACGGTAATCGAGAGTGCCCGCGTGACCCCAATTGTTCCTATCCGCTCTCCACAAAAATCCTCGAGAACTAATTGATATGTTTATCTGTTATTCAAATTCTGACTTTAACCTTTTCAGCTGTTAACCAGTTTTACGAGTCGCAGGTTTATGATATTTATGTTATAAGGGGAAACGCAGCCGTCTTCAAATGCCATATTCCATCGTTCGTTTCTGACCATGTTCACGTTATATCTTGGCATGATAGCGAAGGCGGAGAATTCTTATCTAATGAAAACTACGGTATTCATATACGGATATACTTGCCAATGATTTCCTTTAATTCCCGTCCTTTTATTTACATAACATAATTTAATTTTTATAGTCTACAATAGCCACAATACATCGCTATTCAAAACATTTGAATATTTCAGTTGTGAGTCAAGCCTATACAATCCACTTAGTAGAAGAAAATGTTCTCCGAGGAAACGCTGCAATACTCAAATGCCTCATACCAAGTTTTGTGACAGAGTATGTGTCGGTTGCTTCCTGGATAATTTCAGAAGGCGACGACGAAAAAGAGATTAAAGCAAATGAATCCATTGACACTGAGGGTATTTTTAGCATCATGTATAACCTTGCGTTCCCCAGCTGACCTGGCCGTATCCTATCATTTGTGTATACATTTTGTTACTTTCATGCAACTCTGTTTGCAGTTGTAACACAAGCGTATACCATAAACCTCATGGAAGAGAGTGTTTTACGTGGCAATGCTGCGATTTTAAAATGCCACATTTCTTCATACGTCACTGAATACGTCACCGTTTCTTCTTGGATTATTTCCGAGGGCGACACCGATGACGTGGAAATTAAGGCAGAATCCAATGACATGGGTATTTCTTTATAGGGATCTTTTTATTATAACCTTTTCCTCACTCCTTGTCACAATTAATAGTGACAATTCATTAGAGAAGATAAATATTTCAGTGGTATCTCAAGCCTACACCGTTAATCTTATGGAAGAAAATGTTTTACGTGGCAATTCCGCAATTGTTAAATGCCATATACCAAGTTTTGTGACTGAATACGTAACAGTATCATCTTGGATAATTTCTGAAGGAGACGTTGATGAAAATGAAATTCATGTTACTGATTACGCAAATTTAGGTATTTCTACAAAGTGTAACATAAAATTGTCCATTCCTTCTCCTAATTTCAATAACCAGAATCAGCGATACTAGTATAACACATTTCGAATTCTCGATGGTCTATTAATTTTTTCAGTTGTGTCTCAGGCATACACTGTAAATCTTTGGGAGGAAAATGTTTTACGCGGTAATGCAGCTATATTAAAATGCCATATTCCCAGTTTTGTGTCCGAGTACGTTACGATCACATCTTGGATAATATCGGAGGGAGACATAGACGAAATGGACATAAATATTGACTCTGATTTCGGTTTAGGTAACATATACAATTCAGTGCTCAGGATTTTACCCGTCCTTATTTCCATCGAGTCCTTATCAGTTTAGATGTGCCATCGTCGAAAATTTTCGAATATATTAGCATATAGCATTTTGTATGTAATAAATACATATTATGTGTCATAAACAAGCTGCCTTTTCTAATGTCCTTTCAATAATGTGGATATTTTCAGTTGTATCGCAAGTTTACGATGTGAAATTCTGGGAAGAGTATGTTTTGCGAGGAAATGCAGCTGTATTGAAATGCCAAATTCCTAGTTTTGTCGCTGAATATGTATCAGTTACATCTTGGATAATATCTGAAGATGAAAACGAACAAGAAATTAAAATGAATGACACATTGCAGCTAGGTAGTACTTTCCTTCAGATGATCCTTTCTTGTTCAATTCGCCCAACATCTCCTTTTGTATCCTAGGTCTTGATCTTTTTAGGGTTATAGGTTTGCGTGTATTAGGAATTTTGCAAATTACTGGGTACTAAATAAATATTTTAGCTGTAGATAATATCAGTTTTCTAGGCGTTAATGCGCTGACTTTGAGTCATGTTGTTTCAGTGGTTTCTCAAGCGTATGCCGTTAATCTATTAGAAGAATACGTTTTACGAGGGAATGCCGCTATTGTTAAGTGCCATATCCCAAGTTTCGTTGCGGAATACGTCGGTGTCGTCTCTTGGATCATCAGCGAAGGAGAGGAGACAGTTGAGATAAATCTAGATTCAGAACACAACTTAGACGGTACGAGCTTTGCGATGCCATGTAGGCTTGCTTCTTCAATGATGGTATTAAAATAAACCATCCGATCTCGATTCATATATTGTTTAGGGTACTGTTCCTACATGTTTGGGTTCCTTTGGTTCCATGGGCCTCACGGCCTACCTTAATCCTCTTTCCCACTTCCTTAGGTTAATGCATGCAAATGAAATGAATAATATTTATAAGTAACGCGACCTTACGTTGCGCAGTTAAAAGAAAATACAATTTTATAGATTTACTTTTATGGATACATATAACATGTTTGTTTTTTTAATCTTCAGAGGGTAAATACTTAGTGCTTCCATCTGGAGAATTACATATTAGAGATGTTGGACCTGAAGACGGATACAAATCTTATCAATGTAGAACTAAGCACAGGCTCACTGGAGAAACTCGTTTATCGGCCACCAAAGGACGCCTAGTTATCACGGGTGAGTCGAGTTTATTATTTATAACTTGTCGCGCCATAAATTCATAACGTTTGATATGCTTCCTTCATTGATTTAATCCTGTTCACTTTAAATTAAACTCCAAACTAATAATTTAAAAATTATGAGTTTATGGCGCTATTAATTAGTAAGTTGCAGTGAAAATTACAATATTCTTTCAAAGTTCAATATTTTTAATCATTTTTAGTTGAATAATTAACGTACTTCTGTATTTTCGTATTATCTCTAGCAACGTTACAGATCACGTAATATGTAAAAATTATCAAAACATTTACAAAGTTTTAGTAAAATTTATTTGTAATTTTCATTGTTGCCAACGTTTCACACAGCAAATACAGTTTGTGCCAATCAGCAAAATATTCCCAATTCTATTTTTTAAATAAACAAATAATATCACTATTTTTTTAATTACTTTAATTGGTAATATGTTGCTGATTTATCATCAATTTTCTTAAAAATATGAATCATATATACCATTACTATAATCTTTATACAACGCATACAAAAAAGAAATTTTGAACGACATATATAATTCTTAACGTATATAATTAATAACAAGAACTTTAATATACGTAATTTTCCTAAAACGAGATTATAATTTGGTATATTGATATTAGTTTGAAAATTAGCAAATATAAATACGTAACGCTTACGTACTTATATTTGTAAATTTAGTTTTTATACTTGTACCTTGCCTGAATGTTGGGATAGGGTACCCTGCAGAGCTTTGATCCGCGAGTATATGAACGTTTTCCATATTAACATTTCTTATAGGCGACTTAATAAGAGTAGGAGTTTGAAATCTGGTCTGTTCGTGTCTTTCGGAATGTACTCCAATCCTCGTAAATCACCTTCTCCCAACATGCGCAGAGCCCGTGGGCCGTGTGCCTCCCAAGTTTCCTAGCGCGCAGACCACAAGCGGCTTCCAGTTTAAAGAATCCGCCAGCCTCGCCGTTCTGTGTACTGCACAGGCCTTCCCTGCTCCTATGTACCGGTAAGGCTCTAAAGTCATTTTACGTACTTCCTCAGAGCCGATAGGGCGAGTTCCACCTAAGTTCTCGACGACTCAAGCTGGCATGTGGTTTATTGCCAGATTGGATTCAGCATTTACATTGTTATGCCCAGCGCAGGCATTTCCCGTCCCCGTATTCAGGTAATGTGATTATTACCGATATCCGCTTTATTTTAACGTACTTTTAGAACCCGTCGGCCGCGTTTCGCCCAAGTTCGCAACCGTTTTAACCGGCACGATGTTCGAGGTTAAGAAAAACGATTCTTACGCATTGCAGTGCCCTGCCCAAGCGTTCCCAGTCCCATTGTTCAGGTAAATGTTAATTGACGCTTTTATTTTTATAACACCTGTAGAGCCAGTCGGGCGCGTTCCACCAAAATTTGCATCCGTTGTGATGGGTACCATGATTGGGATCAAGAAAAATCATTCGTTTGCATTGCAATGCCCCGCGCAAGCGTTCCCAGTTCCAATTTTCAGGTATATGAATTTATTCATGTTTCAATCAAGCTATCATTTATAGTGTACTTTTTGTTTCGAACCTGCTAAGAATAGAAACAATTTGCTTCAGAACCTATGGGAAAAGTGTCTCCGAAATTTCCAACTTTAGAAAAAAGTCGACTTTTCAATTTTGATAGCAATCAAAGTTTGTCGCTCTTATGTCCCGCTCAAGCATTTCCAGCCCCAATGTTTAGGTAAGAGTTTACAGTTGTAACCTATTTTTATAATAATGAATCAAAAAAAATCTTCATTAATAATATATCGATTGAAACAAATTCCAATATTTCTGGAAGGATGCTTACCATTTACTGTTTTTCGTAAACAGAACCGATGGGAAAAGTATCACCGAAATTTCCATCGATGGAAACCGGGCGCAGTTTTACCTTTTCCTCGAACACGTGCGTAACGATGCTATGTCCGGCACAAGCCTTTCCAACTCCACTGTTCAGGTACATTCACTTATGTTACTGTTATGTTCTTAGAGCCCGTAGGACGAGTCTCGCCTAAATTCCCCTCGATGGATAGTTCAAGAAGCTTCAGCGCTATGCTTAATAGCAGTTTGACGATATTATGCCCAGCACAGGCGTTTCCGGTCCCACTGTTCAGGTAAATCGTATTTCCTGAAATTTTAAAGTAGCTACATGAAAAGTATTTATTCATAGAGCCCGTCGGCCGTGTTTCGCCTAAATTTACATCTACTGATAAAAGTCGAGCGTTTGATGCCACGGGAGGCGATAGCATCACAATGCTGTGTCCCGCACAAGCATTTCCCGTCCCCGTTTACAGGTATTAATTAAACTTTCATAATTATTCTGTAATCTCACTTTCTTCCATAGAACCTATGGGCAGCGCAGCGCCAAAAGTAGCGTCAAAAATGATCGATATCACTGAAATTTCTGCGAATAACACCGTTACATTGCTTTGTATGGCTCAGGCTTTCCCCGTTCCAATATTCAGGTAAATTTAACCATTTATGGTTTTAATACATTTATCGTAAATAAAATTTGTGTTTAGAGCCTGTAGGAAGAGTGCCTCCGAAGTTCCCCACACTGGATAATGTTAGAGGCTTCAATACATTCATTAACGCGAGCGTAACATTACTATGCCCCGCTCAAGCTTTTCCAGTCCCATTGTCAAGGTAATTCTATTAAATCAATTATATTTTTTAGAGCCCATTAATAGTGCTCCACCGAAAGTCCCAACAAAAACGATTGAGTTCGTGGAATTCGCTATGGACTCCAGTATAACGTTACTTTGTCTGGCACAAGCATATCCCGTTCCTGTGTTTAGGTGAGTTTTCACGTCAACATAATATTAATTAAATCTAAACCCCCTACTATTGTATTCTTGGTTTCGTTCATAGCAGGGCAGCAGGGTAGCTCGATCCCCGCGTTCATATTTCCTAATGTTGTTGCGTGTTTTAGAACCGATCGGCTCCAAAAGTCCTTCGTTTTCGAGTGGTTCGAAACTAGCCTGGTTTGAAATATCTTCCGCACAAGACTTTGCACTTTTATGTCCAGCGCAAGGGTTTCCCGTTCCCGTATTTAGGTGAGAATTTTAAATAAACGTACAACTTCTCATGTAAATCCAATTTTCAGAGCCCATTGGTTCCAAGCCGCCAGTGTTCTCGACTGATGATAAATTAGCGTGGTTCATTAGCAGGCCAATTAGAAATAATTTAGCTTTACTCTGTCGAGCTCAGGGATATCCTATTCCAGTTTACAGGTATCTACTCATTATTAACACAATTGTTACCTTTTTGTATATAAAATTTTAGAGCCCATCGGATCAAAGTCGCCCACTTTCTCTACTGATAATAAGTTTTCTTGGTATGTGAGGACTATCGGTCAGAGTCTGAACATCCTCTGCCCAGCTCAAGCTTTCCCTGTACCTTCGTTCAGGTGAATAAACTATCTCTTGTTTTAATTATAGAACCCGTTGGCTTTAAATCCCCTACGTTCTCTAGTGACGTCCAATTCTCGGGAATAATCCGTAAAACTGGTCAAGACTTTTCTCTTTTGTGTCAAGCTCAAGCATTTCCTATCCCGCTATTCAGGTAAGAAACTTTAACACTCATATATAAAATAATTCCGATAACGTAATTCTAACAGAACCAATAGGATCGAAGGCTCCATCGTTTTCGTTGGAATTCAAAAGCACGACACTTACAAAAATTGCGGAGCAAGCCATTGTTCTCTTGTGTCAGGCCCAGGCTCACCCATCTCCCGTATTCAAGTGAGTGTTTCCTAACGTTTTTCGTACGTTTTTCTCTTTAATTCAGAACCAGTAACTGCCAGAGCACCTGCATTTCCGACAACGGCATCGTCTTACAATTATAATATCCAGGAACACTCTGGCGGTTCTATGCTTTGTCAGGCACAGGGGTACCCTCAACCGATGTTCAGGTGGGTCAACTGTTTTGACTCTAAGTCAATTTTAATTTAATTTTAGAGCCCGTCGGCGCGAAAGCCCCTACTTTTTCCACGGACTCCAAAGGCAGTATATTTGTTAGGGAAACTGGACAAAGTTTTGCATTACTTTGTCAAGCGCAAGCTTCTCCCATACCCATATTTAGGTAAGTCTATGTACTATTGAATTGTTTGAAACCTGGTTTATTTTCGTTGCGCAGAACCTGTCGGTTCCAAGCCACCGACCTTCCCAACCGATTTAACGTCGTCGGCTGTAACGAGGCATAAGGATCAAAATTTTTCAATGCTGTGTCAAGCCCAGGCTTTTCCCTTACCAATTTTCAGGCAAGTTTCAATGAATATAATTTATAAGATGAAGTATCAGTATAACATGATAGGTTTATATAAACGATAGGCGGTATCAGACCATAACCGCATACATTTTATTAATTTAGTCATACTTCGCCACTGGACTAACGTGTATTAAAATTATATAGTGTGCAGTATCACTTTACGTAAACTTTGTATATCTTCTACAGAGCCCGTCGGATCAAAGGCTCCCACTTTTTCGACTGAATCAGCACTCTCTTCTATAAAGAGACATCAAAGTCAAAGTTTTGCACTACTATGCCAAGCTCAAGCTTATCCCGTACCGATCTTCAGGCAAGTCTATAAAAATAAATTGTTTCCTTTTGTGACCGTTAATTGATATTTTGTAGAGCCTGTTGGTGCCAAATCCCCGACATTTTCGTCTGAATCAATGGGAAGTATATTTAGGAAACGCGTTGGACAAAGCTTCACTCTACTTTGTCAAGCTCAGAGCTTCCCCGCCCCAGTTTTCAGGCAAGTCTTATATTACATGAAATGATACGATATTTACTTGAATAATGACGTTAAATATTTCAAACTGCAGAGCCCATTGGATACAAAGCTCCTACATTCTCTACGGATGCTCGTAGTAGCACTTTTATACGCACTGTCGATCAAAGCTTTGGACTTTTGTGTCAAGCTCAAGCTTTTCCTGTACCTATATTCAGGCAAGTTATTAGATATAAGTTAATAGTAGTAATTGTTCTGTTATTGGTCCCCCGTATTATTAGTTATTATATTTTAATTGAGGAACTGAAACACGTAGATCAATATTCTGTCCCTAAAAAGGCAATTCGGGTCACATTATCTAATAACGAAAACATTTCTTCAGAACCAATTGCAAGCGCTGTTCCAAGTATCACTTCAACACCCAAAGCCGCCGTACATTACTCTCGTAACACATCGTTAGCGCTAGTATGCCCGGCGCAAGGATTTCCCGTGCCAGTGTCAAGGTGCGTTGATCGTATTTCTTTACGTATATTACAGAACCGACAAATAAAATAGCACCGCGAAGTGACAAAAGCCGAAAATTCGAGGGCGGTGAAATTTTTTTAGCCTCGGTCGTTGAGTCAGTTTTCCTCACCTGTGAAGTAGCCGGCTATCCCCCGCCTATTTTCAGGTGAGTGTTAACATACTTCATTTATGCGAAAGAAATAAGTAGACTTCAACGAATTATTTTGTATTTCGATAATATCCTAGTTATGGTATATTGATACTTTATCATTGAATAGGAATACGTTTACGACGTTAGACGTCGTTCATCTCGCATTCATGCTCTTCTCTGGATTTACAGAACCCACCAATAAAATAGCTCCTAGAAAAGATTCTACTAAGCACTTCGAAGGTTGGGAAGTAATCTTCGTACCCCAAAAAGAAGTCGCATACTTGACATGTCAAGTTTCCGCTTTTCCAGCCCCGATATTTCGGTGAGTGTTAGGCGTAACAGTCGGTCACGGTCGGTTTCCGTTCCAGAACCAACGGGTAGGACCGGGCCGAAGGTAACCGGGGACGGGCTAAACCGTCAAGTAGGCCGGGGAAGAGAGAACCTCGCGCTTCTTTGCGAGGTTCAAGCGTTCCCGGCTCCCATAACAAGGTAGGATCCTTGCGCGTTCACGGCCGGCCGCCAGTCTCACGCATTCATCGTTCATAGCGACTCCATACCATCCCAATGTATTGATATGCGTTGTTATTGCAGTCTGCTGAGCGGGCGCCCGCCCAGCGTGCCATGAAGGCGTGACGAACGCGGCCGGCCGCGCGCCCTTATACGGTCCTCAGCCAAAGTAACGATTGAGCGGCGTAGACACCTCCTGGTAAGTCACAGGGTGTTCTTGCTTTTTAAAACGCTTTAATCTTTACTTTGTGCTTCACTGAACTTACAAAGCATTTCACGTGATTTTTATCTCATAACAGGACATATGATAAATGTACAGCTTATCGAAGTCTAGTAATTTCGATTGTCTTGGCCATTAACGGCTCGTCTACGTGGTTTTTTCAAACTAACGCTAAATATTTTTTCGGCTTATTCCTTACATTCATAGTAGTTTTTATTTTTCTGAATTAAAATCCTAGCCTCATTAATCATTGATTTTTCGATATCCCTTCGATCTAAAAATGTCTCTGCCTAGTATATTAAGTTCTGCGACAAGATTATTTTCGGAGTAGAAGCAAGAAATAGAGAAAATTGGCGTACCATGTTTTGTTTTGAAATTGTCAGGTGAACACATTTATTCTGATTTTATTACTTTTTAATTACCTCTTTTCCAGCGTGTCTTTTCATGCGTTTATTAAATGTGTTTATTAAATATTTCATTGCTGTCCATTTGTGAATATTTGATTTAATTGGTAGCAAGCCAACATCAAAAATGCATATTTTTTAAAATTGATAAATTAAAATTTTAATTTCTTAAAATTAATTCAGGTGACGGCGAATGTCGTTGTTTCAACGATTTCTCTATTGTTTCAGATGGTACAAGTTTATCGATGGCACAGCCAGAAAGCAACCAGTGGCTCTTAATGACCGAGTAAAGCAAGTGTCTGGTACCCTTATCATAAAGGAAGCTAAAGTTGAGGACTCTGGAAAATACCTTTGCGTTGTCAACAATTCCGTGGGAGGTAAGTTTATATACGACGTTTAATTTATTTCACATAAAATTAAAAGTATGTGCAGGAAAATTTATACTTATATATTTAATAAATTTTCAATAAGACAACCTAATTGTAATATTAACACCTTATTTTAATCCGTCTTAAAATAATATTGGAGTAATTTAAAATGTCATGTGTAAGTAACGCTTTCATATTTATAAAAAAATGTCGGTAATATAAAAAACTATAATATTTTTATTAAATATCGGTAACATAATAAATAGTCATTAAATTACCGATATGGAATAAAGTTTTTGTACTGTAAATTTTGCTGTACAATCAATAACTTGATACGTAATTGTCGACTGTTCGCCTATTTTCTAAGTTGTAGTGTAAAAAATATATATATATAAAAAAAAATAACCCAATTAACGTATATTTTCAGGTGAATCCGTAGAAACCGTATTGACCGTGACCGCACCCCTGAAAGCCACTGTAGAACCCGCAACTCAGACCGTTGATTTCGGCCGTCCAGCTGTTTTCACCTGCAGATACGAAGGCAACCCCGTTAAAACCATCACTTGGCTGAAGGACGGCAAGGATATGAACCATCATGACGCTATGCTTAGGTACAGAAAAGTATAAAAAACTAAGTATTCGTCATATACTTCAAATTTCAGCGTCTTGCCAAGCTGAATATAAATGATGAATTGAGATATCTCTTATGGGGCTGTGTTTGTGTTCTCGTATAGTGTGCGTGTTAAATCACTCATGACATTGTAAAATATAGTATGGATTATGTGTATAGAGGTCGAAATTTTCATTTTTCACTTTCGATTTTCATATATCAATATCTTCAACAATATCTTTTGTAAAACTCGTTTTCTTTGAAACTTTTGCTACAAAAAATCGATAGTATCATCAAAAGAGGTGGTTCTTCTGGAATCTGTAGTTATTTTTAAATTATTTGTCGTAAAACATAAAATAATGACTCACGTAAGTAAGAATAGATATCACAAAAGAGGGCAAATATAATATCATTATACTTGCCCTTCTTTGTGATATTATTATCATTACACTTGCGCACTTGTCTAAAAATAAATCATGAATACTGAACAGGATCGAGTCCGTGAAGAAGGAAGACAAGGGAATGTACCAGTGTTTCATCAGGAACGACCAAGAGAGTGCCGGTGCTAGCGCTGAACTGAAACTTGGAGGACGATGTATGTACCCTATCCTAATATACTTGAATGTTTCTGACATATGATGTCAAATTATTCACCAGTACTGAAAATGTGGACATACTTAGGCGATACGACTTAGTCTTCAGGTCTCAGCTACTGTGTCTAAACTCAGGTAAGACTAATCTTATCTGGGGTTAATTACAGATGTCCAGGGACAGTGGCTGTGGTGATGCTTCTATGTTACAAAAAAATATATATTGATCGATCTAGAACGAAGTTCAAATTCCCGCCTGCCTCATACAATGTTCCGGATTCGTTTTCCGGCTAAGTGGACTAAATTAACACTATTGATTTAATTGTTTATTTTGGGTCGAAGTTCGTGTAAGATTGTGTAGCGGTGCGATACCTACAGTAATATGAGCTCGCGCCTCACATGTAATGCTGAGCACGCAAGACGACGCAAGCAGCAAATAACGAAGGAGTACGTCATACGCGTCATACTGACACTGCCCAATCAGAAGACGAAACCTCGAACACACTATCAGAGTTTGATAGAATCTCAGCATATACAGAGATGGTCCGAAGTTAACATCGACCGCGGTCCCAGGCAGTGGAATCGCCTGGCGGGAGATCTCCCCTTTTCCTCCACAATTGTATTTAAGATGTAGGTACCATCGCCACGCCTATTTCTAGCGTCAAGCACTTGCGTTTCGATGGAAGGGTGTGATTGCTGGCTCATTTATGCGATCATCTTAGTCCTCGGGCGTAGGAACGCACCCGTAATCGACTTCAGATAGAACCAATGTTCTGTATGAAGTTGCTTACAAATATCCTTGGGTGGCAGTCACCACTTACCATCAGGAGGATTGCATACTCGTTTGCTACTTCAAACTGACAAAAACAATCTAACACGTATTTCAGTCGAACCACCCCAGATCCGCCATAGCTTCGGTGAGCAGACCCTCCGCTCGGGCCCCTCCCTCCGTCTCAAGTGTGTAGCATCCGGCAACCCCACTCCCGATATCGCGTGGCTGCTCGACGGCGACAAGCTCTCCTCTGGTGAACGCCTGCAGATCGGACAGTTCGTCACCGCTGATGGCAATGTTGAATCGCACCTGAACATCTCCTCCGTACAAACCAATGATGGTGGTCTTTACTCTTGCATCGCGTCCAGCAAGGTAAGTTTATTTTGCTGATGTGAAAGCTCCAATTTTTTTATGAGTTAATAAACATTATATCAATTACAATAAAATAACATTAGAGGCTACCACAGCATGTTGTACTGGATTACTTTTCTGGAGTGGGCGTCAACATAGTAATATAAAAGTGTTATAATATTTACATTTTTGATATGGTCTATTACTAGCTTTCATTTGATAACCATATAGTTATTAAAATAATATGACCCCCTCCCTCTTTCCTATTTCTGTATTTAAAAAAATCATTTAGCCTATGTTACTCTGTAAACTGAGACAGTTTCAATAATATATCATATGTCATTATACGTCAAACCGTTTGGGCTGCAGCGCGAGTCAAAGAATGGACATACATACATACATAAATACGTACAGACATACATGCGTTCAAAAAACATTATTGAAAAAAAACTCCGTACGTTCTGTCGCAGGTTGGCAGCGCGTCCCACTCAGCCCGCGTTAACGTATACGGCATGCCATATGTACGTGCGATGAAGAAGCGGCCCGTCGTCGCCGGAGACACTCTCGTCGCGCACTGCCCCGTCGCTGGGTACCCCATCGACTCCATTGTATGGGAACGGGATGGACGGTCAGTAGGAACTATCATGTTACCATGATTTATAGGAAGTGGTTATGTTTGTCATAACTTTAAAAAAAGTCATATAGAAAAAACAGAGAGTCGTGAAGACACTCGTCGCGCACTGCCCCTTCGCCGGGTACCTCATCGACTCCGTGTGGAAACGGAACGGACGGTCAGTATGAACGAGCATGTTACGGATTTACGTGACTACAGGATATACGGGAAGTAGATGTGTGTCAAAATGTCAACAGGCCGGCCTCATGTCATATAAAAAATCAGAGGCAGTCATAAGGACATACTCGTCACGCACTGCCCCGTCACCGGGTACCCCATCGACTTCATCGTATGAGAGTGGGACGGATGGTCAGTATGAGTGAGTACATGTAATACGTTTATGTGAGGTAGATGTGTATCAAAAGGCCGCAAGCCATGTAAAAAATATCGGAGGCAGTCATGAGGACACGCTCATGCACTGCTCCGTAGTCAGGTACACCATCGACTTCATTGTATGGGAGTGGGATCTTATATTGATCATGTTACATAGATTTATGGGAAGTGGATGTGTGTTATAACTTCAACCACAAGGTACATAAAAATATAAAATGATAGAAGACAAGCTATTTAAAAATTTCCAGCTCTCAGCCCATAATTTTTGTCCCGGCTGAGCTTCAGGCTCGCAAACAACCCGGTGAAGCTGTAAAGACCAATTAGGAACACACAAAAAAATACATTCTATGACATTCTATTAACGAATAGGCACTGATCGTAATATTCGTGAAACTAAAGATATTACATTTGCAATTTCACTATAGATAGATGTTGACCAGAGCAACAGAGGTATTTATGGCTTTTCATAGAATAACTATAAGCGCCATCAGCGCCTGGATCAGATTCGTCGTTCTGGATAAGAGAAGTATGGCGGAACCATGCTCCAGAATCCAAAGGACCCTCTATTTAATGAACCATTTGTATGTATGAGCCAACTTAGAAAGTTGCTAGTGGTTTTCTTCATAGAAACAACAAACTAACAGTATTTTATATCCAATAATTCCAGCGTACTGCCGATCAACCGCAAACAGAAGGTATTCCCCAACGGCACGCTCGTCATCGAGAACGTCGAACGTATCAGCGACCAGGCGACTTACACTTGCGTCGCGAAGAACTCGCAAGGCTACAGCGCCAGGGGCACCCTCGAACTGCAGGTTATGGGTAAGTGTGGAAGACAGTTGTACCGTATACCTTGGAGTTAGCGTTAACCTCGGATAATAATAAAGATATCTTCATAAAAAAAACATTTTTATAGACCTCTTATAGTATAAAAGTTATAGTAGGTAGTATCGAAAATAGACTAGTTCACGTATATCCCTCTTAATATCAAAATCGCGACTACTTTTATTAAATTTAACAATAATTACTCATCAGTGGATATGCTTAAAAATAATAATTATTGAATTGGGAAAATAAAATTGTAGTCAATAAAATATCTATAATTAAAACGAATAAAGTGGTAAATGCAATATTGATTAGCTGATGGACCGATTTTATATTTCCTTAAGAAAATTAAAATAGAGAAAAGTTTTCTTTTTTTTAATATTTTAACAGAAGAATCTATTTCGAGTTCAACGTTAACTCCATTAATTTAATAAAGGTGGTGTGAATGAAATTAATTCGTTGTCATTATTTATAAAAAAAATCATGTAACGGCAGTTAAGTGGGTACATTTTATCAAATGATTCGTGTCTTCTATACAAATAAAATACAATAAGCGTACAAAGTACCTATC
>MOOZ01001196.1:134184-162002 GCA_002930495.1 Cecropterus lyciades
GTTAACTTCAGATGCCCTGAGGACTAAGATAGAACGCCTCGGAAAAGTATGTCTCACTTACCACACCGTTCATATCAGAACACAGCAATGTATAACACTGCTGTTGTAAGGCAGAAATAGGTGTGGCGGTGGTGATTCCGGAGTCGAACCACAAACAGTTCTACCACCTCCTCTCTAATATGATATGATATCTCTAATATGGTCTATCACATCACTCCAGTATCGGCACCGGCGAGGCGTCGGACGTGGTGATCGCCCGCACGCGCGGCTCCAAGCCGCCGGTGCCGCGCGCCGCGGACTTCATCGAGGTCGGCAGCTCGTCTGTCACGCTGCACCTCAAGCAATGGCTGGACGGCGGCTGCCCCATGAGCCACTTTGTCGTCGAGAACAAGAAGAAGTGAGTCGTTAACTTTTTATAGAGTTTACTCCTTAAGAATCGATTTTCATATAAGGCGCCCGGTATGAGAAAAATATGAGGAATAAAATCTAGTGACCGAATGACCTCGTTACGTTTTTAGTGCGTAACCTATTGGACGCACCTTTCCCTTCTTCATCTGTCGCATAGATGGCGCTGTTTGCAAAAATTAAATATTACTTCAAGTTTTCACATCCGTCGCATAGTTGGCGCTGTTTACAACAATTGAAAAATACTTCAAGTTTTTTCGCATAAATAGTGCTGTTAACAACAACAATTAAAACTTATTTAAATTTAATTTTATTGCGCCTGTTTAAACAATCGTACTTAAGGAGTAAATGCCAGTCGTGCGTCGGAGCAGAGGCACACTTTTTTTTCAACTGCCCAATGAACCACTTCGTCGTCGAGAACAAGAAGAAATGAGTCGGTTACTTTGTTTTACCGACCTCATGAGCTACTTCGTTGTCAGAAACAAGACTCGCTCGCTCTACTGTAACTGCCTTTTTTAACTCATAACTTTTTATTAAATATTAATAATATAGAAGTAAAGAAACTTGTGTTTGTAATATATATTTATTCATACCTGTTATTTGTTATTTTCTGAAATAGTAAGAATGCAATTTACCTGATGCTCAATGGTCATAGATTCGTTGCTAGTGTGAGGACCAAGCTGGGACACCTTGGTCATCCAATGTATGTCTCCATCGCCACACCCTTCAGCGATTAACGCTGCTGTTATTAGTCAGGTGTGGTGGTGGTACCTTTACCATATTATTGTAGGTCTCATAAAACAGGTATGAATAGTTAGCTCCTATCATTAAGAGTTAATGATTCAGCGGCTGAGGTTAGAATACACTCCTTAAAATAAAAACAAAGTCATATAAACAATTTTTGTTATGACAATTGAAATTAGATGATATAAAATTATAAATAGTAGTAACATGACTATGTATATTGTAGAATTATATGTTCTTTGTGTGTAAATATGGATAAATATATAATATTTAAATTACGTATGGGCGCAGGGGTGCTGCTGAATGGAACCAAATCTCTAACGCTGTGAAACCCGGTGGAAACTTCGTTGTTCTTGGTAAGTTAAATATATTTAAACTGAGGTTTTCGATTTTAAATCTTGTAACAATATCACTGAATAATATCAGACAACGTTTAATGAATACCTGTTTAGTAGTACGTTGAAGGATATGGGAATGTATCTAGATTTCATCTAAAAAACTATAAATCGACATAGAATACATTTTCTTAACAACAGTTGTTTGATGCTTCGACTAAGCAAGGGAACCGCGGCTAAACAAACGGCTAGTCCTCAAATATACGAAACTAGAAAACATACATTAATCGATAGCGCTTGGATTGATTATATGCGTTTCATCGTCAACTTAACAATTTGATCGTCATAAAATCGTACAAACACACGACACGACTAAACTGTTTGATCGATGTTCCAAATGTGTATATATACTAGGCATAAGTAAAACTTAAAATATAAACGTATTTTCTATTTCCATTTAACTATATTTAGATCTGGAACCAGCTACATGGTATGTGCTGAGAATCACCGCTCACAATAACGCCGGATTCAATGTTGCCGAATACGAATTTGCGACACTCACCATGACCGGAGGTAATAACCATATCACTCACGTCACATCAGTTTTGTTACTTGTAATGCACCATTTAGATTCTCGCAAACAATCCGCCGAACAATTTGCCAAACTATGACGAGTATGTAAACACTGCATGCGAATACAGCCATGAGACAATTTATCTTTTTATTATTATTATTATTTACATACTCATATTCGCGCTTATTCGTTTATACCCGGCGAGTATCTAAATGTTGCATAAGAATTGAAATACAATAACGTATGACATTGTGCAAGGATTACGAAACAAGAATCGGTTATAAAAGCTCAAAAGTACCTGAAATGCATTGCCTAAAACCATCATTCATTATTGATTTCAGTTCTCAATCGCGCTCTACTACTTTAAACGCGACCGTTTAAAATATCAAAGCCATAGTATGTAACGGGCTTGCATTTCAGGTACAATCGCGCCCGCGCGCGAACTGGGCGGAGGTTCGCTGAGCACGGAGCAAACGATCAAGATCATTCTGTCGCATCTTAACCTTATCGTGCCGGTGGTCGCTTCGATTCTGGTCATTATCATCGCGATCGTGGTCGTATGCGTGGTCCGCGGCGCCAGGGATCATCACAAAGGTAATTTGTTGTAGGTACCATCGCGCCGTTGCCTGGCAACGCGGATATCGACAAGGAACTTCCTCCTTGGGTGAAGGCGTGGCTTGAGCCCGAAGTGTTGGTTCCCATTCTGGCGACCATCGTGGTGTTTATCGTGGGACTGGTGGTGATCTGCCTGACACTTGCACGCAGGAACACTCCCCACCGCCTGCGAGGTCAGAAGGACGTGTACTGTATGTATGATGGCATGATCGCCGCTTCATTTCTTACTTTTATACATCCATTCTCATTGTAACTCAACTATATATCTATCTAATGAAGTTCGCACACATTTCCGTTTCTGACAGCCGAAACACGATGCCATTATACGCTTAAATAAAAAGCGCAGTTGTAATTGTTTGAAGATAGTTAATACGATGTGGTGAGTTTCGGCTTCATGTGCGCTGGGCTTAGAAGTGCTAAACTGCTAATTCTTTTTGATTTTTTTTAATGTTATAACATAACTAAAACAATACTTACCTATTTAAATACCTAATGCTGTTTTAATAAAGCAATGTTCCAATCTGTAACACATACAGTTTGACGGTATTATTATTTTGCCCATATTTATAATATTGCTTACTGTTTTTACTTAACCTAATAAAATTTTAATGTGAAGATTTATTATCTGTATTAAATTACTATAATATTCTAAAATTAAATTAGCAATATAGCACTCTTAGACATAATATAAAGTCGTAACACGTTTGTTTTAAGCATGGATCACTAAAGATATTATCATTTCCTTTCGATTATCATTCGTTATTATTATTTGCTGTGATGCTAAATGTTGTTCGTTAGACTCGTAAAACATATAATACTTCGAGTCTATTTCATATAATCATTATAGATACGTATAAATATAGTAAATCCTTATGTTATGATCTGATAATTGCGCTAATAGGCTTTTGTAAATGTTTTGCTGAAACAATATGGTAAGAATGTGTATAAATAGCCTATATACGCTCTATAATGCTCTTAGGAAAGTAAATATATATTTTATATGCAATGTATGCAAAACTATGCCATAGCGCTTTGGACTATATATTTTGTTTATAATCATAATGTTTACAGACAATATAGTAAAGTTATAAATAAGAAAAAGTAATGAAAATATACCTCTGTAATAATTTCATTAGTTATTTACAAATACACATTCAATGCGTGAATCTGTATAATCATAATAAATTTAAAAATTATATCCCCAGGGAAAAAGATTCCGGCATTGCCTATATTGTGGATTTGGCATAATGTAAAGTATATAGTGAGATCGCATAAATTACTATATCTGTATAAGTATTATTTGAATAGGATATTCTATTATGTATTTAGCGTGTTTATATTATGTATTTAGAACATGCGATATTCAACGCGTCTAACAAAACCCGAGCAGCACGAAACGTTTGCTCAGCGCCCAACGCTGTTGCTCGTAGCGCCAAGCGAACGTTTCGTGGTCGGGTCACGCATGCGTGTATCGTAACGCGGTGTACACACGCAGACGATGCTGTATACAACGCATCCCAAGCGGCTCTCGGCGGCGGAGGTGGATCTTTGGACAAACGCGGTGGACTTCGGGATGAACTCGGCTACATCGCGCCCCCCAACCGCAAGCTTCCCCCCGTGCCCGGCTCCAACTACAACACCTGCGACCGCGTCGCGAGACAGGCCGTTATCAGTAAGTACACACGCACACAAACACACGAAGACAGAGAGAGAGTCACACACATGCACGAACGCACACACATACGCCCTTATTCACACACACATTCACAAACACATGGCAACATGTATACATATCAGGCCTGGATCTAGAGGAGCAAATAGAACCAAAAGACGAGACGACAGGAGAAGCTGGCGAATCTATCTTCGTAAACTCCTTTTTTTTACCCGTTCTTCGCTGAATTTATTAAAAGAGAGCGCGCCACTAATATATGTAATGTTAGTGAATATGATTAAATAAATAAATAAATACATACGGTGCCATACATACGTATGAGCCGGCACATACATACCAAACTATATACGAGCGCGAACATGTACTCTTTTCCTATCTCTTTATACAAATACTGTTAGAATACAATAAACGTTTCATTCGTTAGAACTAAAAGAGCTTTAAAACTTTAAAGCTTCATTTTAATTTTAAAAACTTTACTTAGCTTAATTATTAGAATAATTATTTTGATCAATATCTTTAATTGAACGTCAACTGGACAATAATATTCATGGAATGAGTATTCTTGATCGAATGTGCAAAATTCACTAAGAATAAGTATACGATAATATGATACATACGTCACTAACGAATACACACTACATCATATAATTAAGTTGATTTAAACGTTTTCGTTATTATTTTTAAATTTAGTTAATTTATTCAATTTTTAAACTCTAAATGTCGTGGTGTCCAATATCTGTGGTGAGTGGTGGATTGCGTTTAATATAATTTGCTTTTGTAATTTACAATTTTTGTCATAAAGATAGAGTTGCAGTCTCCTTTAACATAATCATTAATTAATTACAAGTTTTTAATTGATTTTCCAATGTTTCCCTTATTTTTATTTATCTTTTCTATATAAGCTTTAAATTCCTGAAAACTTATTTCGTTCGTGTTTTTCAATAGCATTCATACTACTATCGATACATTTAGTAGCTTGCTTAGTTTAGTCCCATACCATAAATAGTTTAAATTAAATTACAAAAACCTATTGACGGTTTATTTACATTTTTTTTACTTTATAAACATTCATATTCTGCTTCATTTAGTCTGCAATTTAAATACCTTTTGTAGTTAAGTTCTATGGGGATAATGGAAAAGGTATGGTAGTAAGTCATCTAACTATAGTTCTGGTGTATGGTATTAGAATCCTCTCGAGTACTATTTCAGGTAAATAAATTATTTATCTTTTACAGTATATTGACGAGTGTTCCTAAATCGGAACTGTGTTACTACTTAGTATTTAACTTCTTATATTTTTTTAGTTTATTATAATTCGTACTTAATCAAAAATATTGCTAATAATATTTATTTGGCATATGAATTGGTTAATTCACGGTTCGAACAAATTAACCTGTTATTAAAGCTTTGAAGACTATTTATAGTATATTAAAATACTTGTCGCTATTCTAAATTACGAACACGTTACTCGAGAGGTCCCCGGTACGTCATCAGTAGAGCATGAGTAAAGCCACATGACCACACGTTTCAAACCGACGATTACAACGACCGATCAGTCAGATACAAGTCCGGTGACAAAACTTGCAACCGTGCAATTTCAATATTTCTACTCATCATCATCATCAATATTTTATCTGATTTACATTCCGAAGAATACGGTATATATTAGGTAAAATAAGGTATCTGAAGATACCAATGATATTTAAATTTAAATACATTTGCTAGTTCGGACATTAGGCTATCATTAAACCAAGGCAGTTACATTACCCCCCGGGTCTTTTATATACCTACTACGGCTAAGTCAATATAAGGGCGGTGGGCAAGGGTTTTCGAGCCACGAGTGGCACTCTCTTTACCCAGACAGTTATCAAAGAGGTCGAATACATAATACTATTGTTAATATAACGTACAAATGTAAAAGATATTTAAGAAACCATTTACCAGCCCCGCTGTTTAATGGTTCGGTAAAAATTCTGAATCGTTTCCGGGCCAACGATCGGGGGTCGCCAGAGCACTAGGCACGATCTTGTAGGGGCGCGAACTTTAGGTGTCGTGAGTTGAACGAAGCGAGGTCGTTACGTCCGCTGTCGTTGTGTATCGGTTTGGAACGTGCGGTGCTAATGGGTGGGTGGTGCAGTGGGCGCGCACTCGACGTGGGACCCGCGCCGCCACCAGTACGAACGCGTGCGCCGCGCTCGCCCGCGCCGCGCCGGCTCCGGCGACACGCTCGACACAGGTGAGACTGGCTACTTTTGGCATTGGCGATCGACGAGTTACTGGAAGCTAGATTCGCTACATTGTTCACGTGTACGAGCGTCGGAGTGTTGCCAACTTGGGGGCCTTCACCCTGAATTTAGGAAGATTTTTTTTGTTATAAAAATTTGTGGTGTATTTTTATGTGTTAAATTTACAATTAAAGCCAAAATATTTCATCTAGTGTCGTTTTTATCGTCGTCAAATTGTGGAAACACGAGATTTATTTTGCGGCAGATTATTTAGCCATTGTGATCTCGTTTCAACGTCACATGCTATTGTTTTCGGGGGAAAAAAATAATTAATTGACAACACTGGCGCTGTCCCTTGGTACGAATTTATTCCGTTTCTAAAAACAATCATTGTTTCACTGAACGCGATTCAAAATTAATGCAGTCGTAAAATCGAGCGTATTTCATCCCGTGACCGAACCAAAGTCGCAAAAACCTAAAACAGCATCTACGAAATCGCCAATGCTTAAAATAGCATGCCTGATAAGGCTATAATGTCTGGATGTGAGACTGATGTGAACACTGACTATAAACACCTTGTAACCGCTTGCACAGGTACATAATATTGCTTTGTGACCGCTAGGGATACCACTTGTTTGATTGGATGCGTTTACTAACAACACATAAATATGTACATACACGCTCAAGGGATCATTAATTGTGCACATAAATTCTAAAGTGATCGTTCTTTCCGTGGTTCCATTTTTCATGGCGGTCTGTCATCTTCGTGTGATAACATGAGAATGCATAAAAAGAACAGAAGATACTAATAGAACATATTTTAAATTAACTGCACACAACATATTAGTAATGCACAGAACATATTAGTAAAATCTAACGCCAGTGCACAAAATAACACGCATATTTTTGTTACAATTTATGATATGAAGTTACCACCTAATAAAAAAAAGATAAATGGTTTATGGTAGAGTCCAATGTTCAATACAATATTCGTATATATTAATATAGAAAAGCTCGTATTTTTTTCTTTAGTAATAAAAACGGTTTTGACATAGTAATGTAGTAAATCATGAAATATCTAGCAGTTCAGTCAGTCTCATTTCTAAATCACACGCTTACGACTCAGTATCTACGCAATATTGTGTCGTATGTACGCATGATTTCTTTTTAAATCATCTTCAGTCTAGATTGATCAATGAGATACAAAAATAATTGTATTGTTTCTGTGGTTAAATTATACAATGATTTTGGCTATAGGACGCGATGATTCACAAACGTATACATAGCTTTTAAATGAATAAACTGATTTCCAAATTTATAAATTCTTGTTAACTTATTAAATAGATTGTTAATATGATCACTCTTGACTTTTCCACGTTTTATATTCATTACTAATACCGTCTAGTGCTGACTAACATAGATCTAGAGCTATCTAGAAGCGTGTCTGTATGCAGAATGTGTGGATAACAAAGTACATCGGTAAGTATCTAATCACATAATTTGTCATGCATCCATCTAGTTTGCTTATAAACTAACCTCAGTTGTTTTATTTTGCCAATTATTTTCTTATTTTGCATTTATTTTTGTTTTGTGTGTAAAACATTTGTATAATTTATGACATCACGAAATGATTTTCAATTTTAATGATGAGCTCTGATACTGTTAAGTCACTTTAAATATTAAAAATATATGGTTCATTAAAACCTAAAGAACTCTAGATAATGTACTATATATGAACATCATACATAGTGTCTAATAAACTCCATAATTATAATATGTAAAATAATAAAAATCAAACATTACTTGTAATAACATAATATACATTGATAGGACTTCCAGTACTTAGAGTTTCATTGTGAAAATTAATACTATCGTTTTATGTGTAAAAGAAGAAAGGCAGGTCTTGAATGGAATATCTAATGATGATGATATGTCCCCAGGCATGGAAGATGAGATTTGCCCGTACGCAACGTTCCACCTGTTAGGCTTCCGTGAAGAGATGGACCCCGCCAAGGCGCTGGCCTTCCCGCACCACCACCCCGCTCACGCTGGAACCCTGGCCCACCCCCATCCCCACCACCCAGCTCACTCTCGCGCCGGATCTCAGAGTATGGTAAGATTGATTTATTCTTTATATATTTGTCTAGATCGGCAAACTTATTGGTAACACAGGCTACAAAGTAGCTCCATGAGGTAATGGTAAGGCGCATTTATTTATTTTATTAATATTGACGTGAAACTTCTTTAACACAATATGAAAAAAGTATCACGCGATATCGCGTCATCGGCCATACATAACACAATTATTGCACACATGGCCAGGAGCGCGATATCGCGTGGTCGGCAATACATTTTATTATTGCCCATATTATGACCGTTGTCGTATGTGGAGGTGAAGTGAAGTATATAAATTATATTGACTTATAAACACAGGAATATCGTATTAATTATATTATTTATTAGCAGTCTTTCATCATGATCACATTACTTAAGTACTTATACATTTCAAAATAAACAGAAAATAGACATAAAGTTGCACTAATAAAATCAACATTTTTTGCAATTATAATGACATAAAAGCCTATAAAGATTCGCTTACAAAATAAACAATTTTAGGAACTAAAGTTACGTAATAGACTATGATGATTCACTAATAAAATCAACATTTTTTCAATAAAAATGTCATAAAAACCTATAAAGATTCGCTTACAAAATAAACAATTTTAAGGAACTAAAGTTACGTAATACACTCTATAATGTTTAATTTACTTAGGAATACAAAAATGTAAATCAAAAAGCATTCAAAAAATAGAGGAGGAGAGCCAGGACAGTTTTTGCATTCCATGGTGGTGTTCACTCTTTTATTTTTTTATAACTATTTGTACAGTCTTTTTTGAGTGTAGCATTTACAGTTTTACCAGTGGTAAATGTTCGTGGTTTGGCTTTATCAATTTTAGTCAGTGTATGTTGCTGTGCACTCGCACCTTCACTTCTCTGCGATTTGTTTTGTGTTCCAGCTGTATTTATTTGTGACAATAACGATTCGAAATCATACAGTAACAAACTTCTTCGGTAGGAATATCTATTATAAGTATAACACCCAAGCATTTATCAAACTTATCATTAGTGTGTGAATAAAAATTTTCAAGTATCATCTAAGTCTTCCTTTGACAAGGATAATAACTAAACATTTGGTCTTGAAAATCAACACCTGACATGTTGTGATTGTAATTTACAATAGCAGTCGGCTTCAAGGTAACTGTGCCTCACTTATTAGTCACTTCTTGCATATCATTTGGAAATTCGGTGGATATGTAAATAATTTCTCTTTTATCCTTCCACTTTCCTACATGTACCTATACCATTACGATAGAATGATATATTTTCACCTTTTTCTTTCCGGAATTTCTTTGTGTCTCTTGTTTAGAGTACCGGTGCAATAAGTATCATTTTTAACAGGTCGACAGCCAAACCTTAGCTGTTATAAAAGTTATCCATGCAAACTACATGGCCAACATTCAATTTTTAACAATTATTTCGGCGTGGCCTTTGCCCTCAGTCTCATCCAACTTACTGGCAGAAACAAGAACCTTTAAAATAGTTCCAAAATTTCATTCGCCTTGGGCCTTTTCCCCTTTATGTATTGACGAAAAATTACTCTACCCCGCCACAAAATCATTGATTCATCTAATGACAAATTTTTGTTGGGTTATTAAATAGAGTTCATAGTATTGTTGAAGTTTTCAATCATTATCATTTCAATCTTGCACATGCGGTCATCATCATTTTCTTGCTCAACAAAATATAGGCATCTTAAACTGGACATATATTGAGCGAAAACAGATATTGAGAAAAACATTCCTTTGTAAATGATAACAAATATAAATTGTCCGCAGCCCCGTGCCAACAGCCGCTACGCCCGCAAGAACTCCCAGGGAGGACAGAGCGCCATCTACTCCACTGCCCCCGAATACGACGACCCCGCCACATGCGCTGAAGAGGACCAATACGTAAGCAAATAATATTTTCCGAACAAAAATAATATTTAAGTTTATGTTTATAATGTGTATCATTGACAATTGATTACATTTAAAAAACTTATATGGATGATATTAGAAGCACTTTTTTAGGAGTATTTCCGAACGTAAATGTTGAATTTTATAAAAAAAAAAATATAATTGCAAAACGCATCTCAAAATATATTTCGTAAATGTACAACTTATAATAGTTCTATCTAGTTCCGATCCGGTGGTAGTGTAAAATTGAAAAAAGTGAAAAAATATTGTAACTGACAATTTGTAAGTGCCCCGTAGGCCTATGCAAAATAAAGATATTTCATTTCATGTGTTATGAACAGTAAGAAATTTTATGTTGTGTAAATCTTAGTCCTCGAGAGTAGCAACGCGTCTGTAGTTGACTTCAGATAGAACCCCTGTTTTGTATGAAGTTGCTTACAGATGTCCATGAGGGCTGGGTCCACTTACCATCAGATGGATTGCACGTTCGTTTGCTACTTCAGTCTTATAAAAAAAAGTTAAAAAATGTTAAATCGTGATCAAAATTATATATATTTACATAATTACAAATGTTTGATCCCAGCGTGCCCGCTATTCTCGGCCAATGTACGCGTGCGGCCCCGAGTACGACGAGCCAGCGTGCTGCGCGCCCGAAGACGAACAATATACTGGCGCCTACGGTACCCCCTACTCCGACCACTACGGCTCCCGACCCAGCATTGGTAACCAACATTATTTTTATTTGTTGAAAAATATACTGGCGCCTACGGTACCCCCATTTATTCACAAGTTACACTTATGTTTTATTTCTCTTTGGGGATATTTATTATGTGCGTGGAGTTAATTTTGCATCACAGTTTTCGAGGGGGAAACCTCAAAGTACCCACTGGGTTTTATGAGATTTTAACCATTTTAAACTTTCCCGGTGGCCGTCCTCGGCACTCCGATAAGAAATCCGGGATCTTCAAAGTAATGCAACCAGAGTAATCTGAGCGCATTGTCCTTTCGTACTCCGCTCAAATGGGCGTTTAAACCCTCCATGCAATTTGGTATTTACTACACTCTTCTAGCTCCTACTCTTTTCGTTCGCAACCCTAGGGAGCGCTTCCCTATTGGTCGTGGCCTCTAACGACAGGGAGGGGATACCATAGCTCTATTCTGGTCCCCAGACCCCAGAGACATGACATTCCCTTTCATTCCATTTTATTAGATGAATCGCATGATAAATACAAAAACTTAAACACAGGAACCCGCAAGTGTGGCAGCTCCCCCGAGCCCCCGCCGCCGCCCCCGCGCAACGCCAACGCCGACAACAACTGCTCCTCCTCCTTCAACGAAAGCAAGGACTCCAACGAGATCTCCGAGGCCGAGTGCGACCAGCCCCGCAACTACCCTGGTATGACCACACACCAACACAACCCATCAGCCTATATAGTATTACAGACTTAGGCCAGAGTACGTTTTAAAAAATCATCCATGTTCGCCATCCAGAAGTCAATTTATGTCAAGACACTAATAAAAGAACCCATTTGCCCGTACTTTCATATAAAATTACATGTAGCCCGTACCCGTGCATTCAAATTATTTTTTATCCATTTCCATAACATCAGTTATTAGAAATCCACTGGACATGAGCCGAAATCCTAGAAAAAATCCCTTAAATTTTATGTCTTCCATATTCGACAACAGCACTCAGAACATACCCATCAATTATTAAAAATCCTTTGGGCGTAGATTAAAACTATTTGCTTCACCAACAGTATGTTTCAAACATTCAGTAAATAATTTGAGAATAATTTGCCAATTCATAGATATGGTTAATAAATGATATATAAATGTAATGTTTTCCATATTCGCATTTCGCTATCCCATACTGAAAAATTAAATTGTGTCATTTTTTCATAATTCCATGTACTTACACTTTTTTAGCTATCTACCTAAAATTCTAATAACCAGAAAGCACAGAAACTACTTACTACTGACTTACGTTATGAACTTCATCAAAAGTCAAACTAAAATATCTGAAAATTAAATCCAGAACTGGATTAGTATCCAGTATAACTGCATTTTTCGTTTATAAATGCCAACCTATGTCCTTATTCCTAAGTCTAAGAAAAACAAACAATCCAAAAGCCCAAAATTAACTAAGCGACCTGATAACATTATATTATGATGGATATAATACATTAAACCCAAACATAAGTATAAAAAATTAAATTCATCTCAAAGCTACTATTTATTGTCGTTATTCATACAACTTAAAATCTGTGACGATGATATCAAACTTAATTGTAGCAAAACAAAATTATAGGTAATAATATGTATCTTAATGATACATTGTAGTGTAATGAATAATTGTTAATTTACATTTAAAATTAATTTGATAATTGGTCCATGCGCCCTGGGTGTCGCCTGAACAGAAGACGGTAAAACAATTTTGAATCTATAGTTTTAATTTGTTAACAATATTTGTGACTGACAGCATGCGAAATTTGTCTCCGTTATAACAAGAGAAAATGTTAAAGCTTCTAGAAAATTTGGCAATTGGCTTCATACTTACTTTTGTTTCAAAATTATTTTAATATCATGTGCTATTTATTGTTTGGCAAAATTTTTACATGATTAAATTCATATTCTTGTGTTTTCTAATAGTATAAATTAGTTTTATCAATTTTGCCAAGTAATAAACTCAGGTACAGGGATTTTCAGGATTATTCTTTGATCGAATTTTAAATTGGATTGTTCGTAGACGTGATTGTGTTAACTTTCAAAATCTCTATTTGAAACTCTGTTTTGTAGATACTGTACTTAGTACATGTTTTGAGGAGTTCATCGGACAATACCCACTGCTTAAATCCCACTCCCCTAAAATATATAGAATATTCAAATATGATATTCAGTACTGGATATTACATGCAAAATTGTCCAATAATTTATTAAGTTTCCATTTTATTAAGCTGACATAAAAAATATTACTGGTTTCATACAGACAGACAGAGACTTTTATATTACTTACGGTGATGGTTAAACTAACTAACGGAAGAGGACTTAAGCAAATCATATCATTAAGCCTACTTCTAACGTTGGTGTTTCTTGCGAGTGGGTATCGTCCGAGCCACCCTTATAGTAGGCGGCGCCGGGTGACGTGTCTAGTGTAGAGCGCGTCGTGACTTGTATGTTGTTGCAGTCAGGGCCCACACTGCCAAGGACGGCTTGCACAGCGAGGAAATGAGAAAACTTATCGACAGGTCAGTCAACCAGGCCAACACTTACCACGTACATTAGATAATTTATCACTTTGCATCTGATACAAACTGTCATGCTAATATTCTAATCGAATGATACTATGTGTATGTGTACACATATTTAGACTTAGTATACCTAATATTGTATCTAATACGTTAGTTTTCATACGAATGCTGTACACAGGACAACGTAAGAAATACGTATAAAATATATAAGTATTTGATTTATTTTATGATTCTTGATTCACAATTCTTTGAATTAATATTTTACACTGATTATAACACTTATTACAATTACATTTATATAACACGTTATTTATTTATCCACTAACTATGCCGACTCCTTGTGTGTGCATCAGAAGTGTAATATGTATTACATTTTTAGATTTTTAACTATGTTGTAAGTCTAGTATTGCCGGTAATAAGCATGTGTTATGTTCTGCATCCGTGATCTACAGGAAACAGTAAGTCAAAGTATGTCGAAAAATGAGTATTTTTCCCGCTGAATGTTCTTTCATTTTGCCTGAACTATCATTTGTGTTATTAATATTTTGTGGCTAACACCTTTATCACTAGTGCACTACGATGTTTGTTTCGCTAATCGGAAAGGTAAATTTAACACAGACAAAATTAATCGAGGTTTAAAATTGACATATTAATTTGAAAATTTCAAACCCTTTTTCCTTCATATAGTTGCGAGGACATTTATGAGTATTAGCTTTTTAGCAAACATATTTATACTACTACATGTATGTAGTGAATAGATATTAGATTAGTGTGTGACGAAATTATCGATGTGAGTCGGAATTGTGTGTATATTTTGAAATTATCAAATATTAACACTTATTGAAAATTATAAATCATCGATAATTTTCCGTTCCATAGCCATTTTGCTATTCCCTGCGAGTCGTGCACTAATAGTACAATGTGTTGACTTTTTAATTTTAATATTCCTACCTAAATATAATCGCTTAGCTCAACCGCGCTACATATAATCAATATAATAATATAATCTAAATATTTAATATGAATATAGTAGTATAACGGCTTTTGAAACATTTCATATAAAAATGTTTAAATGACCGTTCTTTAACAGATAATACCTTAAGAAGGTTCTCAAATTGTCCCGTTTTTACATTTCTTCTTATTATAAATATGTTTACAAAAAAAGTCTTAAATTATTATAACGGTTCGAGATCCTTCTTTTATTTAAACAACTGTTTTATTAACTGACCGTTTTTATATGTTATGCTCATGTCGAAAAGTTAAATACAATGTGCTAACAGAGTTGTGTCGCAACGTGTTTCAGAGCAGAAAGCAACACCCCAATCCCCCAGCAAGCAGGGCACGGGCGCGGCGGACTCACAGCCTACGATACTGTGGCAGTGTAACCTGTAAACGGCCGCCGCCGCGACACGCACATCCCCTTTTAATTTATAAGCGTCATTTCTTTTAATGCAATTACTATCCTGCTGAGGCAATCGCAAGCTTAGATTCGGTTCTATTCGCTCTTCGGTGCATAGTTACGTCGTCTTCGCTGCGCGGTTCGGTTGCATTCGTTGCTCTCAGCAGGATGGCGATTCGTGCCAAATAAGCGTTTCAGTTACTCGTTTCGATCGATTCGACGTGTCGCGTTAGTTTAAGTTGCTTGTTCATTTTTAAAATTATCCCAACTCAGTTGGCTGGATTTCATCTTTTAGTTTTATTCTCGACGCGCACTATCGTGCCATAAGTAACCTTAAGGGCGAGATGTGGACTCGCTCTCGGGAAACTGATCGAATCAGACGGTCAAGTGGATCATAGATTATACCTTCCATTAGCAATCCCCGACGCGTCACCGCGTAGCGTTACCATGTAAAACAGAAAATTATGGTTGTGGTAGATATTGCAAATTGATATTTATATCCTTTAGAGAGGTGACGTGTTTATTAAATTATCCAATACTCGCATTATGATAACATTTGACCTCCCGACTCGGTCTGCTCCCGCTCAGATCTAGGTTCTCAACATTACGTTTATTTGTATGGTCTTATTTGTTCAGCTTAATTTAAAGAGTGGTTTGTCGTGCTGGTTTTGGGATGGTTCACTAACGTTTGTATTTAAATTAAGCTCAACATGTAATAATGTGATATTTTGTATTTTTTACCCATTTATTTTAATGTGAAATGTACTAACACGAAGTTATTTATATTTGTGTACTTTTTCCGAAGGGCGCGGTCGTCGAGCCGCGCGCTCGTTTTAATGCTTCCTCTTAATGTTAGTTTTGTGATGCTTTTTACTATTTACGTTATTGCCACGTCCTCATTAATGTTTCGATGTTTTCATTTGCGTTTGCGTAAACTAATTAAGACTAATATTAAGCGACTTCTAGTATATAATCAACTCTTTGAAATACTATGTAATCAGTAGTTAGTAACGTAAGTTACACACTATATTTATAACCTTAGTCGTTACAGTAATGTGCCGTAATACAATACATGATGAGACTTCTTCCACTCTGATAGACGTATACACACGTATATACTCAATTTCGTAATATCTTCAGTGCATAGTAATACTATACATACCTACTGTCACGGAATTTTGAAACATTTTAATAACTCGATGTTACCCTAATATATTAAGGTGCATTTTAATAATCGTAATTATAATCTTATCTTTCTATTATTATATTATTCAAACGATTAGATGTAAGACACAAGTACGTGTCCTTTTTAGATGTTTCCCTATATGTTGTGCATCGTGTACGCTTCGCTACGTAGCTTGTAGATAGGTTCTCGCGACTTCCTAGCAAACGATCTCTTCTCTTAAACTTCCAATTAGAAATTTTGGATTAATAAAAAATTAGCTAAATTTTAATGTGGAAAATTAAGAATTCTATTCGAAAATTTAGGATAGCTGTTCTATAAACGAACATGATTAAATTAAAAACGTTAAGCATACCGCATACAAAGCGTCATTATCGGGTTAATTTACCCATACCCTGGATATTTTGATGTGTTTGCTTTTGTAAGCGTTCGGTTTGCGGCTTGACGCATTTGACGTTTCTTTTTTGTATTCAATAACGCGAAATAACAACGCTGCAGCTAACTGTTTGTACCAAAGTGTTTGAATTGTGTTGAATAAATTACTCATAATACGTCGACTATATATTCGTCTTTTATTTACAATACCCCTTTCCCTTGTATAACTTTTATACCTTATGTACCTTAATGCAATTTTAATAACGTAAGAATGTACTAAAATTTAAATAAATAATTTAGAAATAGTAAACTTGACGTAATAAACATTAAATTGATCTAGAAACTAAAATACAATTAATAACTGTACGTTAAATGGATTTTCATTCCAAAAAAATTGTTAATGCGCAATTTCATTATCTTAATTTTGTTTTCAAAATCAACAAGAAACTGGTAAAATTTATACATCTATACATAGAAATAAAATTTAAGTTTGTTTGTAATATAAAAAAACAGCTTTTTACCAAATGCATATAGTAGTATATACGATACTGATATCAAAACATCAATCACTAAAATTTTTGTCTGTCTGTTTGTTTGTTTCGGGTAAACTCTGAAACCGCTGGACGGATTTTGACGGGACTTTTACTGTTGGATAGCTAATTTCATAAGGCGTAACTTAGGCTACTTATATTTTAAAAAATGCAATTAGGGTTTCGACAAAAAATTAAAACCTAAGAAACCGCGCGCGCTCTACGCCCACGCAGCCACTGTCAATGCCGCTAATGTCAGTTGCTATCAGTCCTCTTTGAAACAATTCTATAATGTTAAAATTGTATAAGGTCTACAATTTCGGCTGTATGTAACCATGTCAAATTACATTTTTTAAAAGCGGGTATAACCGCTGGGTTCAGCTTGTTAGAAATAAATTGGTACGCTATGTTAATAACTATATAAGCTCAAAGTCAATGATTAAGTTGAGAGTTGATGTTATGTTAATTTAAAAGGGACTTCGAACAGATAGCGCCACTGATGAAACGACAGCCGGTTAACCCTTTAACCGCTTACGTCGCATTTATCGGACAAATATTTTCGGGTCCATTTCGCCAGTGTCGTTTATTAACTACCAAATATCACAGCTCATATAAATACGCTACATTTTATCAAAAGATTGTTTAAGTAGGTAAATAGTTAATTAAGTATCTTAAACAATTTAATACACTTAAGTCTTTCAACTAGAAATCATAAAAATAATATCCAAAGTTAGGTGAATTAAAGTTAATTGAATTAGAATTGAAAAAAAAATTGAATTAGATGAATTATGAGTATAATTTTTAGAAAATTGTATTGATGTGCAACGCCCATGTAGCCAAAATCCGACATGAGGGATGGAGCATATACTAAGATTTATAGATACAAATTCATCATAAATCAATATAGAATTTTCTTTTTTGAATAGAAACTAGAATATAGTGAAATTTATTATAACAACTGCTTAAGAATTTTTTGAATATTTGTTGTTACCTGTACTGGGGTAAAGATGAAAACACGTATTATTACTTTTCAATGAGTAAAAATAATGGCGAAATTTATCTTTGGATTATTTAATAGCCTGCAAAGTGTTCATAATAACTGAAATACTATATTAATAAATCGTTCAAATCTTTGAATAATTCTTGTTATACTAGCTTACCCACCTTAAAAATGTTTTACTATTTCGTAGGTTAAGTAGTATATACATAGTTGTTAGTTAAAAACTCACGTAAATATCATTATTACAACGAATTATCGACCATGAAATAGTTAAATGTTGCACATCCCTCTTTGGTGTAGGTATTTTTTTCTCGATTTACATTGCGGGGCACTGGGGGCACGACAAGTGATATAAAGTCGGGCGTTTAAAGGGTTAAAAAAACCGGATATGTGCGACTGAGGCGCACGACGGGCTCCATACCAGCATCGGAGTCTTAGTAATAGGGTCCCATTTGTGCCCCTTGGGTACGGAACACTAAAAACAATTCCGACTTGCTATGGAATATAATTTTGTTTGAATTCGCGATTTAAGCGGTTATAAACAGAACGCAAGGTTTTATTCCTTAACAAGATATATAAACAGAAGTTCAAAAAAAAATTAAAGCAAAACAAGTGAATTTCTATGATGACGATTTTTATTCATACATTAAATAGACGTACGGACTAAACAGCAATGCATTGATAAGCAACTTCTACGCCGAAGCAGCTTTTACGATCTCCTCAGCGACCTCCACGGCAATGGCGGCTTCAGCTTTCGCCTGGAAAAATGATTGAAAATGGTTAAGACACGTTTCTCCAAACTGCTACCTGTTCGATTGGCCCTTTAGAGGATTTATTCAAATGGATATTCATTAGTAAATATTCTGAACAAGAACACAAAGAGTGGTAAGGTAGCGGTGAGTAACTAACTTTTCACACTAGCTCATAAATTCTATCAGTTTGATAGAAATCCATCCATCCACCCAGTGGCTTAGTCACTATTCTTGCCGCACGTGGCCGAAGTTGAACCACCAAAAAAAATCGACAAATGTAAGTATTTTGCCAACCTCTAAATGTGCTGCTAGGGAGCGCAATTTCAATCTCATAAATAATACAAAAAAGCAGATTTTTACGCCCCCAAGTCATGCCGCCAAGGCCCATGGATGATCTGACACCCCACGCTACGCCGGTGCATCCATCAATCGAAAAACTATTCATCCCAAATCCAAAATATTCTTAAACACAAAAACTGATCAGTATGCTTGAATAACAAAAACAATTTATAAACAAGAAATTCATACCACTTCATTTGCAGCAGAGTTAAGTTCGGACTGTGCTTTGCTCAGCGCCTCTTGCGCCGCTGAACGGTCCAAGCTATCCAATGGATGAGCCTCCTCTGCAAGAACCTAGAAATGATGCCCTAGTATTATCGTAACGATCATAACTATTTGTGATACCTCATAATAATAAATGGAAAACTAAGATGTATTCAAAACAATTGGGTCTTAAACAAAAACAATGTGAATTGCAGTCCACTATACAATTGGTATGAGAATTTGGCATATACCACTAATTAAAATTACAATGAGAATAAAGGATATAATGTGGTGAAAATAAAAGAGATCTAATACAAAATTTGCATTTTGCGAGAATAACAAAATGACATTTGCTTTTTCAGGAGTGTTTTAAAGCACATGGCATAGGACGTTATGTAACATTTATGTTTGTCCTATTCTAACAGGAAATTGTCACTTTATATTGAAAGTGAGAAGTGAGAAGAAATTCCCTTAAGGTAGATAATTAGATTTCCTTAAGGTATTCTATATCATCCAGCGGAATACCGCTGGATGATATAGAATACCTTAAGTATTTAACTGAAAATTTTGAGCTTGGTCCCTTTCATTCTCGTGAAATATGTAGATAATACTACTCCTATACAATGGCAGAAAGAGCAGTGTAATTTGCTGTGTTCTACTACCAGAAAGACAAGTAAGTTGTTAAGTGCTAAGTTGAAATATGATGTCTTTCAACTTAGCCCTCAGCAACAGAAAATATAAGTGACTGGTAGAGAATGCCATAAGGCATTAAATTTGCCCTATTGTAACTTTTATTTTTAAGAGATGCAATAAAGAAATAAATAAAAGTATTCTGAGATCAACTTCTGGTACGATTCATATCTTATCTGTCACAGATCATTTAAAATGAGATGTTATCTAATTAAAAAAAAAATGAGGTACAAAGAGAATGCCGAATGATATTAATGTAACTGAAAAATATTTATAAATTGATATAAAAACCTGGACAGACGAGTCATCATTAACTGTGATGGTACCAGATGAAACAAAAATCTTGGTCTGCTTGCCATCATTCTCGGTCACAGTCACTACTCCGGGTCTCAGAACAGCTGAAAATAGATGGTAAAAGTACTGATAAGCTACATTCACTTACTGCACATAAATATATACAAATTAGCACATATACGATAATTGACATTTTCTTTACAGCTGTTACTCTACCATCTACTGATATGTATATAAAAATAAATTTGAATCCAAACAAAATGGTGAGTTTGGTTACGTACCAAGGGTTGGGACATGCTTAGGCAGGATACCAAAAGCTCCGCTGAATGATGGCACATCAATCTGTTTTACAACCTGCTTATCATAGAACACCTGAAATGAACAACATGTTGGAAATCAATAAAATTCTGTTTTCATCTGAACAGTTAATGGTGATTCAAAATTATGCACAAAATATATCCTTAAAAAATGTACACTAAGAGATCTATTTAATTTTTTTTCTCGTTTAATTAATACTTGTTGTAGTTTGTGAACAAAATCAGGATTTATTTTTAAAGAAACCTTATAAACAAGTCTGAGATACAAATGTTTGCAAACTTAAGTATAATTACCTTATTACCAGCGGCAAAAGTGAAGGCCATCTCGCCTTCTTTAGGTGCATCAGCGTAGGTGCGCAACTGCATCCTCCTGGAGAAGGTTCTCAACATGCTGCGCATTGCCATTGCCATTCTGTCATGATTACAAACATTAGTTGAAAAGATATTAGATACATAACATATTAAAATTTGGAATAATAATCAGAAATATATTACACCTGACTTCAAGTGGTTGCTGCCAATGTCTATGGATGTAGGCCATTTGTACCTACTATGAAATCTACCATTGAGAAAAGTCAACCACTGTTTGTTTATACCCAAATTGTAGATGAATAAAATATTTTTTCATTTTTTCATGAAGTTGAAAAATGAACTATCATGAAAATGTTATTCATTCTCACATATTTAACAGACTGACAAAAATTTTGAGGCAAGTAAATTTAATTATTTAAACGCAGGTATGATTAAATTTATAGCTAATATCAAAAGACATATTTTTTCATTTGTATATAAAGGTTAAAACATACAGCAAATTTATGGAACTGGCTAATAAAAAACTGCTTTGATTTTACATATCGTCTACATAGTATAATTTCATTGTAACCTTTTTAATTTTTTTTAATATAACCTCTCTGTAAGAAATATACAACATAACCTTGCAATATAATTTTCGGAAATGAAAATGACTATCATGCCAGGTGCAAGCCGGTTAGCTACTTAGCAAGTGTAAACAATTGTGACAAATAATAAAAATATAATTTATACCTGCGATTTTGCAATAAATTTTAAGTATTGGACCTCAAAAACATAGATTATGTAATAATTATCCAGATTTTTTAGCTTACTTTGGTTACATCAGCGGTTCGTTAAAGAGAGATAGAATTTAATACAATTCAGATTATACTTACTTTGATAATTGATATACCTTCTTTGTTGACCTAAAGTTTAAAGGTGGACTAAGACTTTTCTGATTGCGGAGTCCCTTTTGGCTAGCAAATCAACTGTCCACCCGAATGACAAATGACATATGATGACAATTGACATTTGCCAACTTTTAAAGTATTTCCTAAGGTTATGGCTTCAAATATAAATTTAAAAAGGTCGTCCCTAGCCATGACATGAATTTTTCCAATTTGAAACACTCTTTTTCATGGAGAGATTTAAAAATACACACTCACATTGTAGTACTTTTATCTTTATATTATTAGTAAAAAGTCCGACCCCGTTTTTTAGTTAGTTGTCTTTCAGTTTACTTAGTTGCGACTTTCTCCGTAATTATTGGGAGACATCTACCCTAAAAAATATGATAGAAACGGCATACCCTTGGGTGGAACGTGAACCCTTCAGTAGCTATCTTTTAGGTTATAAAAATAGATTTGCATCATTAACAACTTGGTCATATATAGGCCGATTCAACTGGATCAACGAGTCATTTTATGACGATGATTTTATGACAATGATGCTTGAGATTTGAGACGATCCTCTATCATTCCTTTTTGTGGCTGTTATTGGTTAATTATATATTGGCAGTATATATATCAATTTATTGGCAGTACTACAGTTTAGTAATCTGTAATCATGATGTATAATATTCTTATGTAACCTGTGATTTGTGACTATGTCGTCTATGTCAAATGTCAATGTCAGAAAAATTGAGGTTGTACTAGAAAGCCGCGAAACTTTTGTTAAATTCTAATTAAAATTCTTACTGAAAACTTTCATGTATGGAATAACTACATTATAATGTCTTTAAAAGAATTGGATTCGAACAAACTATCGGCATTAATATCGTTACAAGTAGACCAAGTAACTTGTATAGAGTGGTAGGTGTATTTAAATAGTTTTATAATTTCGATGAATTTATGTAATAATGTCAAAAATATATAAGTATAAAGAGGTCCGTCATTAATTTGTGGAACTTAACTGAATGATTTACAAATGTCGATGTATTAAAATAGTTACAATATTATTTTTCCTCTCAATTTTGTGCACAAGAAATAAAATTACTACTTATAAATACTTTATGTCATATTATGCTTCAACTGTGATCTTGAAAGATAAAATAATAAGGAATTAAGGAGTAATATACAAAATGTATAAATTTTTTAACTTATTCCAGTCGCAAATACTATATTGTGCCTACAACAGCCAACTGTGGACATACATTGTGCCACGCTTGTTGGCGGTGGAGGAAGACCTGTGCATCCTGTGGGACGCAAGTGGATCGTAAAGCCCTTAAATTAAATTTATACCTCCAAAATCAAACTGAACATACTCACATACTTGCAGAGGAATTTGAAAGGATTTTTAAAGTTAAATGTATGTTGTTGTTTTTAATTTTGTTACTATATCATTTTAATGATTACATTTCTATGATTTGATATTGAATATTAACTTTCAGTGGATGATTTTCTACATGATACTCCCCTTGGAGGAGAATCTGCAGAAGACCCAACTAAGAATGTTAAGGACTGGTTAGCAAGCTCAGAAAATCAATTCTCTGCACCCCAAGCTAGTCAGCAATCTAAAGAAGATGTAAATATTCAAATGCACAATGTTTCAAATAAGGCAAATATTGCTAAAGAGACTTCAAAAACAACTCCTAACAAAAGCACTATTTATGTTGGAATCCCACAAGATGATTGGGACAAAATTGAAGAGTTGCCAGATACAGAAGAATTACGTAAGAAAGCCAGTGATAATGCTCTTGGTCCCATGGACATAGAACCATTTGTAGCAGATCAACTTGAGTTTACAGCAGATAATCCCCGACGAAGTATTAGAAAAAGAGATGTGAAGGGTACTAAAACAACTCCTAAGGCAGGTAATAATTATGTAGACAAAAACAGTACAAAAAATTCAAGTGACACTGAATCAAAAACTGTGAAAAGCAAACAAAACTGGGGCAATGTTAAAAGGATGAAAAAAGAGTTCAGCAAATTAAATAAGAAACGCAATAATAAACTAAATGTATCTATTGAAATGTTTAAGAAAACCCAAAGTTCTGCTACTAAGAATATGGTACCAATGCCTACAATGAATGCTTCAGATGATTTGATCTTAAATATTGATGAGAATACTCCTGTAAATGATAATAATCTAAAAGATTCTTCCAAGTCAAACTTAGGAAACAATGAAAAAAATGTAGAAGAGTGTAATAATTCAAATAAATTACAAACAGATATAGATGTACACAAATTCAGTAAAGAAAAAACATCTCAAATAAATCAAAGTTTAAATCATCCTACAGAAAATGTAACACTTTTAGGAAATCATGAATCCAGTCAATCTAAACATTCCAATGCCTGTAACAAAAATAATGAAGTAGCACCAGTACCCTTCATTATGAAAGGTGCTTTCCAGGTACCTTCCAGTGAAGAAAATGACAAGAAAAATAAAAGCTGTAATATCAATAATGTTGAATGCATTACAGTTCATACTGACAATGCTACAAAGAGTAATGATGATATTGAAATCACAATTAAAATTGGAAATACATTGACTAACATCTGCATTAAAAAGAAAGAAAAAGATGTACAATTAAAAATTAATACTGATAGGGAAGTACAGACAATTCTGGATAAATGCACATTGGACAATAAAAAAAATGTTAGTTGTTCCCCTATTAAAGAAATAAATTCAGGAAATAATGTTATAATAAATATAAAAAACAATGAACAAATTTCATCACAGGCGGTTAATGAAGAATGTATTTCTACTAATAAAAATATAAATACCATAAAAACACTTTCAAGTAAAAAGCATACGGAATCAGCAGATACAGCAACTGTACAGTACGAAATCACTGAAAGTATTGAAAAAGAACTGTCAAAGGAGATGGAAAAATTAGACACACAAAATACAAATCCCAGGAGTAGTCAAAAAATCTATGGAAATAAACCAGATGAAGAAAATTATGCACTGAATGAAGATTGCTTAAATGATTTAGATTTATTTGAAAACGATTCAGTTAAGGAATATAATGTTCAGTTACTGAAATCCACAAATCATGCTCCTTCAGAAATATTGATGTCCAGTATGAAAAGTACTAAGACTGAGAAACAGCTTGAGAAAAGAAGTAGAGAAACGAATTCTGATGATTTACCTGCCAGTAAAAAAATGAAAATAACCCAGGAATTAAATAAAGGGAGTGAAGAAATGGCTACTACACCTAAAATAAATCAATCAAAAAATTTTGATCATGACAGTGAACTAACAAATTATGATGCAATAATGGGACAAGTATTCGCTAACATTGACGCAGATATGGAAGACCTGGAAAAGAAGGCTGATGAAGTAAAGAATTCCCAACAAGACAGAACAAAAAAAGTTTCAATAGTTTTTCCTCCAAAATCGAAAGTAACATCATATCCATGTGAATCCGTTCATGGTGTAAGTGAAAATGTTTTTTCCATATTGGAAAAGGAAAATGAAACTGGTGCCATAGTGAGTTTGAAAACCCAGTCTCAGACTCTCGGCCGACAGCCTACTCAAAAGACTCAACGAATAGAAAAAGATGTAGAATTGATTGACCAAGAACTTAGCACCCCAGTACAAAATAATGACTCTGACGAGAGTGTTGTTGAAGAGACTCCTCAAAAGTAAGTTATCTCTTAATGATGATATATATGTAAAAAAATTATGTCTTTGCATGTACAAATTACGTTTGGTCCAACTTAGCTTTTGAAAGTAACATACTATATTCCAACAAAATCAACATGGGAGTTTTATTTCTTAAAATATTACTGTATATTCTTACCATTGTCACATATATAATATTAAACAACTTCTTTTTATTAAAAGGACTTTTGTTTTGCAGAACTGAATCTTTCCTTAAAGTGAAGCAAAATAGTGATGGAGCACTAAGAAGAGAAAATAGTCTCAAGCTGAAAACACTTCAACTAAAAAGGACAAAGATGAATACTGAAGAGAACAGTCAAAATAAGGCTGTGAACACCCCAAAAATGAGTGTGATCGATATATCAGATATAACAGATGATACAGCAAGAAATAGCCCACGTGTAACAATCATTGAAGCTGCAAAACCGCGACCTACTTTAGAGACACCTCTGACAATCACTAAATTTGTAGATCAAATAAAACATAAGTCAACTCCTGTAGCAAGAAAATCTCTTAATTTTGATAAAGAAAATGCTGAAAATGAAAATATTGAAGCTGATCATGACCAAACTTTATGTCCCAACTCCTTTATAGCAGCAAGAACTACTCAGGAAAGAGAATTTATGAGCAAAGCCTTCGAAGAATCACCTACTTCAGCAAAAAGTCCCTTAACAATTAGAAATCTTAAAATGAGAACAATCAAATATTGCTTAGCTGGAACATGTTTAACACCATTGGAAATAAAGAAATTGAAGCTCTTATGTTCTCTGAGAAATTGGGATTATGTAGACAAGTATACAAAGGAGTTATCGCATCTAGTAGTTGGTGTGGATGAAGAGAGGAAATCTCAAAGGTAACTAAATATTACATTTCATTGGAATAATAGTTTCATTACTCATATATAAATAGATGGTTTTCCAATCAACCTTAAATGCGTCTTCTCATTATTTTATCCCTAATTTTACGCAAACATCATTTTTTTTTTTGATAAATAATTATTATAATATATGATACTGTGCTGCTATTATTTAAGAAACCTTAGTTTTGGAGTGAAACCTATTTAGAATATTTGTGATTTGAAAGTCTGAAAGGTAAATGCATGATGTAAGCAGTTGTCGGCGCAACAACTAGATGGCGCTGTATCCATTTATGAATCACGCTAATGAGTTTACTTCATAAAAATAAAAACGCTTTCTATACACTAGGATTTTCTCCTGTGTCGTGGGTGCCATGGACACATAAAAATGAATACACAAATACCCAGACCCAGAACAGAAATCTAAACTCATCATTCAGATATCTGCCTGGCCGGGGGTCGAGCCCGGGACCCAGAGCGTGTCAGAACGGTATGGTGACCGCTCCACCACATGGGTCGTCTTGTATAAGATCTCAAGTTTAGTGTTTGTGACATAATAATTATTAACTTTCACTTCTGTTGTATGTGAATTGCACACACTTTTTTATTACATACATTTTCATAGATCTTAATTTCTTGTAACCAGTAATTATACTTTAGTAATTATGCTTTTAAAGTTTAATAATGATCTTATGTTTACAGATCAGTTAAGTATATGTGTGCGTTGGCAGCATCTAAGTGGATAGTATCATATGAATGGGTCAAAAAATGCTTACAATTGAAGAAAGTTGTTGATGAGGTAAGCTACTATTATACCACGATATATAATTATGATAGATATGTATTACTACTTTGTATGAATAATGCACTATTTAAAATCATAAGTTTTATCCAAAATGGCCAAAAATTATAAACTTGGTACTCAAACCATATCATCGTAAATGGCCTTTAAATTTATTTTTATTATTTTGACTTCATCTTTAAAAAAGATGAAGCAAGAAGCGTTGCTTAACTTTTACCTGGCTTTTCTATAATACACTGAAGGTGGTAGAACTCTTTGTGGTTCGACTCCGGAAGCACCACCGCCACACCTATTTCTGCCTAATAACAGCAGTGTTATGCGCTGTTGTATTCTGGTCTGAA
>MOOZ01001196.1:178010-193264 GCA_002930495.1 Cecropterus lyciades
ATAAGACTAGATGAGCCCACGTTTACACCCGCGTTTCATAGATTTAAAACAACATACCATGCTGAAATATACCTAGAATGAATTATATGCCATTCCACCCTCAGAGGGCTGTGCGGGAGCGTAAAAAATTAAAAAAATTGTATCTTTCAATCGATAGCCCTTACAACTGTGAATCATGACCAGAATATTTTTTTGTGTTAGAATTTACTAAGACCGAGTTATCATCCTTAGTGAGCTGTGCGGGGGCGTTAAATATTCAGCAATTTGTATCTCCCAATCTCCTACAACTGTAAAAGATGACAAAAATGTTTTTTTTTTATGGCATGTTATAAGTTACAAAGAACAAACTATATACCATTCCACCCTCAAATGGCTATGCGGGGGAGTCAAAAATTCATAAAATTTGTATCTTCCAATCTATAAGTCCTACAGCTGTGAAACATGGCCAGAAATTTTTTTAGGCATGTTGAAATTTACAAAGAACGAACTGTATGTAATCCTGGTGAAAATTATGGATTAAAGATGATGAATGGACAGATAAATATTTTGTCAGCCCAACAGGCGTTTGAATGTAAACATCATCTCTACGGACAAGTACATTCGACGTCTGAAATGAAGTTAACAAACATTATGGCCAATCGGGTAATCATTTTTATCACCATAACAACTATATTATGAATCACATTTTATATTTTATCAAATCAAATACAAGATAGAAAACCTAATCTACAGTTAATATTTTTTTTACTATCATGATAACGCCCCTGCTGCTGCATTTTTAATTTACAACACGCTCACGCAGCTTTCAGAGAGTGAAATATCATGAGATTTGTTCCTAGCAAATTTCAACATGCCAAAAAATATTTCGGTCAAGTTTCAAATCTACAAGAGCTATAATTAGAAAATATGATTTTTTTCTTAATTAACGCCCACGTAAGCCTGCCACGTTGCAGGAAGAATTTCGTAAAACCCGTTTTTAGCTGACCTCTACTCCGCAGAAGGAACATTTCTCCAAAATTTTAAAATCTCTAGGTCTTAAGATTCCAGAGATATTGGAATAAATCAACACATAGGCGGAAATCTCCTATACTTATAAAAATATTAAGCATAATATTAAATATTATTATGCAGCTAGATAACAAAATTTGATTTTTTTCTCTATATTTAATGCCACGCGAAGCGGGCGGGGACAGCTAGTATTGTATATTATCTTAAGATGCGAGATGGAGGATATGTGACATTTGTCGCAAAGGACACGAACCCAGGATCTATCTTTTTCGTACTGAGATTTTGAGAAATGCCGATGTATATATACGATGTATATATATATATAATACTTCAGTGTAAAGAAAAAAGTGGGGCTCAATTACTAATATTATCTTCTAACTAAGAATTGCAGTTAACCTGTTAAATTTCCTAACAAAATAAATTTTAAGAGACCACAAAATTAAATGATATTGTTAACTTATTTTATATAACACTAATACGCTTCAAAATTTCGGGAGATGATTAAAGCTGCAAAATTTGTGCTTTATTTTTCGACCGATAGTAGAGTTTTTAATCCATAAACTTATGCTTTTACTTCATTGGTTATATGGTCCTTAGTATAAATATGTTGTAAAACTCAAATAGAACTTAGTTAGTCGTACTTTATAATCATTCAATTTAATAAGTAATTAATTTTATGATCGAAAGTAATTATAAACTCTAACCTCGTACCCGACCCTATTTCTCTCTTAGAGAAATACTTATAATTAATCTTCTTAGACAATTGCATTTAATTTTACTAGCAGAATTATTTTTAGACAATTAATACCTATTATTTATCTAAGTAAACCAATCGGTATGAGTAGTAGTCTGGTGCTACAATTCTTACAGATTGATACTATAATATAATATATATTAAATCTAAGTAATGATATTAACAATAAATAAGTACTAGTCATTAGTACTATGGAAAAACATATAAATAATTTTACATGAAGAAATAAGTTTATCGCGTCCACGTGTACCTGAGTCACTCCGAAATTGTAGGATCTATTCAAAAAAAAAAACTTAATGCGGAGCTTCTTCATCCCTTCTACTTTGTGGTACTTACGTAAGCACTTAGATGTTTACTAATGCTATTTCGTAAGTTACGGCAATGTACTTGTTTAACGCATCTTGATTTTGAAGCAAACTTACGCAAATACCTTATATAGTTATCGTAATCGATATCGTAACTTTACCTATGTAAAAAAAATATTATCTCCTGAAACCGATCACATCTTTAACCGGTCAATACTTTAATAATTAAAAAAGTACTTATTAAAAGCACGCAAATTTCCTACGAAAACAAGGGATTAAATCATGGATATCGCAATGACCTATCACATATTGCAAGTGTTTCACGGCATCGGAAAATCTGAACACGAGTTCAAACTTCATGTCAACAAATTTGGAACAAATAGTCTAGGCTATTAGGTCAATTTTCAGTCGATGCAAAATGTGACGATCACAACTATAGTTCGTGGCTTCGTATTCGTTATAAGCAAGCGTGTGACGTGGCCATAGGCATCGCGCCACCTTGTCATCCAATCCTCGAGTCCCGCGCCGTATGCATGCTTCACCTTCCACTCGACTCTCGCTCGACCAGCGAACAACCGCCTGTAGACGGCACCTAACATAACGTCACCTCAGTAACAGTTATAGATATCAGTCAACTGTTTATCACGTGAAAAACACGTCGCGTAATATTTTATATGCAAGTTTGATACTATCAGTGCAATTAAATTTAATCAAATTGTTATATATATAGTGGTGTAGTGTCTTTAAATATCCATTGATCAGTTTACTTGTTTGCAAGTTGCGAGGAAATATAGTTATCTTATTAATTTAAATTAATAATACGTAAGTAATTTTTAAAATTTATTATATTACGTTAAAATTAAAATTTTATTAATTAAACGAATATAACTCGATCAACATAGCCATTGAACAAGCTTAGTTTTTAATAACTTCAACGTAGGTAGTTGCCGGTTAATTGTTTACACTTTTTGTGCAAACACAAAAGTATAGAGGACAATTGCTAAAAAAAAAATATATATTTATAAGATTTAAGACGAATTATACAATCGTATACTCTATTGGCAAATAATTAAATCTAGAAAACAATGTAGGTTTGTATTATTGAATTGTAATAATATAATTCTTTCTGTCGTAAATATTAACAGAGGGTAATATCAGCTAAATTTATTATAACAATTTTTGTTACCTAAAATTTTATACAAGTTTTAATTATAATTATAAACCTACTTATTTGCAAATTTATATTTTTAGATAAGTATGCAATGCTTGCCTCAAGACAGGTGCATTTAATAATCGTAGTCTTTGATATTTAATCTACAAAAAATATAATACCTAATTGTTAAAATTACAGAAAGCGTAATATTATTACAAAAGTATAATGCTATCCTTTTAGTTGATAGGATTTTAACAAAATATTTGATATAACTGTCGCTAATATGCTTTGCACAATTTGCATTGCATCTTTGCGACAGTCAAATGTCAAATCCAGTCGATTTTTCTCAACTGTCGCAGAGTTAAAATCGCACTTCGCGAATTTTCCCAAATAAATTACAGTGGAGTAAATAATTACAAATTTAGGATTATCTTAATTGGCATTGTACTTTAAAATATTACATACCGCTGAGTTACTTATTATGAATAATTATTGAAGAGGTGGATAAATATTTTTACGTTAGAAGTTATTAGATTTCTGTGAAATGAAAGTGTAGTTGTGTTGTGTCGTGTTATTAATATTTGAAGATTGGACCTTCTCCAATACACGTTGATCTTAAACGTTGCTATTATAAGTATTTTTTTTAATTATATCGCAAAGGCCTTGCGTCCAAGGGTAATCGAAAAACGATAATTTTCCCTATTTTTCAGTTTTGTCCTAAATTTTCCTCACCGTCCTTCACACGAATATGTTTATCAGCTAAGATCAGCACCGCAACTTTTCAAACCACATTACGAACAATAGGCTTGATATAATTGCAAGCTTTGTTTATAAAAATATTACAAAAACTTCTTATTGTTTGTATTAAAATTCCATGACAATCCATTTATTATGTTGGAGCAGTGACACTTATTCCAGTTCATCATAAACTGAAAATAATTATGTAGATGCACATGAAGGTCCTATTAATTTGTTTATTTGGTGATAAAAACACGATCATAAGAATTTCTATTGATATCCTAATTCTATCAACTAACATTTATAGTCTCAATATACATTTTTTTATTTCAGTTTTTAAAACAATGGCTCCTAATTCTTCCGATGCGAATGGGGTACTCTTTGAGAGTGATGCCAGTACGCCTGACCTAGCGCTTCCTAATGCACCCATACAGCAAGCAAAGCCCTACGCAAGAAAATTTGTTTGGAGGAATATTATTGCTTTTACTTATCTTCACATTGCTGCATTGTATGGAGGCTATCTCTTCCTATTTTCAGCTAAATGGCAGACTGATATATTTGGTATGTATAATATTAGATTATTTGATTGTATTATCTATATTTGGTTGCCCCAAGTTATTGTTGTGATTAGTCATAGATCCTATTTTATCGTATATGTTCTTGTTGACACCAAATAATCTTATCAAATTCCAAATGATAATAAAAGAATTATATTTGATATAGGATGACATTTGAATTGTTTAATAGTAATTTGTATATATGTTGGTCCCTTAGCTTTAGATGATTACTTCTAATAAATTTCTTCTAAAAAAAATATCCTTATAGTATTATAGTGCAATCCATATGTGATAATTTCAAAATAAAAAATTATCAGATTTTTCATTAACTGCATACAAATCTGGGTTTACCTCAAGATTCGGAGTTTATCTATAGTTAATACCAAGATGCGAGGATAAGAGCTACAGTCAACTACAAAATGGCAGATGCCATTGCCATATTTTAAATATTTTTGTTTGGTGGGAACTACAACCAATATCCACCTGCATAGTAGGTATTATGGACCAGATTGATTTTTCACAAGTTTGTAGTCATATATTTCTTTTGTCCATAGCTTACATCCTCTACGTAATGTCTGGATTGGGGATAACAGCAGGTGCTCACAGGCTTTGGGCACACAAATCTTACAAAGCCAAATGGCCGCTGAGGCTGATTTTAGTATTTTTCAACACTCTTGCATTTCAGGTAAGTTTTACTTGAGCGTAATAATTTAATCTTAAATCCTTTTAATTCATTTTTTTAGAACATACCACATTACTTAATTTTTAATTGAATCTTGTAACCAATATTCACTTTAGTAAATGTTTAAATAAAGGGATAACACAATTTTTCTAATTATCAGATAATTAATTATCAGGCTTCTTAGATCATTTCCTTACCAATAAAAAATCATTTAATAGCAAAGATATTGGGAGCCTTGTAAAATTCTAAAACATTCAATGTAAAGATCCTGATATCCTATTTATATACTATTATTGCTCTCTATTACTGTTAGTCAGTTAATATCTACAGATGTGAGGAAAAAACTGTAATGTTTCTGCATAAGGCATGTCTATTCAAAGTGTCTGTTTAAAATTCACTGTTTCAAGTCTGTTGGCGATGAGTCATAGTCTGAATGCAGCAGCAGATTCATAGATTACAATTACTACTTTGGAAATGTTCTAAAATGCCAACATTGTATGATACTGGTGTATAATTAATTTTATGTTACTTGTTCCATTTAATCTTATTGGTCATATTATAAGTAACACCGGGTTTTATATAGGAAAAGTATTGATTGCCTAGTGTTTTGAAATTTGACTTGTGAAATTAATATTCTTGCTTTAATGGAGCAAGAAAACATCTGGAAGGAAATCCACATGCCTAAGAGTTCTTTAAAAAAAATACATGTGTGTATTTATATGTAGAGATACATGTACAAGTGCACATAATGGCGCATTCACATTGAGTCCTTCATCGAATGCGTCACGTGTATTCGGTTTAACCTGATTCGTTCACTGTAATAATTTGATAAGGTAGTAAAACTAGTACGATTGGACCAGCGAGGTACCAGCATCACACTTCAATTTCAAGTTGTTTATGTGTTTCGTTAGGAAAGTGTGGCTGTCGACAAATTTTCCGTCTTTTAATGCCTTACGAATGCTTTTCAAGCATATGTATGTATGTATGTATGAATGTCAATCTCTATGGCACGTGCTACAACCCAAAAGGCTTGAATTGTGACATTGACATATCATTAGAATTGTCTCAATTCGAGTGGCATAGGCTATATAATTTTTAAAAATTGCACCTGTAAATAGGGAAAAGGGGGGATCTTTTTTATTATAAAGACAATATGGATATCAAATGAACGCTGGTAAATAGGCCATTTCAAATACATATATTTTTTATTACTATTATTTTACTGTTTTGACTAAAAGTCAAGAAATATTCATCTTAGATTATATTTCTTGGTAATTGAAATAGCAAAGGCAAAACTGCCTATTATTACTTACTTTTTCCAAATGTCTAGATTTTCTCTAGCAAATATCGCTAATTTATAGAATGACCTGGTCACTGTAAACGGTATAATCGAATATGGCTAATCGAATTGCCATGTACACATTGGTCGGTGACCGAAGTAATTTGCAAACAAATTTGTTAAAACTAATCATACTATAAAAAAGAATATAACATAAATAAATAATCTGTGTACAACGTTATTTTTGATCATAAATTCACCCACGGCGTACTAGATGGCGTTGTGCATACTTGGCTGAATCACGCTGTTAAGATTTTTCCAAGAATTTATAAGATGCGCACCATTTTAAACTGTGTTGTATGCTTTGTTTGTTTATAGAGCTTATTGCGTACTATCTGCCAAGTTCGTACGGAACCAGTCGGTTTTACATAATTAATCGGTAAAGTTTCGGAGGTTTATAGTCTTTTCTGAAAAACATACGTCAGTTAGCAAATTTCATGGAATCGATTTTCATACTTCACTCACACCTTTCATATTTTTCACACCCAAAAGAAGTATAACTACAAAACGGCTTTCAATAATGTGTGGAGTCTATAAATTTGCACTTGGTCAGTGTCGTGATATTATTCTTTAATTCTTCATGTTATATTTTAAGATCGAACGCCAAAGCCAGATATTTACTTGTATGAAATCCACACATTTGATATTCTTAATTTTATTTTGGACTATACACTCATGCCATTGTTTAAGGAAAAGCATTATCACTTATTGTGTGGTTAGTGCAAATACATGCCAGTCATCGCGAAAATGGCCTTGACTACACCATTTAAGAATTTATTTTTAAAGGATGTGTTACAGGAACAAATCATAGTAAACCAATATACATAATATGTTAGGTATAACATTAGTGTGCACGAAACAAGTAAAGTTACGGTCAAGTTAAATATACAAATTCTGATTCATAACATTTTATTATCTATAATGCTTGCATATACATGTTATTATTTTTATGTTAAATTTAATTAAACATAATTAAGAAGTAACCAACAAACGTGCAGTTTATCTGGTGTTAAGTTGCCACTGTCACCCATGGACATTAATTATAATATCAACCAAAGATAAGAATATTGTCTTACCTGAGAATTGGGTCACCGATACGTTTCTTCTCCCGAGGATTAAGATTGTCAACTCATATAAATGGCAGCCAGCAACCACACTTTTTTAAGTCTGGTGGGAAGGGAAAAAAAATTCGCCTGGCTTACCAGCTCCATGACCTTCCGGTGTTTACGGGAATAGTTTCGGAAAGAAAGTAGGATTTTTAATTTCGTACATGCCATCAAAAAATTGCTATTTTTTAGCGTTCTCTTTTTAAAGGAAATATGAAAGTCTGCAACCAAATAGTGTAGTGATGTCGCCATCTTTAAATAGTTTAAAATATCTAAATCAAAAGTTGACCCGGTAAATAAGCTAACATACAAAACTTCATGTTAATCGGTCCCGTGGTTATTGCGTGATTCAGTGACAAACATACACACGCCATCTTATTTTTATCTATTAGTATAGATATGGTATATATCAAATAAAAAGTAATAATATAAATATAAATTATATTGTATGATTACCCTCCTTCTGACGCAATTGAGTAAAAATTAATTACGATAGAAACTTCTAAAGATTTTCTTGTTCTTTTTTCAAAATTTTGAAGACTTATGGTTTATTATGAAGCATCACTATGGAAAAAGGTATTTAAAATGCAGGATAATAATCTGCTTACACTAAAATAATACCTAATTATATTAATTAAATATGTTATTATTTGCAAAAACAATGATTGTATAATTAATGTTTTTGTATACATATGTATAAATATCAAAAGTTGCATAGTTTTTGCAACTGCATGATTTTTTTGATTTCATTCTAAAAATAATAAAACTATATGACCCTTGCAACAGATAAGGAAAATTCATTTCTGAAATTAACACTTTGCTGAATACTAATTGTATCGTCTGCGAGAAGGTACTTGGATAGGATAATGTAAGACTCAATTTTTCCCTTTTATTAGATTACTATTATTACTTTAGAATAAATGGTTGTCCACTCTAATGAAGTTGTTTTTTTCACTTAAGCTCCACATTTAAGTCTGGCTTTGTATCCCAGCCTCTTAATCAACATTCAATTAAGCGGTAAGAATAATAGAGCCCTAATGCAAAATAATAGAATAATACGATATTTGTATTTTGTGTTAGTAACAAAATTTTGTTCGCATTTTGAGGAGTTTCTTAAAGCGGGCGGTCATTAAAGGCACGTTACATTTATTCTTTTATAGCATTAAATGGTGACTTTTTAATTTGTTAAACGGTTAGACATTACATTATTATTATGAGCAATTTAAAGTTTTTAAGTGAATTTGTCGAAATTTTATGTTCTGTCGCCTCCGTTCTCACTGTGTGATAGGTTGGCGTCAAATGTTGGCAAGTTTATAACGTGCACTTGGTCAGTTCCGTCTTCAACAGTGATCAGCAATAGGTTGGTATCAATGTTTTTTTTTGTTTGTCCTAACAGGATTCTGCTATTGACTGGGCGCGTGACCATCGCATGCACCACAAGTACTCGGAGACAGATGCTGATCCGCATAACGCAACGCGAGGCTTCTTCTTCTCTCACATCGGCTGGCTGCTCGTCAGGAAACATCCGGAACTGAAGCAAAAGGGCAAAGGGCTGGATCTAAGCGACTTATACGCCGATCCCATTCTGAGATTCCAAAAGAAGTAAGAAAATATTACTCTATTCTACTCCAGGGATGTTATGGATATAAAATTTCGGATCTGGATACGGTTACGGATATGCAATTATTTCCGATTATCCGTTAGTTTTGGATAGATTCGTTTAAATATATCATATTTTTAATGAATTTTAAACGTAAAATACAAATAGGTAGTAATTTGCTGCTAAATATTACAATTAATCATATCAGTTATAATTATAGCCTTCTAATCAATTTTAAATGTTATTTACTAAAACTAAAAAATATGTCTCGAAACATATCCGAAATTAACCGTAACTTTTATATCGGATACGGTTACGGATATTTTTTTAATTCGGATATCCGATTCGGTTACGGTTACGGAGCTCCATAACATCCTTGTTCTACACCATATCATAAATACGTCACATAAAAATATTTTTAGCTTCTTCGTATCACTAACAACATAAAATGTAATGGAATGCATTGTTTGTTTGAACATGTATTACGTAAAGGTTACGAGCTCAATATAGATGTAGCTTTAAAAATACTTCATACTAATCCCCTACGCGATTTAAACATTTAAATCTATTGTACAAATTACTATTACGAGTCGTTTAATTGTACGCTGTTGCCATGACATAATTGCATCACTTCGTTTTTTGTTTTCGCTACGATAGCAAATACAATAATGTATTTCGACAAACAAGCGTTGCAATTACGTAAACTGTTTACCACTTGCACTTGCAGTGGATTAATATTGTTTTCTTTTCAGATATTACATGTTGCTGATGCCGCTCACATGTTTCGTCATGCCAACGGTGATTCCTGTTTACTGCTGGGGTGAGAGCTGGCTCAATGCCTACTTCGTGGCTGCGATGTTTCGTTACGCGTTCATTCTCAACGTCACGTGGTTAGTAAACTCCGCCGCTCACAAGTGGGGTGATAAACCCTATGACAAGAGCATCCAGCCGTCTGAAAACATCTCCGTGTCAGTTTTCGCTCTGGGTGAAGGCTTCCATAACTACCACCACACGTTCCCGTGGGATTATAAAACAGCTGAGTTGGGAAACAACAGGCTGAACTTTACAACGAATTTCATCAACTTCTTCGCTAAGATTGGTTGGGCGTATGACATGAAGACGGTTTCCGATGAGATCATTAAAAAGCGGGTGGAACGTACCGGAGACGGCTCTCACCACCTTTGGGGTTGGGGCGATAAAGACCACGCCAAGGAGGAAATCAACGCTGCTATTAGAATCAATCCCAAGGATGATTAGAATTTTAGACGTAAACCGAGTTGGTAAGCGGCGTAGGAACGTAGAAATGATATGTTAAAGATCATTATCGTATTAATACACTTTATTGTACACCAAACAAAAGTATGGCGTTACCAATATTCGGCGTTATCGCTAAGACCGATGTCTTCAGATAACGATAAACTTGCATCCTACGTTATTTGTGGTGTCCTTGATCTTGAGAATCTACGATAATATCAAGGTTTTTAACTTTATTGGTAAATTATACTCTGACTATATATTGATAAGGTCAGTTTCTATTTCAAGTAAAAAAATATAGAAAATCAATTACTACAATATTAAAAAAATTAAGCCTATATTTTTTTATTCATAAATGCTAAATTCGAATTGATGTGACTTATTCGAGCTTACAAGAGTTCTTTCGAAGAAATCTGAGAATTATCCACTAAAATTACATTAATAAACTAAATAAAAGACAGGGCACCACTTTACCATACACCAATAATTCTAGTTAAGTCGAAGTTTGATTGAAATGTCTAGATCTTAATTTGTCAGAAATAAAATTGATCCATGAAGTAATTTATTAGGCTAATGTCCACTAGGACGAAGCTTCTATCTGCACTGTTGAAAATTAGAATGTAGGTTAATAAGGCAAAAAGGAGATTTTATCAGGAACTGTTATGTCTACTTATCTAATCTCAGAGGGACCGTTTCTCAGAGGCAGAAAAATAACGATTAACATGTTTTACGCAAAGACTATACAAAAATAAAGACCGATATTTTGACGTTTCAACCATTTACTTGATTGATTGATGAATTTGAAATACATATTTCATAGTGAGGAGGAAAGGTACCAAAATTAAAATTTTGCAATTTATCTAAACTTGAAACTGCTACTAGTTAATTGTTAGTATAGTATACAAAACGGAGAAACATAAATGTTTTTGACTATTTAATAACCGCGCCCTAAGGAATTCTACAAAACGCAAACACAATTTTTGTTATTTCACAAAATGCAAATTCGCATTAGTCTCCTTTTATTCTCATCGTGCAATATGTATCAACAAATGTAGCCGACAAAAAGAGGCGCGACGTTTTTGGCGGCGGCATTTTTTAAAATAGTTTAGTATGCTTTGTGTTGACGCAACTCTTAACATGCTAATCTGTTATTCGTAATAAGTTTTTTAGAATTTTTGTTTCTTTTACGTAAATATAACGTAAGTACCTTATGCACAATTAAGATTATTTTTTACGATTTTATTTTCACACAAGCATTTTATTGCGTCGCATTCTCAAGGTTATAATTCATTTCAGGTACGAACATAGCACAATTGCTAGATACATCATCTTTATTTTTGTTAGTCTATGGTCGAAACATATTGTTTCAGATATATAATTGAACCTTAAAAAGGAAAACGAATTGTGTAATTTAGGTATAAATAAATATTGTGCGCTTTTAACAGTACTGATTATATGCTATTTGCGTTAGTGTAGTTTATGTTTGGGTATTTCGGTATAATTAGTATGTGTTGTATCTCTGACCGCTAGAAAGACGATGGAGGATAAACATCTGAGTTTGTGATAATGTAAGGGAACACATCAGTATTATACACCACATATTTAGTACATGTATGTTTAACTAGTCTGTCGCATTTCTAGCATGTGTAGTTTGTATGGTTTTTTATTTTGGTCAAGATTAATAAAATAATAGAGACCAGCCCAGTAACTTAAAATAATTTATGTATTATTTAAAATTATTTAAGTGACGCTAAATAGGATATGTGGTTTGTAAGAATAAAAATATTTCGTATGTATTGTAATGGCACTCTGCCTTAAAGTGAATTATAAATATCAACGTAATAATTGTATGGGGTAACTAGTACATAAATGTTCATAGAACAAAGCCAGTGTTTCATTGCACTGGACAAATAAAGAGTGTCTATTACAATCATAGACAAAAAAACCAAATCATCTGTTCAGACGTTTAAATTTTTAACTTATGAAAACGTTCTAATATTCCTATGAATCGAATGAAAGAAACTGATTGGAAAGCACATAAGATCTATTTGACTGAAGAAATGTCAAAAATTGCTTCACATTAGAGGTATATTTGGTTATTTGTCTATGATTACAATACATATGAATATTAGACTGATGTGTAAAATGAAATGTGATATTTAGATGGGTTAACTATTTAGTAACAGGTTGTTACAAATGAAACAATGATAACATTAAAAATATTTATATTTAATTACTTAAATGCACAAATTATGAAAGCTGCTATAAGATTCAATATTTAGTGGATTTTGTCATTGCACCAATTTTCTACAGAGTAGTAAATGTAGATGTAACTATATTAATTTTATGCTGGACATAAATTCGTGTTACTGTTCCAATAAATTAATAAACTTTAAAATTAAATATTAGCCTTTTATTGACATCATTTACCTACAATACTACACTTACATGTAAGGGGAAAATGTATATGCTTCAAACGTATTTTCCCCAAAACATTTGAAATAATTGAAATAATTGTGTATGCACAATTATATATATAATACCTACGTATTTGAAGTCCTAGAACGTAATTAACGTAAACTGTAAATATGTGACATATTGCAATTTGTACAATGGCTAGCGTAGAGAATGTTATATGATATAATGTTTATTATCAGTAAGCAAGTGAAAAAAGTTAACAATAATGCAGAATTAGACAGGCATATTTATATATTTAAAATACCTGAATACAAAAGTACCTTCCATGTTACTTACGCAGATGGTTGGGGCCATAAAAATCACGGGCGCTTATCCAAACAGTTTCTACGTAGTGGTTGGCCATAGGAACCGTGGGCACTAACTCATCCAAACTTAGTTCTATCTTATTGTTAGTGCTTAGTTAATGGCAACCACGCTACTTGCAAATAGCAACGGGCAGCGGTTAATACTTGATATTAAAAGGACAGCATGTCGGCGTGGACATGATTTAATTACCGAACAAAATAGAAGTTTCTTTGTAAACACCTACAGAATTAAATCACTTTAATAATTTGATATTCACTTAATTGCGTTAGTAATTCCGGTGATGTCCTTCTCTTATACCTACTCTATTTCTGTACGTATTTTATTTTAATAACAATCGTCTAATTAAGATGTACCTAATGAATAATAATGTAGACAAAAAGGATATCCCTCTTTTTGTGTACCTTAAATACTTAATTATATAATTTACCCACGAAATATAAAAGATGGCAGTCGCTGCTTATAATTTATTAAATATTTATATAAGTGGTGAGAAGTAAATTATGTGTCATATAAAGATTATTGAAGACAAGTTTATTTTTAAATATACTATGGAAGGATTGAAAAATATATCCACTAACTACATCTTTTTATGCTTTTGTAAGCTTTTTAAGCTTCTTACGTATTACCACGTTTTACATATCATATATTTTCTTCGTAGAAGAGATCTTGGTCATCACATTTATCTGGCAAACACACGAAGAATTCGATCAAATTCATAATAGGCCCTCGCGAGAAAGGATTCTGGTACCGACCTCTCTTATCCCTTAGATACGGATATCTTTTATAGTTGAACATTTCATTGGTTGTTAAGTTCATGCAAGCATGTAAAATCTGTAATAAACAAATATTGGTTAGTAGATTGAATCTTTGATCTAAATTCTAATTTAATATAACTTAAGAAATGAAAACGCGACGTTCTTATGGTCTTGTTCTGGAAGAAGCCATTAATATCATATTATAAGCTATGACTTGGGTCAAAATATAACGAGTTTTAGGAGAACAATGTACCATTAATGCATGTAATTAGCGCTAAAATTGATTAAATCTTTGAATTGACGTACATATTAGGTATTCAATCAATTTTATTAAAATTAAAAGGAAATATCAAAACTCACTCTTAAGTAGTGAATTATCAATAATAATTTCATTGAATTTCTTCATACATAGTTACGTAAACCAGACGGTCTTAACCGTCTGGTTTACGTAACTATGGTTAAACCAAATTCCAATTAGTCATTATTAACTATTTGTAAGTGAAATAAAATACTACTTTAATAATAATCCATTAAGTCGATTTATTCTTGTATCTGTTATTATTGATACAATATAAAAAAAAAAACTTACCGAAGTGCAAGTGAGGATCCAGCCAAGCGCACAGAACGTAATCGCTTCGAGAAGTCCCAGCACATACAAGAGGCCAAACCCTTCAAGTACGAGGCAGTAACACGCGAAGTAGATGGATAAGGTGCAGTTGATGGCCACGCTCATTACGAATAGGAAGAACCACATTCGGTTACGCACGCCAATGCAATTGTATATAAACGGACAGTGATGGTCAAAGTATGCCACGCATCGCTTACAGATTCGGCAGTGCTTGGCCCTGTTTGTAAGAAAGAAGTTTTTAACATTATATTATTATTTTAATATTTTAACATTTACATGTTAAAGTTCCAATTCCTGGTTATGAACAACTATGTTAGTAAAGTGGTAAAGCGTGTTTATTTTTCGGTTTCTGTATTCGTGGCCCACATGCCGCGAGTACAAACACCGCGAATGATCAGGAGTACCTACTCAAAAAATTGACGCGCTAACAGAAGACTCTGAATTTGTTTACTTGTACCGACTACAACTGCGAATATTCTTGTTAACCGTGAATACTGAAAACGCGAATGCGGAAACCGTAGTAGCTTTGACAGTAGTTCAGAAATAGCGCAACTATGATTAACTTAGGTAAGATATAAACGTCTTCATGGG
>MOOZ01001196.1:193277-203305 GCA_002930495.1 Cecropterus lyciades
CCCCCCCCCCTCAAGTTCAACGCTCATATTATTATGTCCAATTTAAATACAATGACAGGTTTATGTGGATTATATACACTAATTAACATAAATACAACAATGAATGCAGATTTCTTCGAAACGACAGCTACAGGAGTATTGAGACATGTAAATAATATTCCAACACCTTTTAAAATAAACGTGTAATAATGAAATATTTCTTACCTCAAAGGCCTCAAACACCGGCATGTATGACATAGTCTAGAGAGTATGACGTTTCTCTTCTTCCATTTATCGTAATATGGTATCTGTCTGATAGCTCTGTAATAAGTTTCCGAGTTTTGAGGAATGTATCCGGGGTCACGACGGTTTGCTATCACCCAACTGAGCCACATGATGCCATTCCAGTATAAGAAAAAGTAGTGGGAGAGACGTAATGTATTCCATGTCAGTGGAATGCACTGTAAAGTAAATAAAATAAGTAATTTATACGAAATTTTATGTAAGTCCGAATTGTCGGAAATCCACGAAAATATCTACTTATTCACTCTTATCACTTGCATTGGGCATTGCACATTCCCCCCCCGGATTAGTGCAATGCCCGATGCTAAATGTTGAACGTTTTACGTTCAAGCCCAAAATTGTTATAACGCTTCACGCTGGCGCTTGAAACATTTGAAAGAAATGTTTTTTGGCCCTCGAGTGAAGTAATCTATACTCTATACTATAATATAAAAAAGAAATGGTGTGTCTTTGTGAACACGCAGAGACACGCCATTTCTTTTTTATGAGTAACAACTCAATCACACAAGATTCACTGGTCCGATTTACATAAAATTTTGCATGGATTTAGCTTATTTAACTGGTCCGTATATATAGTCTACAGTTTGCTATTTAAACATGGCAACTATTACAATGACGTCACTGCAACCTTTGGTTTCAGACTTTCATATTTCCATTTTGACTAAAAAGGGAACTCTAAAATATATCAAACTTTTGATGCATATACGAGGTTAACATTTAATTTTTTATCCGAAAGCTCCTTATCACTTTTCAAGTACTTCCAACAGTTAGCGAGTAAGTAAAACCTAAATTTATTGTCACGTAGCGAAGCACGGGTACTTCAGCTATTATTTAATTGAAGACAGTTATTTTATGAGTTATCAATTTTTAAATTATACAATCAGTGAAGTTTTAAATGAAGACATTATTTACAGTTAAATGTTGTAAATTTACCCGTATAATATACATCGGATATCCCCATAGAAGAACTGATCCCAGGAAAAACAGCAGAGGTCCTTTTGATTGTCCAGCACCTCCAAACAACATAGCCCAAAGTTCTGACAGTGGTGGCATCCAGTGAGATTTACGCTTCATCTCCTTTTGAAGAAGTTTGACAACCTCTGCATGGCGATGACTCTGCGCAAGCATTAATGGAGTTTTACCATTTTTATCACGAGGTTCCAACTCTGCTTTCACCTGAAAATAGATGATAATAATACATGTAACTATTTTAATTTTATAGATCACGTATCAACAGCAACATTGTCAATTGTTATAATTACCTTCTCACAAAGTAGTCTTACACATGTAAGATTACCAGACAGGCATGCCAAGTGCAAGGGCGTCGACCCGAAGTTATCCGTACAATGGAGTGGAACGCCAGAATAAATAAGGAGACGAACTAAATCGGCATGTCCCTTGTACGCCGCCCAATGTAACGCTGTGTCCCCATTGATGTCAGATAGCCTCGTAGCTGCTCCCATGCCGAGAAGATACGCGGCAGTTGCAGTTTTTCCATACATACACGCCGTCATCAATGGTGTTAAACCTAAATGAAAAGTTTAATATAAAATAGATTGCAGTGGCAAACGAACATGCAATGAACCTGATGGTAAGTGGTTACTGCCGACCATAGATATCCATGAGCAACTTCATATAAACTAGAAGATCTATCTAAATTAAATTACAGATGCGTTGCTACTACTGAGAACTAAGATGTTCACCGCATACGAAAGTGAGCCAGGAACGACAACCTTCCACGGAAATGCAAGAATTCTTTCATGCTAGACATAGGTGTGGAGATGGGAAACTTTGCGACCAAAGTGCACCTTGTTATATTCGATAAACGAGTCTTCACTCGTGAATCTACGTGCGTGAAAGGATTTAAATATTTAGAAGATATCAATAGATTTACGCAAGTAATTCGAAATCACATTTCTATTGTATTTGTGGGTACTTAGACGGATGTGTTAAGAAATGGGTATACTACGATCTACGATCATACCTTTAAAATCAGCTGCGTTAACTGCTACGCCCGATTGCAAGAGAACTTGAACCACGGACGCATGACCCTTTCTGCAAGCCCAATGAATTGGCCGTGGACCCTTAAACAGAAAATTGTCGATGCATTGGACTCTTATACTTATTTTATATATTCGTATACAATAATATATTTATCTACATGCTTTAATTTCGTGATAAATGTAATTTATGTATTTAACGCAAAAACATTAAATAATTTTAACTCTTCTTGATGATGATCGTTAGGTATCCGAGCTTTTAATAAAAAGTTGGTTAAACGGGTTTCGTTAAAAGGTTGGTAAGCTATTATAAATATCTAGAAAATTCAGCATCGCATGCTTTTTCTTATATAATGTTGACGTCACCTAACAAAAAAATCAATTTACTTAAAACTATGCAAGATAATCAATGTAAGTGGTGGTCACAAGCGTGGCAAAAGTATGAGGCAGGCAGACAAATTACGTATTGTTCGGGAAATAATAGACTAAATTGTGTGTGTGTGTGTGTGTTTACTGTATTCAAATACCTGCGTGCCTAAACAAGAAAGATCAATAGGTGCCCCTCTCTCTATCAAGTAGCGCATGACAGGCACACAACCATCCAACGCCGCCCAATGCGCGGGGGTATATCCATGTTGATCTCGAGCGCTTAGGATCTCCACACCGAGTTTCTCCACCAGTCGCTCAATCTCTGATACTTCACTGCAAATACAAGTTCCATCATAAATAAATAATAGTCTAACATTGTACTAATGATTTGACATATATTATTATATTTTTTTTATTGATAAAGATAATATTGATGTGGTTCAAAGTTGAATCTCTACTGGTTAGGGTTAGTTAGCGATTCCCAAATGATGAATGATGATGATGATCAAACGTTGTAGGTAAGTCCACAAATACATGAAGTATTGCAAGTGCTCCACAAAAAGGTACTTCAATTTTTAATTTATGCATTATTGAAACGCGGTTGGCATCTCTGATGTTCATGGGCTGCAGATTCCACTAAAGGGTGGACTCGTTCGTACATTATACGTACATAATAAAAAAAATAAAGGAAGTTATGAAACATCTATTTTTACCCAGATCGTACTGCTTCAAATATGAGCTGGTAAAAGTCCGAGTGGTGGCTGAGATTGGTGGTGATACGAGGCTGAGCTGCAGGCGCATCGGGAGACATGGGCGAGCACGGAGGCAGAGCCTCCTCGGCCGCCATGGTGCATGGGGGCGGCTGCGGCAGCGCCCACACGCCGCGCGCCGCCCCCGGACTCGGGTATACCTAAAAATATTAGTGTAGAGCAGTGATTCCCAAAGTGGTCTAGATGGACTCCCATGGATCTTATGTAATTTTTCCTACAAAAAATACCCCCTGTATTTTTGTAGGAAAAATTTGGAAACACAATTTCCACCCCAGGGTAGCACATTTAGGTGGTGGTACAATTTTTACATTGATCTTTATTTTGATCGCCAAATTGCAGCGACACAGATGTCAAAGACCGGAAATTTAGGTTCGGCGACGGTTTTTGGTCGTGAATTTAAATTGCCTTTTTGTTTCACCGACTAAAATTCCTAAATGGGTAGGCGGCGAATTCAACCTTGGCTCCAGGCGGCACTAGTCTACGCTACAACACTGCTTTAGGTACATACATAGTTTATTTTTCGTATTGGGTTGGCAAAATACGCCCTTCTGAACGTTGGGTTCCTCGGGCCAGCCGATAACTCAGTGACGGATTTACCAGCTGCCTGAGTAGACTGGAGCATAGGGCGACAAATTTTAGGGGCGGCAAATATAACGCTATCTTGTCGATTCTTTTTCGTCCACCAGAGAGCTCCATGACCTTCAGTGGTTCGTCTTGGAGGCGACAGAATACTTAGATCTGGCGACCTTAATTTCTTTTCGTTGACTTAAATAGGTTCGCTGTCTTAAATAAATGGGTGGCGACGAATTCAATTTCGGCCACGCCACTAAGCTAGGCTAGCCTACTAGCGGCAGATTTTTTAATCCCCCACTGCGATAATTATAACGCTACGTAAGTGTAGGCCTGTTAGAACATAATGGACAAGGCGTGTATGTATTTTCACGCGCGAAAATTAATTCAATTCCTAATCAATATTATAACTTACAAAAACGGAGGTCCGTGTTTGGCAAATATGATGAGATTGATTGAATGTTCCTTACTTGTATTACGTAGCTCTGTTCCATAATTATTAAATAGAAGCTAATTTTTCATTTTATGTGTACCAAGTGGTCAGTATAACGTGAGCCTTGTTTGTGATAATGGCCACTTATTTAATCAAATGTTGACGCACCGAATGTAACATTGAGTACAATATCAATTAAATTAAGTTCATACTTATTTAAAAGCACTTATATTTTAATACTAATACTGAAATAATAATTATATGGAGTAAATTAGGGAATATCTGTGCCATCAATTTCTAAATCATATCTAGAGTTAGTTTAAATATTTCCCTCAAATTTACCTTGCTACTCACGGTGAGGCCGACGCCTCCCGCCACTGCAGAACTTTCACTCTCCGCCACCGTCACTTTACCAAAACAAAGACACTACTTTAAACCCTTTCAAATCAATAAAATACACAAAAATGCACCTCCAAGAACAGGCAAGTTAACACTTCGGTGACATAATGCTTTATGTCGTTATCGACCCTACAAAACCAGTAGCCTAAAGAGCATGCGCCTGAAATCTTTTGACGTACAAATTTACTTCAGTACTTTTAACTATTTAATTTTAATTTGTGATGTATAAAGAAAACATTGTATATCACCAAATTGTTTAGTTTTTGCCATAATTGTGGTATATTGTGATATGTTAATTTCAAATGATCATAATTGATATGAATTTCATTTATCGTATATGTCTTAATTGAAACTTATTTGAGTTTTTAATATTATTACAATTTCAAACATTTTAGTAAGCATTCCCGTGACATGCCTTTGATTAGTTATATTATAGCATTTTTCTACATTAAATATAATTTATTTTATTCAGTCTATGCTTGGAGAGACTCTTTAGTATAATTGTTTAGAAATAAGATAGGCATCAATATGTATTTTTTAGGTTGAAATTCAAGACAAGACAGGTTAGGTTTATAACTTTATAGTCAGCAGATATCGCAATCTTAGAGCTTCAATTACTTGCGGATGACCATTTCAAACGTTAACACGGGTGGTAATTGTGAAGTGACTTCCGGCCTTACAGTCACTGACATGACACTTCCGTTAGAAAATTGTTCTTGCTCTTATTCTATTTAAAATATTTTACAGGTATTATTCGTAAAATAACATTCTATTTTAGATATATTATCTGGATTTGTATTAATAATTACAAGATAAATTTGATGAATAAGGTTACTAGTTATGTCATGCTTCTTGTCGCGTCTGAAGTGTGTTTTGTTTTTGATACGCACACACTAAGCGCATATAATAGCTTACGCATGTTTCTAGTAGGTACTTCTGACATCATTTCATATCGTTAAATTTGCCGTAATATTATTTAAATCATTTTGCGTATTGAATAATTGTCCGTAACTTAAGATCGTTATGCTATTTGGTATAAACCTATTACGATTCAAAACTGTTTAAACTTACTTATAAAACAAAAATAATTAAACTCTTTAACGACCTCTTGCTAATTTCTTGGCGATAACTCCACAAATGTTTATATGGAGTGTGACATCATGGGCTACGCGAAAACGATAAAGTATTCAAAAATAAATGTTACAGTAAGCGTTCCTATTTTTTTTATCTTGGCATTTATTTATTTTACTTGATCATGGTTCATTGAAGCGTCTGAAATATATAACTATTTACTTATATTTGATATATTTTTATTCAAAATAATTACTAGTCCTATAAGACAGCAGTCATAGTGATATCCAATATAATATAGTAGATTCCAATAAGATATAAATTTTGTATTTGACTACTATAATTCAATACATTTCTAAATCTACACAGGAAATTCACAATAAAAGCATTAGATCCAGGAGGGCGAAGTTCAGACAACTTTATGATAGGTTGCTATTAGATACTTTAACTTTGTGTTATTGGTGTAGGTTTTCTGCTACTGAACTATTGTACTCATAAAAGGTTCATATGAACTGGCGGATCCAGTAGCAAGTCCTAAATTTTGCCACCTCCTTAAAGCTCACTAGAATTGTACATCGTTTTAGATTTTTTTAAACTTAGTTCCTCCTATTTCCAAAATTGTTCATCGCCCTCTTAAGGATGACGTATGGACTTAGGTTAAGGAGGGCTTGAACCACGTGGCCTTCTCTTTTAATCCGCCACTGAACACGTATCGTATTTTTAGTCGCCATTGAAACTTTTAAATTTGAAATTTAAAAACCCTATTTTGGATAATTGACACAATTTTTCATTCAGCTTTGACGTCTAATTAACATCCCACTGGAATACAAACTGTTTTCGTAGTCAAAAAGGTTGCTATTTTTCTTGATTTCTGTATTTTTTTTATTACTGAGGAAATTCATAAGAAAAAAAATATATGGGTAGTCATTACAGGTACGTCACCATTTACCTTGAAATTAAATTGAATTCTTACTTTAACCATTAACACAATTTAAATGATTGCCGTTGTTTATTTTCCAGACCAGATATATTGATTTATGGTAATGTCTTATTGTTGTATGTAATAATAAGGCTTCTGTTATCACAGAACATTACTTAACATAGATAATAATTAATTTATCAAGGTTGGTATGTTGGTATGATAGGTAATAAACATTTTTGGATTAAAGAAATTGGTATAGCTAATTTAATGTCTATAATATATTAGTATATTATTATGTGTATATCAATACAAAATTTCAATAACAATGTTAAAATTACATAGCATAAGTACATTTTTTCACCAGCATTATAAAATAATATGAATGCAACACTGATTTACTCATAATAGCAATACAGTGAATAAAATGTATCAATGTGTATATAATAAGTAAAATAAACACATTTTGAAAATTGTGAAAATGAACTTTAATTCAGCAAATTTTATACTAAATGTATAAATATGATATAATCTAGATTTCGTTTTTTCTACCTAAATAGACATCATGTTATAAAAAGTGTACAACTAAAACTAATAGCTGATTAAACATCTCAATGTGGCTTATATTAGTTAGATCTTGTAAAAGCACATCCTTATAATGGTTTATTATACTTAAATAATAGATAAAAATAATCAAAGCACATAGCTCACAACTGATGTTCGACTTCCAAACAACAATCACCTTCAATACAAATCTTAAACTTCTAGTAAACTTGAAACATTTAACGAGCAAACTGAATAAATTATTATTCATAATAAGAAACAAACTTAACAATGTTGATAGCTCAAAGTAATATAATATTTTTAACAATAGTCGGCGAGTCTGTGAAGTTATGATCTGTGCAGGAATAAGACTTGGAGCTATTTCACGTTTCAATAGATGCCAATCCATGATAATGTTTTCATTTTGTCTATCTGTTACTGTACTGATATAGTAGTATAGTAGGGCATCTCTTGTGACATTATCTCTTTTGCGTCTTGAAACTAACAGACAGAGGCTGGCCGTGAATCACATGCCCGTTCAGTGCTTGTATTGCCATAGCTGCCTGATCATAATTTCTCATCGTCACAAAACCAAATCCTTTACTTTTATTAGTTTGATGGTCTTTAATTATCTTAACAGATACAATAGCACCATAGGGACCGAACAGCTGCCACAGAGTCAGCTCCTCCACTTCGGGAGCAATATTATAAATATAAATAGACCATGTGCTTGGAGAATTATGGTCATTAATAGCACTCATATGATTTATCCAATGAAACGGTTTTACCAATGGATTCTTAGCAAAATTGTTGTTATTGTTTTTATGTTTATTAGGGTTACTTTTATTAGCATACTTAACAGTTAAAGGATGTAAAAACCCAGGCGGCGTAGCACCATTAATATTTTGGATCGCCCTCTCGGCTTCATATTGATGCTCATATAATACGAAAGCTATACCTGCAGCTATACGAGAATTAACTATTTTACCAAATTGTGCGAAAAGTCCATGTAAATCCTGCAAGGTCAGTTCATTAGGCAGGTTACATACGTAGAGGTTCCAGTCGGCTTCCGGCTTCGTGGGCGGCTTCAACTCCGGGTTGAGGAGCGCGTGCGACACTTTCAGCGTCTTGTTCTGCATTAAAAGGCCATTGAACGCCTTCCGTGCCTTCACTGCATCCTCGGGACAAGAGTACTCAACGAACCCATACCCTCTGTTCGCTATCAATTTACAACTTTCTAATTTACCCATGGTCGAAAATAGTGAAAACATCATATCCTGCGTCATGACTTCGGGAATGTAATTAACAATAAGCTTCGTTGGTGATTCGTCAGGCCCAAATTCATTATTTCCATGACAATTACCGTCTTGACACGATTCCGACATTTTTTAATTGTTGTCTAATAATGACATTTCTATAGAGTGTTGCCTCCTCACTTCTTTCGTTCGGAAACCGAAATATGTACAGAGTATGTATAAATATGGTACAACGACGACTTTGTGAGTTTTAATCTGTATAAGTCTAATATGAAAGACTACATTACTAATCATCCAAATATTTTAAACTTTCGCTCAATAAAATACTACGACGGAAATTATTAAAGCACCAGTACAATTAATTATATATTACGGTTTAGTCGTCCGTGTGCCTAACCTAAATGTTATTTTTTTAGTATAAACAGATAAGCTTCTTAAACAATTCATTAATTTTACGGAATATGATAAATTAAATTATTTGTATCCTCATATCTTAAATCGCAGTGTCTTGAATGTTTTGTCATGTAAATTAAGATAGGTTATAGGGTTATTGAAACACAGCAAATCACCTGCACTAATATATTTTAAATATATTTAATTCACAAACAATGTTAACAATATATGATCACTTTTTCACAATTTATAAATGGAATTAAACTGTAAATGCATTGTGCAACATTGAAAAGCTGAAAATTGAATGTTACAATTGTAAAGATATGTAAAAAAAACATTCGAGTCCATAACTCTACATATTATGTTATAAATTCCAAACATCTAAAGCCTCTAACATATTAATTTGGCGGTGGATTGGAATATAGAATATTTAGCTTACAGCGCGTTTATATTCCATCGTGCACCGAATGCATTACCCGCATTCGGTTTAAATGAATTCGGTAACTGAATTGTTTACATTAGATCGGTTACTCAACGCTTGGCTCCCGTATTCGGTCAGCCAGCCCCACTACAATTATTGCCTAATACGGCTACCGAACTGCCATGTACATGGCAATTCGGTCGACTTCGGTCACCGACCAATGTACATTGGTCTGTGACCGATGTCGTTCCAGGCTAATTAATCTAATGTAAACGCGCCATTATTCATACAGGGTATAGTTACATAATTCAAATAGTAAAACAGTATATTTAATTTCTTATAATTATAACTTTGTATACAAATTATTCAGGTAACTATCGGATTCAGTAACAAAGGCAATTTCGTCTGCTGATTAAAATTACCTTTTATATATTATTCCTATAATATTGCAAATGTATAGCAAATAAGCTACATAATAAAATAAAAAAGAACACAATATCATTGTGCATAAAAATTGAATTTTTATCACTGCATTAAAATGTTTAAAATCATAATTGTGTGATTTGTATATTATTAATATAGTGTATATTAAAATTAATATA
>MOOZ01001196.1:213947-224975 GCA_002930495.1 Cecropterus lyciades
ATAGCCCCTTAGATATTTATTTTATTTGATTTCATTATTTATTTTCAAAATGAATATATAACTAAATATTCTGAATATATAACGAATATTTCAAGCGTCTACCTATTGCCGTTATTAGTATCAAGCAAAACAATCACGTTTGTTGTATGGGACCCCTTAAATATTTTTTTTATTTGTTATAGCGGCAACTGAAATACATCATCTGTAAGAAAATTCAACGGACCGCCTATTACGTTTTTTTTATTATTCATTTATAAAATCATTTATAACATACTTATCTTACTATATAAACCTAAAGCCAATAACGAATTTAAATTTTATACATTAATCATACACCTGTCACTAAATTACACACAGGTACCAATGTTATTGTGTGCGTCGTGTGTGTGTGTGTGCAAGCGTGTGTGTGCATTGGCGTATAAATATAATATAAATGTTCATATAGCAATATATAGAATAAATATCGTTTTTAAGGTTATTTAAGTGCTTGTAGTACTTTAATTATTTAAGTTTATGTTTATATTTCGGTTCATGAGATACAGTTTGGTGACAGACAGACGGACAGACGAACAGACGGACAACGGAGTCTTAGTAATAGGGACGTTTTAACCCTTTGGGTACGGAACCCTAAAAGCATCTAACAGAAATACCACCCAAAAATTACGACATAGTTGCCCCAAAAATTACATACCTATACTATATACCTACCTATATACCTATTAGTTTAGGAGTCCCTAGTGGGCAAACAACGTGGTACGTAATTTGTATAAGATATAAGCTATCCTATCTTTCAAGTTGGATCAGACTGCACACGGTGTGCAAATTTGATCGAAATCGGTTCAGTAGTTTAAGAGTCCATAGCAGACAAACAACGCAGCGCGTAATTTGTATAGATATAAGATATCCTATCTTTCAATTTGAATCAAACTACATGCGGTGTAAAACTTTGAACAAAATCGGTTCAGTAGTTTAGGGAGTCCATAGCGGACAAGCAACGCGGCGCGTATTTGTATAGATATAAACTATTCTATCTTTCAAGTTGGATAAACTGCACACGGTGTGCAAATCTGATTGATGGGTCCGTAGTTCAAGAGTTTACCCCGGACAAACAACGTGACACGTAATTCATATATATTAAGATATGATGGCAGTGAAAGCCTAATGGTTGAAACTTGGTCTCTCAATCGAGGATCCGAGGTTCGAATCTCAGGAACAGATTTTTCTAAAACGATGTGCGTATTAGAAATTAATTATACTTAACGGTGAAGGAAAATATCGTGAGGAAACCTGCACACCTGAGTTCGCTAAAAAAAAAAAGAGTGCTCAAAGATGTGTGAAGTCTACCAAACCGCTCGCCGATTGCGAAATATATATAAACCGGTTACCTCAACATATTTCCGATAACCGGTATAACAAGTGATAAATAATAACACGCACATAATTTTAAAAAATCAGAGATGCGTGTTTGGGATTTGAACCTTGGCGGGTCCAAAGTTCAAATAGAAGAGAGGCAGAGTTTTAACCACAAGGCTATAACTGCTTTAAAGAGCGGTAAATAATATAGCAGCTTAATAATATATATTCATGCACGTTATGTGGCATTTTATTGCTATGAGTTCGGGGAATTACCGAACTTTTTTTTAAGATTATCGACTGGGAACGAATAACAGTCTTCATTTTGAAATTCGAGTTATAGAGTATAAATTTGTACTATCAATACCTCGCAGGAAGAGATACGAGATACTCGAGATATGTACTCGAATTTTTTTCGACTTAGTGAGAACAAGCTGAGCTCCGCGGTTATACCCGCGTTTAAAAAATGTAAATTGACACAATTACACATATGACAGTGGCTGCGTGCGCGTAGAGTGCGCGCGGTTTCTAAGGTTTTTATTTTTTGTGCGGAACCCTAATAACATTTTTTAAAATAGAAATAAATAGCCTAAGTTACGCCTTATGACATTAGCTATCCAACAGTGAAAGTCCCGTCAAAGTCGGTCTAGCGGTTTCAGAGATTAACCAGAATAAAGAGACAGACAGACAGACAAAAATTTTAGTAACTGATGTTTTGTTATCAGTATCGTATATACTTCCATATGCATTTGGTGAAAAACTGTTATTTTTATATTACAAACAGACACTTAAATTTTATTTATATGATGTATAGATTACGAGTTAACGAGGTTCGAGTTATAGAGATTCCACGGTAATATTTATTTAAAATTTTAGAAATTACGTCATTCAATTTGTCTGCTTTCAACTTTGTTATGTGGATATCTGGCGCGATGTATTTACATGCACAGATCACTCATTAATTATTAAATTAGGTACCTATTTAAAGTTTAAAAGTTACGCGGTGTCATAAATAAATCTTATCTTACATGTTTAACAAAATAACACTCGTTTATTACGTGGAGGAATTAAGTTTAATAAGTCGAAGTAACAACGATGTTATGCATCAAATCTGATACATTTTGCTGCTTGGATTGATTGATAACTGAGCACATAAAACGCTCATTTAACTGGAGAGCCAGTTAAATATAAACAATGCTCTTTGTTTTATATTTTTAATTAATGATTTAAATAAACATCGAACTTCATTTCTAAAAAAAGATTTTAAAATAAGTTAATTATCATAAGATACATTATATATAAGATAGATAGATATATATAAGACCTTTTATTAGATAGAAATTTCTATAACTTAAAATTGACGACTTTTGAATTGTGAGTTTATTTTGCAAATCAGTGATTTGGTGGAAATGATTATGTTAAAGTTTTTGATGGTATAAAAGATAAACTATATATATCAACTTACATGTTATAGCAATGAGAACAAAACGCGTTATCGCTTCTCCATGTTCGAGGGCTTTTTCAGACGTCAATTTAGATTTTACATACGGCCACACTATGTTCATTGGGACATAAAACTGAAGCCCGTATGATAGGAAAATGGCCATAGCCATCACCGCTCGTACGCTCTGCGCTAGCCTGAAAACCATAATTCTTAATCATTTTGAACCAAAAAAAAACACAATTTATTATCGTATTTAAAATGGAAACGTACAGATAATTTGGCAAATTTAAAGTAATACTGCCTTTGACAGCTTCTCCATACTGCAAATAGCCAAAGAAGCCAATCGCAGTATACAGCACAGCCACTATCACCATACCAGTATTCAGCACCCCTGTCCATCCACCGAAGTCTTCTGGAGTTTTCATATTATTCTCCAATGGTAATACCTGCAAGATTTATATTATTTTATGAAATATTCTAGTACATAATACTGATATCTACATGCTATGATTCATTATTTAAGAAACATAAAATTAACAAAATATCCTAAAAAACACTACTAATACCCTAAGACCAATATGGCCTGGCTGAAAATTATATTAAAATTTGTCATATTTTATTTAACACTATTTATTTTTTTCCTATTGATATTCATGCTTAAATGACTATTTTTGTGTGTTATTCACACACAAAAAGTTAAAAAGAAATTCAAAAAGCCGAAACATGTTTTTGCCTGGCTGGCATTAAAAATCTAGAACTCCTGCATTAATCGAGAAAGACTATGACGTCATTGGAAATACTATAGCCTCGTAAAGTGTTTGATAATGACGCCATTGAATGCGCTGCGGACGACCATGGCGACACGACGGCGGATCGATAGTACAATAAAGAATCGGAATGAAATGGAATTCATCGTCTAGCATACAACAAATAGAAGGTCACGACGCAAACGAGGATGTACTCCATTTGATAATAAGTAGTCATTACCGCCTATAGATTTCTGTAAGCAACTTTATATAGAACAGCATTTCTATCTGAAGTCAAACAGATTTGCGTTGCTTTTGCCAAGAAATCATCACTTTATTTAGATTAATACATATTACAAGCAAGCTACGATATGAGCCTCCCTACCTCAATGTTTGCATAACTACCACCAAGTTTTTAAAACTTGCATGCAAGAGCTACAAGAAATAAAATTTAAGTATCTGATTCCCATGAGGGACAGTTTAATGTTCAATGATGCTAATGGATAAAAACAATATTATTCTACAACTTATCGAAATAATATTGATAAATGTGAAACCTTTTAAAAAATGCTTAAAGCATAGTATAATATTACATAAAATGAAAGTAAGTAAACAATACATATTATTGCACATAAATATATGAACTTACCACTCCAATGCCTTCAAATGCATATATCGCAGTTCCAAAATATAGGGGTAGTTGGTGCCAACTTGCAAAGGCCTTTACTTTACTAGTATGAGGCAAATTTTGCAATATATAATAGAATGTTACAACAAGGCCCCAAGCGGTCATTATTGAAGCAATCAAAGAGACCGGGGTTAAGTATTTCAAATTCTTCACCATTGCGAGAGCCAGTATGAATGGGAAGAGTAAAGCCAGATAGGTGTGTACACTTATATATACACCAAATAAACGCATTGTATCCTGCAGGTTAGTCGCAACAAACAGAAAGTACACACAACAAAACCCCAACTGTGTTATAACTAAAAAAATATTTGTTATATTCCTGAAACAATAATAACTCGTACATAAATATGATATGCTAGATTATCCATGCTGATGAGCAAGGACAAAAATGTTAGTCATTATATTTGTTTATGGTTATTTGTTCTGTTAATTGTGTGACTAATAATAATAGATAAAAACTGGTATTGATTATCATGTCATTAAACATTTTATCATTAGAATGTTTCCAAATGAGTTTTTATATTTATTATTAATTAGAGTAAAAATACAATTTAGAAAGTAGAAGTTTTAATTCGGATTTTTTACATGTACTGACTCCATGCTAGTTTCATCTTTTTTCCCTTAACTACTTTATTTTAAAAAAGGAATTACAAAACACAAATTCAATCATCTAGCTTATCTAACAGATATGCTACAATATATAATAACACTAATGACTGAAAACCATGTTATCATACATATTAATTACATTTATTCATAATTTGTTATAGTTGCGAAATGTTTACAATTTATATTGTTCTGGTCTATTGATAACTATTATGATACTGTAATAGACAGAATAGTAAATCACAGTATATAATGCTAGATCAATGGAAAATTTAGAACATTTCCTAGTTATCTCTGTATAATATTCTACTTTATATTTTGTATAAAAAATAAATATAATTACTTAATTAGTTAAATTTTGTTATTAGTTATTGACAAATATATCTATCTAATAAAAGGTATTTAGTAATATAATATAAATCTATCTAATAATATCTTTTTCAATAAAATAATTCAAATGAATTATTAAAAAATATGAATATTTGAATATGAAATGTTCAATTGAATTGAAATTTCAGATGAGATGTCCTTATATTGTATAGTCCCATGGGGGCATTTACAAATTGTCAGTTACAATTTATTTTCTTATGGATCAGAAAAAAATATGTACATTAATATTTTGCATTAGGAGATTAATCAAATTTATGTAAATTAGTCAAATGATTTGGAATGACTTTAATGGATTTTTTATTATTTACTTTTAGTATTGTATAAAAGTATTGATGCGATATAAAGCCTTAAAGAAAACTAATCAAATGTTACTTACTTCATTTTTTTTGAATACGGCCTCAATGAAATCGGACCCATGGCAAATGCATCTTCAACAACTTCAGCAAAACTCATTGCTGGTCTTTCATTCCTTATGCAGAGCTCGTGGGAACATTGCACCAATATGTGCATGCAATGCGTGCATATCGCTCCCATGAACAAGGTTCCAAATACACCTAAGTAAGAAAAATAAATTATAATTTAATATGCAGAAAAATATATTTGTTCTTTGAAATTTTTTAAACTATATAAACAAAGAATAATTATTACAAGTAATTTTTATGTGATATTAATATTTATTTTTTACGTATGTAACAAAGAACTGTAAAAGTTTATTTATATACAAAAAAATAAAATTATAATATAAAAAATACAGAAAAATATTGTATAGACATAAATAAATATTAATCAATAATTTGTACATACCAAATATTAAACCAGCGTTTTTAAAGGCGTCGGGCATTGCTAGGATGCCTGTCCCAATATTGCCTTTTAGAAGATGAATGAGAGTGTCGAAATTCGACGTAGGGTGTTCCAAACATCTTTCTGAAGCCGGGTTGTATTCTCCCTTTGTCGGTTTCTCATCCTTAATCGGTATTGCTACAGGACTACTCACTAATTCTACTGTTTGGACTTCAGCATTATCAAATGGAGTATTTGGGCCAGTAAGAAGCGGTTGCTTTTCATCATTCATCGTTTTTTAAGCCTTTATAGCAAGGAAAAAATATAATAACTTTTTAACGTAGTAAAAGTTGCATAGCGTATATGAGAAATAAAAGAGAAATAATATTTTTTGTGCGATTAATACTCTCGCTCGTCGCAATTACTTTGAATTGCAAAGACGGAAAAATTAACTGTTTATGTCAGATTGTCAATCAATGTGTCTTTTTTTTATTGAACTGTTTGGTGGCCTTAGATTCCCTTCTTTTGACCAAATATTCACGCTTTCTACACTCATAGCCCCACAGTAGGATTTTCTCCTGTGTCGTGGGTGCCATGGACACACAAAGACGAATACACGAACACTCAGACCCAGAACAGAAACCTAAACTCATCATTCAAATTTCAGTCTGGCCGGGGATCGAACCCGGGACCCACTGCGTGTTAGACCGGTATGGTGACCGGTATGGTGTCGTCAGTATTATATACTTTCTTCTTTCTTTGCTGAGATGGTTTTTAAGGTATAAAAAAATCTGAGGAGTCCGGGCGGGTAACAGAATAACATTACCAAAGAATATTTTTTTATTGAATTTTGACCTTGACAGTCAATAAGACATTTAACTCGATAAAAATGGTAAAAGAAATTACTTTCAATACATATGATTAAGATTGTGCGAGAGAATTGTCAACGACGATCCAGTTGAATTTATGTCTATGACAATATTTGTTATCCGGTGGAATTGTTACGCAATGTCCTAGTAATTGAATTCAATATGCGACAACTGCAAGTATCTATTTTTGACAAGAAATTATTTTAAGAAAAGACGAATAAATTAACGACTTATCTAGACACGCGGCAGCGTGTTAAGCCAAGTTTAAGCAAAGAAACTGGTTAGCCAGCATCAAGTGTACACGTACTACTTGGTGCCACTTTTGAACCTTCTATAACTCAAAACTTTTTTAACGTTAACATAAAAAACTGCGTGTGTTTAATTATGTCCATAATTAGGATAAGAATAGATAAAAGAGAATAAAGAAATAGATAAGAATATCTAGGAACCCAAATTTCATGAAGGTAGCTCAAACGGTTATACGTTTGAGCTACCTTCATGAAATTTCTTCATTTATCTATATCTGTTGAATAACTTTACAAAATGACTGATGTAATGAAAAATGGGTAAGTCTAATCTAAACTACATTAAGATCTCACATTTTTAAATAACAGCAACTGTTATAGGTATCCAATAAAGCAAAGAAATAGAGTTTAATACTTGTTCATAATGTTCCTAAAATACATATTTGCATTTTGCATAGAACTTGGCACTCATTTAGATCTCCATTCTTATTGCGGCGACAGACAATAATTTTTGTATTGAACTTGGCTCTCTTTTTTACATTATGATTTTGGTGGGATTAAAATATAAAGATTGGTCACAATCAAGTAAACCTATTTTCATAATTCATTGGGAGAAAACAATTGTAAATCAACACATATAACATTTGGTTCATAGATAATTATGATTCATATTTCACCTAAATGACATATCGTTTTACTGTTTTCTTCTTTTATGTTCTAATATAATTTAAGTAAAAAAAAAATCGTTCACTCGTCGTTACCCGAATCAACTCGAATGACATAAAATATTAGAGTAATATACCTCGTCCATCACTACGTGTTTTGTTTGTCAGTTCGTCCCGTGTCAGTCATCTGACAAATATCAATGTCAACCAATTCTAAACCAACAAATAAAGTAAAATTATTACTGGAATCGTGTCGCTATTAGTTTTCAAATAATAGCGTAAATACTACAAATGTATTTCTAATGCATAATACTGTTTTTTTGTGAAAAAGTAATATGAGAATAGGTATAACGTTGAACAAAATTTTGTGGGTACAAGGTTTTTCATTGGCGCAGTAAGGTGTCAGGGTCGGTAGGATGGGGAATGCAGGTAGCAACCAGCCAAAGGAATGGCATAAAGATACGCCTCATAAACCCCATGATGCGGCCCCATCTTCGCCCGTTAAGGAGGGCGAAGCTTTTACTTTCGATAAAAAGGTAGATGATGATCGTGTTGGGCGAGAGGACGACAATAATATCGAAGATGGAGCTCCTTATTACACTAAGGCAGTTCCTGAATCCGACGTGGAGTACACGGAGCCTCGGGAGAGATCGAATACATTGACAGATAGCAATAAAACTGCAGAGGACATGAAAGTATTACCTACAGTATTTAAATGGGAAGGAGGAGGGAAACAGGTGCTGCTTTGTTTCATGTTTGTGTTCTCTGATGCAATTTGTTTAAATACCATTCGATTTGACAAGTATATTTGTAAAGATTTAAATTGCATATAATCATACTGTCCATCAGATGATGGTGGCTAATTCTGTTCATAGACATCTGTTCAACTATGTATAGATTGGGAGTTTCATCTGAAGTCTTAGATGGGTTGCTACTCAGGTCTAGGTCTGCTAAGGTCTAAGATGAACAACTGTTATGTAATTTAACTGGTACCCACTCTCTCTTATTGAAGCATTCCCATCCAAGAATTAGTTCATGGATTACTCATATTTTTGCCTCCCTAGATTATCTCTTTCTCAGGTATTCATTGCTTATGTCTATTAGTGTAGTATGCAAAAATAGTATTTCGTCGTTTAAGTTCTAGCACCGCGTAAGTCATTTTTGGAATTTTGTTTGGAGAGACAAAAACTGATTAATTATACATAGACGCAACTAAAGTTCCATTTTGTACTTTTAATTTTCCATAATTTAAAGGTATTATTGTGTCGTACCTTGATTCTGTTTGGACAAAACGACACGTATTTCGATTCCAATGACAATGATTTTCAAAATTTCATTCCCGCCAAAAAATGACTTACACGGTGCTAGAACTTAAGCGACTATTTGGTCTATCAATTTAGTTTGGTCTATCAAAATATTTAATTAAGCATTTTTGAGGAAACAACACTCAGCTTTAAGTTAAAGTTTGATTTTCATTTCATTAGTGTAGATATTCAATTATATTTTCAGGTATATATAAGTGGAACATTTACTGATTGGAAGACAATACCTATGGTCAAGTCTCATGGGGACTTTGTAACGATAATTGATTTGCCAGAAGGAGAGCATCAGTACAAATATTTTGTTGATGGAGAATGGAGGCATGATCCATCGGTGGTATGTTACTTCAGTTCATATATGGCACTGAGATATACCTTGATTCTTATATTTGTGGGTTGCTTAGAAACGACAAGGCTGTTTTGAATATTCAAGCTATATTTATTTCTTTCGGGTAATCATGAGTAATGGATAGTAGCTTGATAATTGAAATTCTGCCATTCTCTTGACCAGAGTGGAAGTCAAAGTTCTTAACCCCTCACTTTGAGAGGAGACCCATAGCCATCAGTGAGACAGTAATTGGATGACAATGAATATTATTGTATATAATTAGTGTTACTATTAAATTAATTTTCCATTAGAAAAACAATATTCTTTTTAAGCCATATGTTGACACAAATTTGAAATAATGTTGTATTTGTCTTACAGAAACTAATAGACAATGGAATGGGTTCCAAAAATAATCTAGTGACAGTAAAAATGTCTGACTTTGAAGTATTCCAAGCACTTGCCAAAGATAGTGAAGGTATTCATAGCAGCGCACAAACTGAATATTCACAGGTAATGTCGTATTTTATATCAATACCATCTCATTATACATATGTATCTTTGTTAATAAATAGACAAATAATTGGTAAAATAAATAAGACAGTCAACATGTGTATGTGTGCAATGACACTGACACCATTACAACAGAAATAATAATTGCAAATTGACTTGAACATCATATCATATCTATAATTGATAGTAATTAAATATTATCGTTGTAAAGCAATGCTCCAGTGTAACCATATTCATTATAAAAATTGTTATACCAATACTTCTATATTCTTCATAAGATTGAGATATTTAATGCTACTTCAGTATAATTTTTTTGAAAAATGTTACTTGATATAGTTACAAACATGTCAAGTATAGTTATATATGTGCGCGTAGAGCGCGCGCGGTTGAGAGGTTTTATTTTTTTTGTGCAGAACCCTAATTACATTTTCTAAAATAGAAGTCGCCTAAGTTATGTCTTATGACATCAGCTATCCAACAGTGAAAGTCCCGTCAAAGTCAGTCCAGTGGTTTCAGAGATTTCCCAGAACAGACAGACAAAAATTTTAGTAATTGATGTTTTGTTATCAGTATCATATATACTTCCATATGCTGATAAAAAGCATATGGTATAAAGCTGATTTTGATATTACAAACAGACACTTCAATTTTATTTATATGTATAGATAACAATACATTTTTGAAATGTTATATTTTTATATACCTTTCATATTTTCAGGAAATACCCCAATCAAAGCCATGGGAAAAGGTGTCAGGTCCCCCGATATTACCTCCTCACCTGCTTCAAGTCATTTTGAATAAGGACACACCTCTATCAGTAAGCATTTCATATTTTTATAGTCTGAACAATCTTTTATTTTATTTGATTTACACAATAGTGGAAGAGTCAGTTTAATTTTACATGATACATGATTTTTGTGTTAAGTTATTGCTGACGCCAAACTGTAATATTTTCTCTTTGGATCTTGTTCAGATGGGTGGGATGTTTTCTCTTCTGCCTATGTACACCTGTGATCAGTTCTACATGGAACATTTAAATACTTCTCACTAAAAAAAAACCCAAAGTGGATCAAAGCTTTACATGG
>MOOZ01001196.1:232450-257743 GCA_002930495.1 Cecropterus lyciades
GTTTTGGAAGCTGTTATAAAAACACCTGAAATCAGAAGATAAGCAAAAGATTGTTATAGCGCATCAATGGTAATTAGCAGCAATTTGTAATATTTTTTTTTATAGTATGGAAGTAGCACACCAGTTTACAGCCCACCTGATCTCCTGTCACCTGACATCTGTAATCGACCCTAGATAAGATCAAAGTCTCACCTAAGGTTAGCCACAGATGCGTTGCTACCCCTGAGGACTAAGATGGAATGCCTCGGAACAGTGTGTCTCCTTTACCACACCCTTCAGACCAGAACACAGCAGCGCATAACACTGCTGTTAATAGGCAGAAATAGGTGTGACAGTGGTGCTTCCGGAGGCGAACCACGAGTTCTACCACCTTCAAAATATAAGTTCTACCACCCCCGTAATATTTAATTATCAACATTAAGTACAATATTATTAAGGAGATAGGAAGTAAAATTTATACAATAAGTTATGATTTAACAACATAAGCAATATAAAAATATTTATTATGAAGAGTTCACTTTTCTAGGAAAAAAGTATTATTGACAAAAAAGCATATTAAACACATACCTTGAAACACGAATAATAATATATAGAGAGCAAAAGTTATAAATGCTTCTATGTTAGGAAATAATTTGTGTAATTCATTCATAATTTCTTCTTTATATTTTCTCAAATATACAAATAGGCGTTGTATGGGGGATTCCGATAATCAATAATTTTGTAGATCACATATTACAATTCACATATCCAATTCTAACACATTTAGACTTGTATTCAACTGTATTGCGATATGAACAATATTTTCGGTAAAACAGAACTGCTACAAATACTACTTAATTAGCAAAGTATTTCTATTTGTTTATAAATAAAGTCAGTAGTCACACAACACACTTGTTGTCAGTCGAAAATATAGGAGATATTTTGATAAAATATAAATCTTGCTCTTTTATTATTGCATCCAATCGAAAATGAATTCGATAAATATATTATCTATGAATTAATGTCAGCAGTACACATTCGTTGAGAGCATCTCGCAGAAGTAGTCGTTGGAAAATCGGGGAGAGTACACCGACCACATGGTCGGTGTAAATACCGAATTTCGAATACATATATCGGAATATTATTACATATGAGAAATAAGTAAGATGAATTTGTTGTTTTTGCTGTTACGTACTACGATCATTTAAATTGGCATTAACGAATATTACCTAAAGTTTTTAACAATATTATAAATAAAATGAATGGTTGTAGATGTTTGCATCTATTTGCCTCACAGGACGTAACTAGTTGATACCTTTTGACTCGGGCTCTTAAATCGACACGCAGCAAAGAGGTAAGGCAAAAAGTAGCGAGGCAAGCATAGACACATCAGTACAAGAGCACTATTTTCATACTTGCTCTTGGCCTGTCGTGGAATGTTTCGGCGATTGTGTAAAGCTGGTATAACATAACATTACTCAATTGATTGTCTATGCCATAACGTCATATAGGTCGTAAGAAAAATGTAATGTCGCGTTCGCACGCTTGTCACTTGCCGCAAACTCCAAACCCCTACAAACGTTTGGCTTGATTTTGGGAATCAAACATCGCCATCCACACGCTTGCGAATGATTTAGTGTGTTCGGAAGAGGCAAACATGATGGAAGATATGATATACATTGATGACACATTTGACATTGAGCTTGCATTGGCCATAATATTGGCTTAAATTATTTTAATTATAAAACCAAGAAATTTAGTAAAAGGGAACAAATATATTATTTTGTTTTACTCTGTTATTTTTATAAATCATATGAACAGTATTTTTCGAGTCCCAAATTCCATCCCATATCATCCGTAATGAACATTGAACTTGTATCGGCCATAAAATTTGGATTAAGTTATTAATATTTATTTACTGTATTATTATGACCGTAAGAATTTCCTTATTAGTTTTCAATTCCTCTACTGGTTTATTAATGTACTAAGGTGACTCCATGCATCAGTTATTTCTATCCTAGTGATCAGTATTTCCCGGGTATTCCAAAAAGTTCAAGATGTTTTCACTTTACCAGTCATTCATTTTTTACACAAGACGAGCGCACGTCTATAGGTCTCCTATGTATACTGGTAGTGACCAGTACACAAAGAAGACTGAGTGAGCGCAAACGTGTGGACGCTTCACAAGCGCTTGCGACAAAAAACCGACACTCGATTGGATCGGCTTCAAGAGCTTGCAAGACTATACAAGCCAAGGCAAACGCTCCATTTACTCGATTGGATTTGTAATGGCTTGTTGAGGCTTGGCAAGCGTGCGGATGCGGCATAAGGGTTCATGTACTTTGCTACAAACCATTTTCTATTAAAAAATAAAGTAATTTATTATCAATATATTATTTTAAACGAATATTAAGTACATAAAAAATACTGACTATTACAAAGCCCATGATTGCTTATTATCAGCAAAAGAAGGTTTCCGAAACAGAAACTTTTTATGACATTGACGTTTAGATGTTTTTATTTTATATTTATAAGACTTCACATGTATGGCGCATGACAGCGGTACCGGCTTATTAAAAATATAGTTATGAAAAAAATCTCTTACGGAAATTATTAGGGTCCGTATATCAATAACATTATCGCATCCCATAAAATCCCTTTAAAAACGGTGTCTCCGTTGTTAAAGGGATTATAAGGAGTTATTTATCGATATTGTATTATTTTGAAATAATATAAATGATCTGAGACATTCTACCTGTTAGAAAATATGTTATGCTACGTTAAAGGCGGTATCTTTGTTATTACATTCTTATCTTTTACATAATACATTAAAATATGGATGTTCTAGACATTTTTTTTTAAATTTTTCATCCTATAAACATTTGTCAATCTGATAATTGGCAAACTTGATACAATTGTCACTGTCAATGAAATCAAGTGAATCAAGGAAAAATATTTTTGCACAATAATAGTAAAAAAATAGTTTATTATCTTCCAAATTCGCGTGCGTTAATTCATACATTCTGAAGATTGTTGGTACATGAATGTTGTGGGACTCTCTAACAGCGAACTGTATGCGCGTAAAATTAACGTAATTTAATGATACAATACATTTTTTTCACAAGTTCTGCTAGATTGCGTACGTGAAATCTATATAAATATTGAGAATTAAATAGCCTTCTGAATACAATGGCTTCAGACGAGGATGACAATACTTGGTAAGTATATTTCTTAGTTTTTATGAACTCCTGATTGTTAGTTTGTTATTGACTGATGTAGAAGTAAATTTACTGTGATTTATACTTGAAGTTTCCATATGTAACATATTGTTATGTCCTTTACTATTCCAGAAAAGTTTCTTAGTACAGTATATAATGTATATTGTGTACATAAAATTAATGTGAATGAGTAATCTGAATACTTTAGATACTAATCCTATCTTATCTGATTTGCATATACAAACCCATATTGCTCTCAGTTATGTTACCCATTTCAATTTCGTTCATTTTAGTAGTATTCTTGATGGCAAGCCACTGCTACCCACAAACTTTTGTTTTAAATTCAAATAAGGTTGTTCTATCAGAGGTCAGTCACACATGCGTTGCTACAAACTGCAAACCACAACACTGTAGTGGTTCCCATAGGTGACATTGGGCACAAATATATAGACCTTGCATGAATAATAACAGATCACCAAAACCCACATTTCACAGGAGAGCTAAGTAAAAATTAAACAATGCTTTTTGTTTTTCTTTTTAATTAGTTAAATAAAAATAATAAAAATTAAAGGGCCATTAACCAGAGTTAGTGCAGTTAGAGCACTAAGTTTTCAGTTCTAAAATAATAATAAAACTTTTTTTTTTATAATATGGAAGTAGCAAACAAGCCTGCAGTCCACCTGATGGTAAGTGGCTAATGCCGCCCATGGACTTCTGTAATCAACCGTAGGTAAGATCAAAGTCTCACCTAAGGTTAGCCCCAGATACGTTGCTACTCCTGAGGACTAAGATGGAATGCCTCAGAAAAGTATGTCTCTCTTACTACACCCTTCAGACCAGAACACAGCAGTGCTACACTGCTGTTATTAGGCAGAAATAGGTGTGTCGGTGGTGCTTCCGAAGTCGAACCACAAAGAGTTCTACCACCTTAGCTATTAGTTAAATTTAAAATTGTCCAGTTATTTATGCAAAGAAGTGATATGTATCTTGTGGTATCCGGAGTCAAATAACAAAAGCACCTTGAAATCATTATGATCATTAATTTTATTAATTATAATATTTTATTATGGTTTCAGGTTGATTGAGTTGGAGTCTGCTCTTCTTGATGGATGTACACCACAGGAGATAAATGGAATCACTAAAGGCAAAAAGATTCCTGAAAGCTTGCGCCCTGATGTATGGCTTGTTTGTCTCAACTGCCAAGATGCTGGTAATCAACTGCTTCTGTTTGATGAAATATTTGACTTAAATAATCAAAATGAACTACGGGACGATGTAAAGAAATTTGCAAGAAGGCTTGACAATGAGGATGATGAAAAGCTATCAGTTATCTCTGATATTGAGTCGATAATAACATTCTATTGTAAGTCTAAATGTATAGATTACAGTTCCAGAAATGGCTGGATTGAGATATTGTACCCATTATTAAGCTTGAAGTTACCGAGATCAGATACATACAATTTGTTTGAGAAAGTGATCAAATTGTATATCCCTAATGGCTGTGTAACTAATGGTGTACCATTCCATATACTGAGACTGATAATACAGTACCATGACCCTGAGTTGTGCTCTTTTCTAGACACTAAGCGCATCACACCAGAACAGTATTGTATGCCATGGTTGAGATCTCTCTTTGCTGGAACATGTAATTTGGAAGTTATATTGTTTATGTGGGATTTGTACTTCCAGAGATCGGACCCATTTTTTATTTTCTTCTTGTGTCTAATTATGATAATAAATGCTAGAGAACAAATATTGCAAATGAAAAACGATGATAAAGCAGCCATAATTCAGACTTTAAGCAAAATGCCTGCGGATTTAGAAGCCAATGATGTTTCGGATTTTTGTTCATTGGCCCATTATTACTCGCTAAAGACACCTGTATCATTTAGGGAGGATGTCATAGAAGTATTATTTTCAAACACTGGTTTAGAAATCAACTCAAAATTGTATTCTCAGGCTCTGTGCTTACCTGTTGCTGTGCATGAACTGATTGAAAGTGCTACAGTAGATGTATCTGATTCTGACAGTGTAAAATTTTTCCTTGTCGACTGTCGGCCTGCTGAACAATATAATGCGGGCCACTTATCTACAGCTTTTCACTTGGACTGTAATTTAATGTTGCAAGAGCCCAATGCTTTTAATACAGCTGTACAAGGTTTACTCAATGCTCAGCGACAAGCTTTAGCTGCAGGATCACTGGCTGCCGGTGAACATCTATGTTTCGTTGGTTCAGGCAGGACTGAGGAAGATAGTTATGCACACATGGTCGTGGCTTCGTTTTTGAAGAAGAATACCAAACATGTTTCAATGCTGGATGGTGGATTTGTAGCAATACATGATTACTTCGGACCACATATGACGGATTGTTTGGAAGAACATAACACCTCAACTTGCCTTGTTTGCGCTCCTAACAACAATAATGTCAGTACAGAAATACGTAACAACAAAGTGAGAGACAACATTCCTGCAATTCAACTGTTTGGTAAACTCTCATCAGCCATGAAGGCGAAGAGTCAAGAAATGAAAGGAAAATTAATTGAGTATATAGTAAATCCTAATTCAACAGTCAATAACGGTGAATGGCACGTGTCAGCTAGCGACAGAAAGGATAATAGATATAGAAATGTTCCTCCAGTGTTTAGTATTAATGACGAAGATGACGATTCGCACTCAGATGGGCGGCGTGATATAACAAACTCTGATTCATTAGAGGAAATTGTAGAAATACAGTCTTTTCTCAAAGGACAGAATGTTGTTAACAGTTTTCCATGCCAAGAAGTTCTGTACAATGGTTACATGTTTGATTCATATCTCGTCGTGACAGAAACTCATTTGATAATATTACGCGAAATCCCGAATAAGCGAGGCCTAGCGAAAATACTTTCACGGAGGCCACTCTCGACTATTGTTAAAATTACGGCCAAAAAACGACATCCAGAATTAATTACTTTCAAATACGGAATACCAGATGGAGATAACTTATTAATCAAAGATATGGATCGTTTTCTCATTCCCAATGCTTCCGTAGCTACTAAAGTTGTTTCCAATCAGATAGTGTTACAGCTAGATAGCAAATCACTTTAGGTTATTCCGATGACTAATGAAGTGATATTTAAGAATATTTTAAAATATCGCATCCTTAGAATTACGATGACGTAAATGCAAGCGCATGATGCTTGTCGAGATAAATGTTTGAAACAAGAGTTGCCTTCAATACCCTCCCAATTAGTGGAATTTACACTAATTACACAATATTCAATGATGCATTGGGAAGTTTGGCGTTTCTTAATTGCTTTTTGCACTTACATCATTAAAATTCTAATACGATATGAACTTACAAATACGTGCACCTAAATTGTAATTATTAAATTATGACTTTCTATACACGTGCAAATATAAGTACACCATTCTGGCGAGCGGCTGTATAAACTCTGCAGCGTTTGGACCGGAAACGTAATCGTGATTTCGCGACACTACGCTATAAAACAAGTGATAATCAGCGTGTAGTATTAGGTATTATCATGCTGATAATAAATGAGTCATTTAGAAATTACGTATTTGCTTACACTATTCTTGCTGACCTTATTAGATAAGGTAAAATTTCAGCTTGTAAAAAGTATTAGGCAAATGTAAGCAGAATTATTAGGTAAGGTTACCTGGGGTAAAACCGTATGATAAAATTACAGACTTCTAATTGCCACTAATGCCACTTCTAATTGATACCTAACATACGCGTGCATGATTTTTATGGCGTAGTGTAGGATGATATTACTTTAAAAAAATCATTTTTACGGTTTTACTTCTATTCCGATATCAACCCATATAATTTTCTTCCTACTATACCATTCTATCATGTGACTATCTACTATCATGTATTTTGCCTGCGAAAAGCATTAATTGCAGAGAGCTATCTAGATAGAAGAACAGTGATAACGTAATGGTTGAAACACGGCCTCTCAATCGAGGGTCCGAGGTTCGAATCCCAGGCACACACCATGTGTGTATTTAAAATTAATTATGACTGCTTTACGGTGAAGGAAAACATCGTGAGGAAACTAACACACCTGAGTTCTTTATAAAAAAACGTTCTCAATGATGTGTGAAGCGCCAAGTGGCACTTGGCTAGCGCGGTAGGCCATAGCCTCAGGCCATAGCCTGAAACTCTCATTCTGAGAGATGGCCCGTGCCCAGCAGTGGGACAATAATTGATTGACGATGATGTAGATAGATAGTTATACGACATGAATTGTACCGTTATACGCATATTGCAAATTACTGCCTTGATAATTAACGTACCATCGCGATCCGCTTCCAATGCAAACATATTCTCACCTTATGGAAATTATTACCTATTGTGAGAATATTCGGTTATTCTGTTGGCTCAACCGGCAGTTGGTTGGATAATTTCATAAAATCACACCTTGTATGCATTTGTTACAGTAACGCCGACACAAAATTCATTTCATCATTTTTTTTATTAAACCACAATATCTGGTATGTGTGTATAAAATACAATAATTTATATTGATAAGTGAGGACTGTGTATTGGGATTCTTATGGCTCGCAGTTTAAGGCCTAATATAAATGTTTGAAAAAATAGAAAAATGGAGTATTTTAAACTAACGTCGTAAATATTTTAATTTTAAGACATACATTGCATTATGTTTGATGTTCTTTTTAAATATAAAAAGGTTTATTTTTTGTTCATTTAATAACTACTTCAAAACGACCTAATTAATTATTTGCTTATGTTAAATCTATTCTTGGTATTATTCTTCAATGTTGGAATATACCGAAAAGTGAGAACGACAGGGACGACCCAACGCAAAATTTCGGCAAATTGCGTTAAATAGTTGAAACCAGGGAGGCTCTATGGATATGAAGTTTCGGATCTGGAAACGGATACGGATATAGGAATAATATTGTACCGGTTTCGGATGCGGTTACGGATATGCAATTATTTCGGATTATCCGTTAGTTTTGAATAGTTTCGATTATGGATGTTATGTTTTTTTTTTATATTTCAAACTTAAAATACAAATAGGTTATAATTATTATAATTATTTGGTTCCTATGCTATGCTAAATCAGTAATTTCAGTTAATATTCCATCCATCCATCAGCCTTTTGAAGTCCACTGCTAGACATAGGCCTCCCAAAAACGGCGAATAGTTAGTAATAGTTAGCCTTAACAGTTAATGTTATAGCTACCTAACCAATTTTAAGTGTTATTCAATAAAACTAAAAAAAAAAACATGTTTCGAAATGTTTCCGACATTATCCGAAATTTTTATATCCGATACTGTTACGGTTACGGATAATTTTTTATTTCGGATATCCGATAGTTCCGGTTACGGTCACGGAGCTCCTTAACATCTCTGGTTAGAACTCTTAATAAAGTAGTCTATAGGGTAGAAATTTAAACAGTCACGATTTCATGCCATAAAAGGTTAATAAACGCGCGTTTTATGATACTCGCCAAAATTCTAAAACAATTTTTTTATTTTTACAAAACGATAATTTTACATACGGTCCCTTTTATTCTCACCGTGCGATAATATAAAATGTAAATGTATGTATATTATTATATTGTTTAAGAACCAATTGTATTTTTTTTATAATATAATTTAGATTTTATCTAGACACAGTTATTTCAGAGAATATATAGGTATATATTACGTATATGTAGTAGTAAAGTTACATTGATATAATAAAAGAGGCTTTTGCGGTGTGTATGTATTACAAAATTTGTCAATTTAAACAAGTCACATCTTTTTATTTTTCAATCGATGTGAATACTTTTCAGTTGTGTGGTTTCTGCATCGGCATATTTGAAAATTTAGTTTTTGCATTATTGCGAGAAACGTCTACATATTCATTGACTGTGTCATGGTTATAATGAAATACGTATGATTTTCATATCAATTACTTATTGCATTAAGTTGCGTCAACTATCATTTAATGTCAGGGTATCAAGATCTCAATATTTCCCGAATTGGTCTAACTTCTTTAATAAAGTTTATAAAAAAAACCTACCTTTGTATGGAAGTGAAAAGAATTGCATTTATAGACTTTGTAGAAAATTGTGCATGTGATTTTAACCAAGCTGGTGTTTTGAGAAAATAAAGTGTTGATAGGTATTTCTGGGTGAATATATTGGTTTTCAATATACAGACGGTCATGACTTTGAAAATGGTCATTCAGATTGAATAGTTCGCAAATAAGTGAAAGATGAGTTCAGGTTATTAGTTCATTTGAAATTCATGTTGGAAATTAAAGTTTTATTTATATATGTAAGAAATTTTATAGTAACTTAGATTTAGAACATGCTTGACTCGAGATATTCATAACTGATTTGTAGTGTCTGAACGAAGGTCGGTTTTTGGCTGAAGCCGAATCCGAGGATTCAAAAATCACAGGGAATTCATTTCGAAATTGGCTAAAACTGATTTTTTATTCAAACGATTTCTGTTTTTGTAGATAAAGGTCTATGTTAATTGCAATAAATAACTTTTAGAGGAGATTAAGATATCTTTTCTACTTTACTAAAATAATAACAGTTGGAATACATAATTGGCGACGCAAGCCCACAATAGCGTTTTCACTTACCCTTACGCTACACCATCTTCATCGTGGCATCATGTAATCATTATAGTTCGTTAAATTTAAGTGCTTGCTAGAACCTTCGAGTTCCGTTGAAACTTCGGCCCATTTTGGCCAAAGCCAAGTTTTTGCCAAAAGTGGCTGAAGCCGAACCCGAAGCTTCGGTCGGACACTACTGATTTGTTATGACTCCAAAAGCACATCGAAAACTAGGTATTTTTGGATATACCAATACAGTATTATTTATTTCTTGTGTGTCCATGTTTCTCTGCTGTTAAAAATTGTAGTCCGTAGCCATTGACCCATTAGTAGTGTGTGTTGGGTCTGTTCAAAAATGTCCAAAGCAAAAATGCGACAAACAAAAAAAAATCATCGCATGTTGGCGGACAACAATAGTCTTTATTGTTATAAAATTGGTGTGTTCTTTCATCGGTGTAACTTTAATTTAAGAGGGTTGGGAGTCTAAAGGAGGTTACCTAGTCCCTGAAACTGTTTCGCACCCTATGTTAAGGTGGTTGTCCGTTGTCAATAACTCTGAATAATTCCAATTCTGAACTTTGTCCAAGATGATAAAGAGGAGGGGGATCCCATCCTGTAATGTCCCTTATATATGCGCCATGTGTACTTTACTGTTTGTATATAATGAAAATTCTGTAAAACTGAAATATAAGGTAAATACTGTATTTAATTCAACTGAAGTCAATTTCTTTATTATTTTGCCTATAAAATTATTATATTATGTACATAATAATTGAAATTTAACAATAGGGTTTTATTTGTTATTGTAATAGGTATATTATTATGATTATAATAAGTATTTAATCAAGACTTTAACTTTGGCAACCTATTTCTAAATTTAGTGCCTGACGTAGGTACATTTTTTTAGGTCCATGTTGATAGTAGGTATATTTTATAACTATCAATCCCAGCCATTCTAAAATCTTAACTCCATCTTTGGTATTTAACGTGTCGCCAAAATTTCAGAAATAATTTAAATTTTTCGTTGACGTATTCAAAATCGAGGGCGACAATTACTTTGATACAGCCTACCCTAGAACTAGGTTATGCCCCTCAAAGGAAAATCCTAGATCCGCCACAGCGTCAATTTATTGCATCAGAGATCCTTCCATGTATTTGCCAAGTTTGTTAGATTAAAGTATAAAGCTTTCTTACAGCGTGTAAAATTATTTAAATAGTTTTCCATTATTATAAACAGTGTAAAGAAAGTTATTTTTACTTGTAGTCTGCTACAATATAAGTCAATTTAATGTTATTAAATGCGTCTGAATATTATTATTTATCGATGAAATGTAGCCATTTAATGTAATAAATTTTCACCATACTATGTTAGAATAGACGACACATCGTTTTTAGTTGCTTTTAGTCTGAGAGGTAGTGAGTGGTAGGTGAGTATGCCAACTAAAATAAAAGTAAAGTATGTAATCTATATTACAATTAGTCAGAAAGAATAGTCAAGATTTTCAAAATCGATGGCACTAAAAATCCTTGCCATGGGCCGTCGTGATCCTTTAACGCTGTTTAGTTTCATTTCCATTAGCTAGAAAAGGTTTCTAAGTGAATTGTCCATTACTATAGAAGAAATGTGTCAGCCTTATAAAGTCCGCCACAAACTTAAAAAAAAAAACTAGTACTTGCTACTTAAAGTTGAAATACCTATTAATTATTCTAGATATATAGATATAGTAGTAATTATTACACTATTAGATATAATCAAATTATAGATCCACGTTTTTAATTAATACATTATGTAAGAGTAGTTGTTAGATTAAAAGAAATTGTATTAGAGTACCTATTATGTTCTATATGAATTACTTACTTCATTCCAATAAAATGTCTTGTTTTCAACATTTGATTTTTATTTTCCTGTAACACACACTAGTAATAGAATCATAGAGTAAATCACCCACATGACGCTTAGTAGGTACCTGCATATACAGTTACATCCAAATACCTTATTAGTTATAATAAATTAGGTAATAACTTAGCTTTAATATTTTTAGTGTTTGTAACAGTCCTCTTTTCGTGGTAGATATTATTTACTAAATCAAAACATGTTCCTACTCCTAATTCGGTAACATAAAGTGGCTGCTATTTCATAATGCTAGAAAAAATATATGGACGACTGGGAAGACCGTATTTTCTTGTCGACCCTCGGAAGTAAAATATTTAACAGCTGAACCGTCCCTTTTAAAATGCGAAAGCTAATGCTGCATATATTCACTGATTTGGTTACCGGCTAGCGACGCCTGTGTTCCAACACTTAGTCCTCAATAGTAGTCCTCTTTCTCCGCCCGGGGCTGGACAGCAGCTGCCATTTACCATAAGGTGGACTTTATGTTCGTTTTTACCTCTTAAATATAAGAAAGTCAAATAGCATAAAATAAAACGCAAAAATAATTCTTATTTTGTTTATTTCATTAGTTAATACAATAAAATCAAATTTGTCTTAACATAAGAGTAAAGTATCTATTACTTATTCGGATATATTGGAATAATTGAGATACAGATAAGTACGTCAAATTTTTTGCTTAATTACATATTTATGTACAGTTTTATTTTTTTCTTCAATTATTTTATTAAAAGTAGTAACTATGTAGCTTTATTTATATTGTTAAATCTTATAAACAAAAAGGCTAACGGAAAGGCTATTATTTATAGCCGACCTTACTAATTAGTTTCTTTATTAGGTAAGTACAATTTTAGGTAAATTAATTGGAATTTCAAATTTGATATTGGTTTGTTCATTCGTTTATAATAAAGCTTACATATTGACATAATATTAAGCCAAAGTCTTTGCAAAAAAGTATTTACATACTAAACTTTTCTCTAAAACCCTAAAAAATATTTGTTCCCAAGTAAATAAGGAGCGCTTCTTTGCTTTTATATACCGTTACATATCTATAAATAATAATATTATTATATTAATTCACTTTAAGCCTATGGGATCTCCCAAGGAGTAATGATATGTCATTAGTTTGGCGATTTTAATAAATCTAGGCACGATAATGGTAATTTTTGTGTAAAATTATTATTTATCACGTGCTTCTATCTTTTAACTTTAAATTCAATGTGACCATGGCTTGCTGCTTTCATTTCATTTCATTTCATTTTATCTTTCGTTAGCTGCCCGTGTAGGTATAGTTCCCGCCAAAATGTGCGTATTATCTAAAATCAGAGTTAGACAGGTTTGTCTATCTCTATAGACGTTTTTTTATGATTTTGAGAATTTGATCTAGCAAAAAGTACCTATTCTCCAGATCACAAAATTCTTACTAACTAATTAACACATAAGTGTTAATTAGACTTTATATATGAATCTTATATTATGAAACAGGAGGGTAAGAATTCCCATATTTTATATACAACTTTATATATGTATAAATATGGGGATGTAACCTGTGGGTATTAAGAAACAGACGATTTGGGTCTTTAGTCATTCCTATTTATCAGTGTAATTAAATTCTCCATCCATTATCCATCCATCCAACTATCAGCATTTTGAGGTCGACAGCTGGACATAGGCCTACCCTACATGGCGCCACTCCAACCGGTTCTGTGCCTTCTGAATGCCACGGTTTTATGGTCGTCGGTTCACCTGGTCAGGGGGGCGACCTGTGCTCCTTTTGCCTAAACATGATCGCCACTCGAGGACCTTTCTTCCCATACGGTTATCAGTCCTTCGAGCGAATTCTGGACGAGAAGATACTACGTAATTTTCCGAACGTAGCCCACTCGAGTTGGATTTTTCGAGTGACTTCCCTCTCAAAGATGGACTTACACATCCGGATCGTTCGTTTCAGGTAAATGTATTTGTCGACAACTTCGAAAAGAGTGCTTTCAAAAACTACCCTACGGGTGTGTCATGGAGACTAGACATGATTTTCGTCTAGTCCATGTTCATCTTAAGACCCACCCGTTGTGAGGCACTATTGAGTGATCACCATGTCATCGGCCAACCAAGGTGTGTGTGACGTGTTCGCCAATGATGTTAATTCCAAGACCTTTCCACTACATCTGCTTGAACACTACTTATAACGTAGTGGTTAACAGCTTTGACGATATGAAATCGCCTTACCTGACTCCCAGCTGCAAAGGAATTGGGTTCGTGCTTTGGTCGTGTACTCGGACTGACATGGTGGCGGCTATGCCGGTGTATATAAAACAATTCAATTCTACCTACGTTTAATATCACTTAATATGTCCCAGAAGTAAGACGTAAGTGAATTGTCACGATAGTGTTAGAATGACTAAAGTGGCCAAACTGTCACGTGGCTTGACGTGATCGCACGTCGTGCAACAAACTTCAACAATAACCATGTTAAAAATTTGCCATCATCGTATCATGGTTTAATAATCAGGCGGAAACTATATTTATTATACCTACGTCGATTTGTCATTTTTTATTTGTTATTAAATACGCACCTATCTACATTATATAGGAATTTTTAAATATGATATGATACTCTAGGCAAGTATCTATAATAAATGAATTTTTAACTTGTAGATAATAAGTACGTAATGTAGAAAATGATTCTAATCGATGATTTTCCTACATATTTACTTCATAGAAGTTTTGACGATGGTCTTTCGAACGTGATTTAGATGTATTATCGCCAATAAAACAAAATTGTTATTTGTAACTTTGCACAAATATAAAATACTTAATCACTGGTATTTATTATGAAATATCAAAGAGTAATTTTTTTTATAATGTCAATAAGGTAAATAACAGTCTATTTAATATTCTCATTCTTGATATGATTTTAGGCTAATATTATCGTGGAATTAATCTACTTTAATTTGTATCAGGTACTCACGATACGCTTTTTTAATTTCTTTCCTGCTGATATTTCGACCCAGTTGCATCCATGTAAGTGGACGTGGTCACAGCGTAACTGTGGTGGCGGGGAGAAGACATAGACAAGCAATAGTGATAGATTAATCTATCTACCCTACGTTTAGTTCATTTTTCTTTTTTTGTTAGGTCCCATGTCATAAAACACAACACTAAATACCTATATACTTACACATCAAAGTCAGTATTTGTAATTAATATAAACTAACTACTTACTGGATTTCGCGTTTGCGCTAACTATATAAAAAAAAAAACTCAACTCTCATAGCCCCAATCTAGGATTTGTTCCTGTGTCGTGGGTGCCATGGACACATGAAGACGAATACACAAACACCCAGACCCAGAACAGAAATCTCAACTCATCATTCAGATGTCTGTCTGGTCGGGGACGGCATGGTGACCGCTCCGCCACGCGGGTCATCACTTAAAATCATCTTCTACGATAAAGTTATTGAGATGTTCTTTGATCTCTGTTGCTTTTTTACTCAGTGAATAAGACACGTATCGTAAGTAAGTACCTGTTACACATTCACATCTTTGTCACATAAATACTAAAAAACAAGAAATACGAAATACTCTGATTTAGTTTTTAGTTAGAATGTTTCAGATATTTTTGCCGTGAGCTATGAGTAACCCTTTATTATATTTCTGTATTAGTGGTATTAGGTAGAAATATGAATTATGATGACATATTATAGGTTGGTAGATTTCACAAAAAGTAAGAAAATCTAGAAATACAAGTACTTATCTTACAAGACAGTGTACTGATTGACTTATTTTATTTGATCATTACATACAAATGTTGTATGCTAAAATATAAATACACTAAAACTAAATTCAGAACATTATTCATTTAAATTATGTGGGTTGTAGTAACTGCATTAAAATAACGGCATTAAAATAATTACATACATAATTATAGACGGTCCTTCCTAATTAAAATTTTAAGAAATTCCTATAAAATATTTTAAGTCGGGTAGTAATTTTAAATAAATACTAGTTTTTAAATATTTTCGATGTTCAAACTTACTTGTAAATGAATTGTAAGTCTGCTCTTATTGGAAAAGCTTTATGTCGGGCTCACGTAATCTTTCAATTATTTATTTGTACCTTATTTACATAGAACTGGTTCAGATGGAAATATTTTTAGAAAACAGCAAACGTAGCAATTTTCTGATGATAGGCGTAGGGTAAAGAATTATGGCGAAGTTCCGAAATATTTATAAATAATAAGCTTAAAATTTACAAAGCTTATTTGGATGTAATAATTTTGTTCCTACGTTTAAATATTACGAAATTTACCTACTAATGCATCGGTAACAGATCGTAAACAGATCGCGAAATCCCATCCTTTAAATATAGCCCAAGTTTGAGAGCTTAATATATCAAGGTGCGCCTTTAACTGGCTTAGTAAACGTCGTCTTATTACGACAAGGACGGATGGAAGGATTGTACCGTTGATTCACGTTTAAATTGATGTTGCGCCTGCTTTCTTGGTTCAATGCGCGTTCTTTTATTGTATAAAAAAAAAGAATTTTAAACTTATAAGTATACCTACAAATAATTGCACTTGCCATACCAATGACTTACCTCCAATTGCGTATAGCCCAACCAAGTACACACTTGCCGACTGTAGTCTTTTGTCTATGGATTGACAATATTTATATGCGGGCAATATCTATGGATCGTGGATTTCATATGGTAATCGACCGTTGTATTTGTAGTCTACATACATGGCCGTATCGGGTTCTGGCACGGGGACCACAAAGATTATGACCCATCCATCACCCTTTATAAACCCACTACCAGTATGTCGCTCTAAAATTTTGACAATAATGTCAAAATCTATAAATTTTAGAGCGCTCAGATCACAAAGATCTATAGATATAGGTATTACCCTAATTGTACGCTCGTAACTAAATTAATGTTTTGTATCTAGAATCCGAAATCCGGTCCAAGGTGATCTTAGTTGTACTACTATATTTCGTCTGTTAACAACACGCCTTACGTTAGTAATTCGATATATGCGGTCGTAGCGAGAACACAAAATAAGTAAACAATATTTATGTACCTCAGTTTACACTCTATTCAAAACATTCAATTGATCGTTAAGCATACAAAAAATCGGTAATTGTGTAATATTTTTATCACAGCCCGTTTAAAATAACTAAATGAATTATATGTAAACTGTAACAATGTATATTATAAAACTGATATCAAACATTTATGGAACAATAAATTAGTATTAATAAAATCAATAAACTCGATCTGTATATTCTGGGAGCTCTCGACGTGCTTGAACCAATAGTAGTGATGTTTGTGGACGCTTGCGAAAATGTTGACGGTCGAATGACATCCACTGAAAATAAAAATAGGTAAGCTGTAATACAAATTAACATTAAATAAACTACTCTACTGACTAAACGAATGTTATATAAATCATTCTGAAATATCATAATTAGTTAATATGATTTTTTACTGGCATATTTGAAAATACAGTAGGGTAATATATTTACTTGACTTTTGTATTATTTTACCTACCAATGGCCATTTAGGTTAGTACAGTCTAGTAGGTACCTATTTACTGACATACTGAAGGTCTATCTTTTTCATTTGTATAATTATAAGGAACATATATTAATAGTGCTGGCATTGGGATAGAGTAAGAGCAGCGATCGCTCTAGGCGCCGGGTGTCACGGTTCGCCAAAGCGACAAGCGAAAAATTTTAATTAAAGCGACTTAATTAAAAGTAAACTCAATAAGTGACGGGGTTTGCAATAAAAGTTAACATTTAGTAACTATTATTTATTCAACATAAAACTAAACTAACTCGACCAAGGGACGCTGAAAGACAATCTCGATGAACCCAGATCAAGGACTAGGACCGGCGCTGCATTTAAGATATTTATTTTAATAAGTGAAGGATATGTCTTACCAACAACAGTATCATTTCTGACATCAGCGAACTTATCTTCTATGTTTCTGAATTCCGGTATGGTGCTAACGCAGGTCACCTGTAGTCTTCCAGTTGCTACAAATTGTAATTCTGATATTGTGATGTACAAATCTCGACCACGATTGGGTCTGCGACTTTTGTGTCTACTTAAACCTATAAGATTGTCTTCCACCTCTTTCATTTCACCAATCTGCAAAATAACATATGAATATATGAAATACATGTAAAAACACCATGTAATATTTTACTTTTTATGTTTATTCTTTGCTGTATTGTCATTTCTAGAAGAGTCAATGGTAAGTTTTTATTTAGTAAAAAATACATTTATTGTGTGTTGTAATGGGCTACGGCACTGTATGTTATGATACTTTGCAAAAAATCAATCAATTTGACGCGAATATATTTCTGCGCGTCAGATGTTACTGAAGGATATTTGTGACTGTTTTCTTATATGTATTGGATTTAAGTGATCGTTTGATACTTTCGAACATTTATGTCAAACATTTAGTAAAATTTAATTCAAAGTCTACACAACATACATTTGCATAATTTTCTAATTCTTGCTATTAACGAACTAGTTTAATTTATAGGAGATGGGTCGCAATTTATATTGTTAACTGTTAGCTAGATCAACTATTGATTGCGTAATTTATTACCTTTTGCGGTCGCACTTAATTAGTTATGTGAAGTATTTATACACAGTTTACTTAACCCCGTCTTGATATTACCTACTTAGGTATGTATCTCTACGTAGTAGTCCTGTGTAAATCAGGTAATTGTTTTCAAGATTAGCCTCATTTTAAGATTAGAGTAACAGGCTCTGTGTTTGTTTTTTAATAATATTTTACTAATATTGTACTACTGTTGTCCATAGGCTTCTCTAATCAACTCCGGATAGAATCCGAATTCTACCTATGGTCCAAATGCCTCCTATGTCTTGCCCTTAACACATCTTCCACAATTAAACACAGCTGCGCTTAATGCTGCTGGAAATAGGTGTCGCGGTGGCGGCTCTGGAGTCGACCACGAAAGGCTCTTCCTTAAACTAAGAGCATAGTTTTACCTGAGTTTCCTTAAGACTGCACCCGGGTAGTCTAGTTGCCACATGTGACATATGAGTCAAGGCTAACACGGGGGGCGGTGATGTGAGGCTGCTGTCGTGTTCATATACACGCTGCAACCGCCGACCATTCCTCTCACCCATCGGAACACGGTACTTGTGCGAATGGGCAGCTAGTTCGTCCATCTGGATTAAGGAAATATTTTATAATGAATATAAAGAAATAAACGTGAGAAAAATGCAGAATTCAAACTTCAAGTTGGCATCGCCAGCAAAAAACCGTTGTTGTAAGATAGATATTTTAGGATTTATTTTTTCGGGTCCCGTACCCAAAGGTTAAAAACGGGATCCTGTTACTAAGACTCCGCTGTCCGTCGGTCCGCCTGTCTGTCACCAGGCCGTATCTATGAACCGTCATAGGTAGACAGTTGAAATTTTCACAGTTGATGTATTTCTGTTGCCGCTATAACAACATTTAAGGGGGTCTCCATACAAAAAAACGTGACTTTTAGATAACTAGTTTTACCCGCGGCTTCCCTCGCGTTTATTTTTTTAACAAACAATCATGTATCTATCAATCAAATATTCTATATTTTTTCTTATACCTCTAAAAATATGTGCACAAAGTTTCATGATAATCGGTTGAGTAGTTTAGGCTTGAAAGCGTAACAAACTTACTTTGTTACATTCACATTTAAAATAAAGGTAGAGATGGTACGGAACCCTTCGTGTGCGAGTCCGACTCGCACTTGGCCGGTTTATTATTATTTAAATGTACCTTAACTCCATTGATAAACCAAGTGATGTGTGGAGCTGGGAGCGCAGGTGCGGTGGTGCAGTTCACCCGAAGTGTTTCCCCGAAGTTGAGGTAGTGCGTTGGGAAATCTATACGAGGATGATGTTTCTGAGGATCTAAAGAGAATTAAGATTTAGACATTTACTTACTGTTTCTTATTGATATCCGTCCTATACTACAATTAGCCCGGCTTCTCGATATACGCACGCGCACTGCTGTGGTGTGCTGTGCGCGTGCTTATATCGTTATGTGACGATTTCTACCAATTCGCACACCCCGTGAGCCGCGTTAAGGAACTTCGTTCCAAATGTTTTTTTATATTGAGTAACTTCTCATTCGTAACTTAAAACACAAGTACCTACTCAATTTTACATCTTCAATCTTTTTTTTTTGCACATACGAGGTGCTTCGGTGGAACAAAGCAGTGTGCAAACAAAGTATTGGTGATATAATACGGAAATACGGTGATATTTATTACGCGATAATATAATAATAATAATAAGCCGCTTATCCTGAACCGCTCTCAGTTTTTTTTCTCCTTTTTAATCATAAGATATTCTTAGTGCCTTAAGGCAAAGGCCCCCCTTACAACTTCCATTGTGCTCGATCTCTAGCAACCCTTCTCCAATTTAGGTCAATCTTAGTTTTAGCTCATCCTCCCATCTCTTTCTTTGTCTTCCATTGCTCCTTTTTCCATCTCTAGGGTACCAGTCCGTTACGATTTTACTACACTTATCCTGGGTGCTACGCATCATGTGTCTGTCCACTTTAGACTGTCTATTCTGGTAAGTACATCTATGACTTTTGTCTTACTTCTTATAAAGGTGTTTTGTTTCCTATCTTGTTTCTTGATACTGATCAAGCTTCGTTCCATGGCTCTTTGACAGTATTCTAGCATGTTTCTGTGATATCTTGTAAGAGACCAGGTTTCACATCCATATGTAAAGCATGGAAGAACGCAGATTTGAAGGTGGTAGAACTCTCTGTGGTTCGACTCCAGAAGCACCACCGCCACACCTATTTCTGCCTAATAACAGCAGTGTAATGCGTTCTGGTCTGAAGGGTGTGGTAAGGGAGACATACTTTTCTAAGACATTCCATCTTAATCCTCAGGGGTAGCAACGCATCTGTGGCTAACCTTAGGTGAGACTTTGATCTTACCTAGGGTTGATTACAGATGTCCATGGGCGGCAGTAGCCACTTACCAACAGGTGGACTGCATGCTCGTTTGCTACTTCCGTTCTATAAAAAAAAAAAGCTTGATACCGCTACTGAGATCAGTGGTCCGAGATCTGTGGTGGATCCTAATCTCCTTTAATGACCAATACCTTTTCCATCCGTTAGCAATTCTTCGTTTGACTTCTTTAGTGGTTATGTGTGTATGTGAGATGATCTGTTCTAAGTAAATAAATTCGTCCACATATTCAACAGTTTGGTTGTTAATTTTTATTTCATTCTTGTCCGAGTTTGTTAATAACTTAGTTTTATTTATGTTCATGGATAATCCCGTTTTTTCACTCTTATTACTTAGAGCTTGTATCATTTTTTCTAGGATCGTTGGGTGTTCTACAAACAACACAATATCATCAGCGAATCTGAGATGGTTTAGTTTTCGTCCATATTGATCCCAGATTAACTTTCGGCATATATTCTCCAGCACTGCAGAGAACAGCTTGGGGGACTCTTTCTAATCGGAATATCTCACCCAGAGTTTCGAGCTGCACTCTTGCTTTACTTTTGTAATATATGTTTTTAATGATGTTTATGTATATTGTGGAGATTCCTTGGTTTTGTAAGCTTTTCCATATGGCTGTGTGGCTTATGTTGTCAAATGCCTTTGAGTAGTCGATAAAAGCCATGGACAATGGTTTGTGGTACTCACTGCATTTTTCCATGACTTATTTGAATGTATGAATATGATCTATGGTGGAGAAGTTTTTCCTGAATTCAGCTTGCTCCTTTGGTTGTTGTTCGTCAAGTGTGTATACGGTCCAAGATAATTTTGGAGAAGACTTTGTAAATGCTAGTCATGTAATATAAACTATGTTTAAATAAATAAGTATAAAAACCAATAAAAATATATATCTAATCATTACTGAATTATAGTTTTTTTTTAGTAATGGAGTTTTGAAATATTTGAGTATCTATCTGTTTTTCCTCGTTCCTCATGTGTTCCTTTAGAAACATTGTGGACTTAATAATTGTCATGTATTTAGATATGTGAATTTAAAAACGCTTTCTACACTCATAGCCCCACAGTAGGATTTTCTCCTGTGTCGTGGGTGCCATGGATACACAGACGAATACACAAACATCCAGACGCAGAACAGAAATTTAAACTTATTATTTACATGTCTGTCTGGCTGGGGATCGAACCCGGGACCCACTGCGTGTCAGACCGGTATGGCGACCACTCCGATACGCGAGTCGTCAAATAAATTTAATTTTATTAGATTGAATTAGCAAACAAACACTAATCCAACCGGTTCTGTACACGTTATCAACTCCATATAGAATACGGGTTCGGAATCCCATCACAGATGTTGCCGCACCTGAAGAATAAGAGACCTCACACCTCTTAGGTATATTCATTACCATCGATCTCATATATTGTGTAAGCCGGCATCCACTCACTTTTCCTCCGAAACGCAAATATTTCTACATGCTAGAAGTAAGTGTGACGTTAGTACCTCCCCGATAAAATACGGGTTCCACCAACTTTCAATTTATTTAAAGCAAAGTAAGTAATAGAAACTCAATATATTATATTGACACGTAATATTTTATATTTATTTAATATTTTAACGCATCTAGTGAAAAATTACGAGACCTTTTAATATTTTGAATTTATTTCTCATCCGTCTCCCGGTGATTAATCTTACTTTGCGAGATTGCTCGGTGTTTGTAAAAGATATTGTCGTTGGATTTAAACACAGCTTTCCTTTTCTCGTTATGTTTGCTTTAAAATAATATTTTTGTATTTTAATAATAAAATTGGATTGGCAATAAAAGAGTAATTGAAATCCCACTTCATTTCGTTTATTAAATTCAAATTTAACAATACAAAGTAGGTATCAGTATAATTAAATGTTAACGGTAAATTTAGAAAAAAAAATATAAGCTTTTATGTAAGCCAATTAGTAAAAATTTGTATCAGTAGATATTCAATGACTAAGTTTTTTTCAATTTACATGTGCGATCTTATCCATCCGATATAACTTGATACTCTGGCGAAGGCTGAAGGAAATCCAAGTTCGCAGCCGTCCAGTGCTACAAATGAGCTTACACCAATAATAACATCATCTCCCTGACTTCTCACCATGAGCGGTCCACCAGAATCTCCTTGACAGATACCAACACCACCGGCTCCATTTGTGCAAATATTGGAATCCAAAATCATATTGCCGTATATTTGTCTGCATCTTTGTTGGGATATCACTTGAAGGACTATATGTCTTACCATTGTGTTAATAGTAGGCATGGTTAAATCAGAGTATCGTCCATATCCAGAGGCTCTTGCCCATACGCCAGTAAAATCAAAGTTCAGTAGAGGTCCAGAAGGCAGCTTTATTGGCTGAATAGCATCGGTAAAAGGCACACGAACTGGTAACTTCACCATCGCGATATCGTTGGCAAGAGTCCGTGCATTGTAGGCAGGATGTGAAGTAATTGCGCTGGTAGGGATTCTCAAACCTCCGTGATATAAAAATGGTGATCCAAGCACAACCGTGAAACGCCAAGCTTGGAAGCGTCCGTCGTTCCAGCAATGAGCCGCAGTTAACACTCTTGTTTGGGAAAGAACAGATCCCCCGCAAGCTGAAGGGGAATTTAGTCCAATTACGTCTATGACTATACCAGCCAGGTAAGGATGAGCGTTAATTGGAGATACAGCTCCTCCCACGATTCTAGTTAGGTCTTCTGAATGTTTGATCTTTTGTGCTTCTTTAATTCCAACTTTTTGGTGCCATCCTATTAAGCCGACGTCGACCTCGGAATAACACCAAGTGAAAAGGGAAACGAAAAGAAAAAATATGAATAACCTAGCCATTTTTTATTCCCTACTTTGTATTGTTTACTTGATTGTTGGTTACATGGGTATTTATATGATTGTTTCAGTTTTATCATATGACATTATCGCATTTGTCAGATCAATATAATGCGGTACAGCTTATGATACAACGATTAAAGCAGATTTGTTTATTAAAATTCCAATGAAATAATGTGTATTTTACGTTTAAATAAATAGTACAGGTAAATTAAAATCATGCTAGAAACTTGAGATCCGTTATTTAAGTTAAGCAGGACTTGAATTTTCATCCATCCTTACATTGGAAAATAGGGCTTAATACAACTGTTATTGGTTAGATTATAGCAGAGGTGCCTCCGGAGTCGAGTTAATAAGGGTTCTACCAGATGGTAGAACCCTTATTGACTCGACTCCGGATTTTAAGATTAAAATAGTTATAATATTATGCATATCTATGTATTATATGCATATCAGGCAACTGAAAGTGCCGCGTGTTTGTATTTAGCATATGTTTGTAAACAAAAACTGTCCGTCTGTGTGAGTGTTGAATTCGCAAATCACAAGCCGTGAATTTAATTTTAAAGGATTGATGTTACTAAAAATTATAGTTATGTTACATTTTTATGAAGGCGGGTGAAGCCGCACGGCACTGCTAGTCATTTATTTTTATTTTATGAAAGGATTTAACTATGCTTTTTGTTATTCATCTACTTCAACCTCTACCAATTAATATTTTTACAACTTAATAATAACATGGAGAACTCTCATGATTGTAGATTTCTTTATGATATTCTTCGACATTAAATGAAGTAGAACTTAATCGTATTAATATTAAAAATGCGAAAATTTGTTTTGCGAATGCGAATGTTTGTTTTTGATCACACAGCAGCCGCGGAATGAATTTGCATTTTTGCTCCAGTTATAGCATTGTTACTTGGATCGGCACATTTTAAATTATTGTTGTTATATTTTTAATTGTTTATTTTTTTTTCAATTAAGCAAAACAGTTGAACTGATTGTCATTAAATTTTGTCCACAATGCCTTTGACTTTGATTTACACGTACAAAAATTACTATTTTTAACCCACAAACCTAATGAGATGGGTGTTATAAGTTTTAAGTTTGACCGCTATAGATGCAGGTTTTTTTTAAGTTAGAAGGTAGGTTTCGGTTAAGCCGTTCACAAGGTATGGAGGGTAAAGTGCTGAAAAATCAAATAATGTTAAATATTCACTAGTGGGGTATCAAATGAAAGGGCCTAACAAATAAATTTTAGACATGTTTTATCAAAATCGGCTCAATCATTTACTAGTACAGGGGGTTTAAGTGAGGAAGAAAAATTATTGTTATCAAATAAAAAAAAACCCCAAGTGGGATATTAAATGAAAGGGCGTCTGTATTACACTTAGAGGTGTTTTATAAAAATGGTTCAGCCAGTTACTGGATATGGTAGTTAGAAGTTAAGTAGTTATGTATCAAATGAAAGGGAATGGCGAGTATGCTACAATTAAATATATTTCATCAAAGTTGGTCGAGCCATTTACTAGGTATGTTTGGTGAAATTGGGGTTATATAATCGAATACTGTCAGTTATACTTAAGTGGCATATCAAATGAATGGGCATGACGTGTATATTAAAATTAAATATGTTTTTCAGTATCGGTTCAGGCATTTACTAGGTATGACGACCCGCGTGGCTGAGTGGTCACCATACCGGTCTGACACGCAGTGGGTCCCGGGTTCGATCCCCGGCCAGACAGACATCTGAATGATGA
>MOOZ01001196.1:321312-336542 GCA_002930495.1 Cecropterus lyciades
TCTGCCGACGAAAATAAAAGACAAAAAGTTTTTATAAGTCACGGAAGGCTTGTTTATTGTCATTTTAATTGAATTGAATTATTTCGTATTTCTTGTATGCTGCTCTTAATTAACGAAAATAGTAATTTGATATAACAAAGGTACTAAAATAAGTCGAGTTTCTAGAGTGCTTTACTGGAAAATGCATTCAACACTTTTTAATAAGTATTTAGTTATTATTAAGCTGTTTCAGTGTTTTAGAAATATTCTTTAAATTTTATAGAAGATATGTTATCCGTCCTATACTTGAAAGAGGAAGCAGGCATATAGACCGATCACGTGTATGTATGTCTGCTTCCTTTTCTTATCTACATCTTCGTCTCCACGAAAAAAGGCAGTAGAGGCCTAGTTTAAGATATCAATTTAGTTTAACATGAATCAATTGGCTTAAATGATTCCTTAATTTAGATAAACAGCGTCCCTCATTGCTTTTCAATAAACAACCGCTTATGTAAATGAATATGAGTATCTACTTCCAATTATATAAAAATAAAGTCTTGCCTTATATTTTTCAACAATAAAGAGCGTGATGTAGCGTTTATTCCTCCTGAAAGCGCTTCTCGTATTGGTGGAGTATCTTCAAATCGACGGCTCTTACGTATTGTTTATTTTCTTAAAGATACGAAATACAATAACTGAGAAATTTCCATTCAAGAGTTTTCATAAATTTCGGAGTAAATTTAGCTTCAATAATGATGTTTTGATTCGATGTTTAGATATCTATCAGAAGCATCAATGAAAATTACTGCCCTTAATAGAGTCGATTAAAATTTTGTTTTTAACATCACGCTTTTTTGAAAACTTTTTAGTGAGAATCTTCCTTGCTATTCATAAAAATGTGCCCATTCTTTCTAATATTATATATTTATATAATATCATTGGTCTCCAGTTTCATGTTTCTAATGTTAACAATGGTTCTAGCAACTTAACAAAACTTATTTCTGCATTCAAATTCATTTAAGGGATAATTTTAGATAATCATTAAGGGAGCATTTTCAAAATTTTGTATTACGCTTGTTTGTTCGTAGTAACGATCTCCTGATCCTTCCAGATTGGCTTAATTAAGTTTTGTATAGTTTGCTGACAGTACTGCGTTGTTTACAGTTGTTCCGCTAATAAGTTCCAAACTAACGTTTCCAATCTCTTAATTTAATTCGGTTGCCGGTTCAAATTAACTTGCCGATTACGTACGTGTGATTTTAACTCCTGACGCACAATGGCGGGTGTTAGACAGATAATCCCTTTATCTGACTTGTCTGAGATATCCTACTTTAGTATCGAATCAATCGACTTTAGCGCATTTTTTATCAAGCCACACGACATTATGTTCAATGTTTTTATCTACTACGTCATTCCAGGCAGTCCTTTAGACTGGCACATATCTAGATAATAAGAAAAGGAAACTGTTTCGATTGTGAATGTTATGTTTACGTTCTTTTCTCAGAGTTTGTTCGTAGTGTGCATGTCAAAGACAATCTGACATCCTTACGTCATAGAAAAAAGTACATGTTTTTTTAGAAGCTCACATTTTTGAGAAAGAAAGGTAGCAAAAGGTCATGTACCTAACCTTATGTCTTGATGTTGATAACACAGGAGATTCATGGGTTGGTACGCTTAATGGCTAAGTCATAAGGCCTCATGTATTCTTGTAAACTTGAACAACGAAGAGATATAGAAATATTTCGAAGCAATGAATTATTAAATTTTTAAACCGTTACCCTCATCACGTGCCAAAAATATACTGGTAAGTAAGTTCAGTTAACAAAACTTATTCATTGATAAGCGTTGTGTCGTCGGCCGATCTATCTTTTGGACGCGAGTCTGCCCTCCGAGGACATTAACGCTTTTATCTAAATTGCTCCAAAGTTCTTGGTGTTCATAAGATAATGTCACCTCAAATTCGATCCGTTTGTCTGATACTTTCCAAACATATTTTATATCTATTCAATTAAAAATAGTAAAACATAATAAAAATTTAATTCACCATGTGTAGAGTTTATAGCATTGTAGTTTTTAAGATTCCCTGGGTCATGAATTAGAGTACGTCTCTTACACAGAAATAGACGTAATGCTTGTAGCCTGGACAAAGATCTAAATTAAAAATTTAAATGACCAAATGGCCCACGGTCCGGATCACTGAATGGCAAATCGGTATGAGAACGCACAGTTTACCAAATCATTTCAACCAGTACATAGATTTTGGTGATATTGTGTGCAACAATATCACCAAAGTCTATAATAGGGTGGATTTTAAAATTGACTCAAGCATTATTATGTTCGTGACAGTAACCATTTTATTTTAAAAAGATATATATGTGTGCAGATTACACGATAAAACACAGCTTGATAAAACTACCTAATATGCAAATATCTACTATAAATTGTTGATGATAAATGAACAAACATTATTATGTAAGTGTCCTTACTTCTTTATTTACTGACTGAATAACAGATAAGAGAGCATAAAGTAAAATGGGGTAAATTACAGGCGTTAAGTTTCTTTTTAATTAATAACTATTTCTGCTTTATAACAGTAACTAGCTTTTTTTTGACAAACAATCATGTCTGCCATTTTTTTTAATTTTTTCTTAATAATAAGTATCCTATGTTTCTTCTAATACCTCTAAGAATATGTGTACAAAATTTCATGATAATCGGTTGTCTTGTTTTAGCGTGAAAGCGTAACAAACCAACTTACATTCACATTTATAATATTAGTATGGATATTCATTATTATGTTTGAAGGATTCGCTAAGGTACATGATGCGTTTCAACTTAACCTTGCACTTACGTTAGCAACGGATCTGATACAAACTTCACATAAAACTCAAATTCTGGAGTTCATCACAGATACTTAAGTTTGTAGAACTCTTTATGGTTCGACTCTAGAGGTACAGGACCCACACCGAACTATGCCTAATATGTGTGTTCTGATTTGAAGGGTGTGGTAAGGGAGACATACTCATTCGAGTCGTTCAACTTAGGTCTCATGGGTAGCAACGCATCTATGGTCGAAACTATATAGTATTCTAATTATATCTGGGGTTCTTTAGATATGACCATGGACGGCACAGGCCGCTCACCATCTGGTGGACTGCATGTTTGTTTGAATTTTGTATAAAAATAACTACTAATACCATAGCAATATTATTGAGGTCGAGGTATGTTTATTATTGACGAAATGTATTTCGTGTCCAAGACAATTATCATAATTGCCGGCCGGTATATATTCAGCGATCATTACAAGCTTCGACTGTTTACTAAATAAAAAGTCTGAAAGAAACTCTGCCATTGTAGTATATTTGTTAGTCGCTACATCAACGTGAATATTTAATGCTTTAAGTAATTTTACTGGAATATTTATACTGGAATATTTCCTTGTCGTATAATACTTTTTCAACTTATATACTACAATACAATAAACGCGTTTGTTTCTCTGATTAACGTTAATGCCAGTGCTAACAATTGTTACTTCAACTGTCTTTTGTATAAACAGAGATATCTTTAACACAGTCACACATTCGATCTTGAAAGAAATGAAACCCTCTGTCCTCATTTTCTTGAACGACATCTCTGTATATGGATAATGTGTTTTTTATCTTTCTTTGCGAAATGAGTGCAGTGTAGAATTGAGGTTAAAAAAAGAGAATTCCATTTAATTATTTCCTGTTAATTCATTAATTTTTTAAATTTTTAAAATTCAATTTATTTGATTGAATTTGAAACATAGGTGGATTTATGATATAAACATTTTGTGTATGTCCACATCACAGCAGTTGGACAGACAACGAAAGCTACATACATATTAATGGAAAAAATACAACTCGAGTTTCTTATATTTTTTAAGTAAAACACACTTTATATCAAGTAATCACCAATTATATCAAGTAGTTTTCTAAAAGCTACTTCAGCAACGGCTGTTTAAAAGTAATTATGAGGACACTTCTCAGAAAACAATTGTACCTAAACCTAAACCTAAGTGTACTGTAAGACAAGTCCTAAACTCAAAGAAAATGTCCTACTTCAATTAGAGTATAATAATACACACAAAATGTAATCCTACAATATTAGCTCTGTTATTATTATCGTCTGTTATTTGAAGCCTACTCACTCGTTTACTTCGCATTTAATAGCGAAAGTGATTCGAGTTACGATTACCACCTACGAGTTCCATAACAGAGGTGGGTGTAATAAATTCGGGCTATTAAATTTAACACATAAGCTTTGCGGGCGCGAAAAGTGGGAGAGTCGATTCCCTGCCGACGTCATTCATCTCCCGCTCATTCCTGACTGTAATTTGATTTATGCTTTATTGTTTCAGTCATACGTTTGTTTTTGTACCGAAAATCCAACAAGATAATACTTGCGTTTCTTTTTTGGCTCCCGGCGCAAAATTGGTGCTGTGAGTTAACTTGTGTCTCTGTGTGTTCGTCTGTGGCATTAAAGCTAAACGGATCAACGATTTCGATTTTCTCTTTTTTTGGTATTCAAGATTATTAATTTATTAAGTAAAAAAAGATCTGTTCAGCTTTAAAGACACAATTTTTTTGCCGTCTATGAGATTGATTTTGACGCGACATTAATCGATAACGTAATCATTCATATCGTTACTGGTTTCATGTTGACTCAATTGACAGTAATCGATGAGTAGCGAAATAATATATCTTTTCACACGTTGAATGTTAAATAAATATTATTATGTATATGTCTATACTATATCTCCCAAGAAGTATCAAATAACCGAAAATGGAAACGCGTTATAATATGTGGAAGCGTAGGCTATTGAGCAGATCAAAGTAAAACTTTCTTGTCTTCTGTTACTTTCCTCCGTGTTTAGAATGTAACTAAGAAAATGGGCATACGTACATACACATGCCTCCTTTACACACAGTAGGATAAAAACAAAACCAAAGTAAAACGATTTATTTGACTGTAATTACAGTTTTCGATGGAATATTTTAATATCTTCTCCAATAAATAATTTAAGTGGAGGAAATAAAGGCTGTTCTGATTTTTTCTCCGTATTTTATAGCGTGCCAGAGCAAAAGATATACATATATAATGTATGTAATGTAATGTATGTACGTATACACATGTTTCCTTTACACGGAGTAGGGTAAAACAATACCAAAGTAAAACGACTTCGAGATCGAAGTCGTTTTACTGTTATAGTCAGATGACTATAACAGTTTCCGACAGACAGTTCGATAATTTTAGGTTAATTGCTGTAAAATAGTATTAATTAATGAATGGGTATATTTGAACCTCTACTTATGAATAAATACTACCACTCGCAGCCGTATTCGCCGCTCGTTGCAAACGTGGCTTGTGTGCTACGATTAGCATCTAAATATTTACACTCCGTGTTGCTGATAGGACACGAATATGCATCAGTGTGTTCCTGCTTTGATTACGAACTTGCCCGGATGAATTATAGGTAAGCTAGCTAGAGTAATATCACGTTTTGGTTTAATTATATAAGTTTAAAGTAATCCATGCTTGTATACAGTTCAGCGTGTCTGTATTGTAATATTTGTTAATAAAAAACTTACCTTTGAAGGTGGTAGAACTCGTCGTGGTTCGACTCCGGAGGCACCACCGTCACCCCTATTTTTGCCTAATAACAGCAGTGTTTTGCGCTGCTGTGTTCTGGTCTGAAGGGTGTGGTAAGGGAGACATACTTTTTCGAGGCATTCCATCTTAGTCCTCAGGTGTAGCAATGCAGCTGTGGTTAACCTTGGGTGAGACTTTGATCTTACTTAGGGTTGATTACAGATGTCCATTGATTGATTGTCCATTGGTTGATTACATCAGGTGGGCTGCATGCTTGTTTGCTACTTCCATACTATAAAAAAAAAAAAAACCTATAGTAGAAATTAAGTGCCCGCGTGTCATTTGTAAAATATTGTTTCGAAGGCTGAGAATAAGTAATATAATACGCATTACATTTTTCTTAAATTGTCTGTCGGCCTGTTTGTCTGTCTGTCTATTTGTTTTGGTTAATCTCCGAAACCGCTGGATTGATTTTTAATGGACTTTCATTGGTAGATAGCTAATGTCATAGGGCGTAACTAGTCTACTTCTATTCTACAAAATAGAATTAGGGTTCCGCAAAAAAAATATTACTTATAAATCCGCGCGCGCTGTACGCAGCCACCGTCGCTGTCGCTAATGTCAGTTGCTATCAGTCCTATTGGAAACAATTCTATTTTGGTAAACTTGTTGATGGTCAAAAATTTCGGTAGTATGTATATATATGTATGTCAATTTACATTTAAAACGCGGTTAAAACCGTAATAGTATTAATAAAGTGGCAATTTTGTATGTTTGCTATTCTGCTTATAGCATTGTATAAGACAGCGGTGTGTAAACAGTTTTGTATTATTGTATACGATAAAGGTACACGCATACAGAAAAGTCTACTCTCAGTCTCAGCATTAGGATTCCTTACATCGTGGTTTGTGGGGGTCATATGCTAACACGTACGAAATACATGCAGATTTACACTTGTTTTTTAAATAAAAAATATAAACAGACTTCTATGCCACGAAAAAGCAAAAAATTAAATATATGTTGGTTTCTTACATACACAGTACATAGTCCCGAAGTCGGCGCTCAACATAATTATTTTGTTAGATTACAACGACGAATCTATGTCCTACAAGTATATGAGCGCCACTTCAGAACTATGTACTGTGTATGCAAGATGAGATGAAGAGAAGTCTACACAGTAAAAAATGCCAGAGTATTATTATATATTTGTTCAGAAATTCGCCTATCGAATCCAGAAGCATCTAAAGATATACATCCCTGAGATAAATCGCCTACCGATTTGTGGCCATTACATGTGGCCGTCGTAGTATTAATATATGAGTCTTAACAATAAATTTCTCAAGGAGTTTATTTGTGATTTACTTTACATGCGACTCTTGTTTTATATGGTACAATTATCATATAAGGGTTCGATATAATTGTTGAACATAACGTAGTCCGTCGATACCTTTTTCATGGTACATACCTAAGTTACCATACGCTGGGAAACCCAAAGCACGTTCTTTTATATTATTCAGCGAACAGCTGATACGTATCGCTACGAGGTTAAGTCTGGTGGAATAAAAGTTTAATGAGCGCCAAGTCCTCACAAACTCAATACAATCAGGAAGTAATTTCATGCGAACGATTTAATTGCTAATGCCATCGAAAAATTAATTACAAAGTAATAGGCTTGAAGTGTGGCTTATGGCTTCGAAGCATGATTTTTTTAATTACTGAAATATTATTTTTTACAAAATATAATGTGATTCTTATTTAAATTTATTTTATTTGTTATTAATATTGATTTATTCTTATTTCTTATATACACACAACACAAGTTATACACTCTACGGTTATCTAGAAGTCATCGCTATTATAGTGATAAGACCGCATGTTGTAACTTACAGTACATGTTTTCTATTTGTTATCTATGTTTTGGAGTACAATAAAGATGTTTTGTATTGTATTATTATTAAGAAATAACAATACAAAACACCGCGAGCGATGCCGCAAGAGCGGCATCGCTCGTGATATCATCTTATTTTATATTATTCACGAAATATCAATTTCAAAATAAGCAAATCCTTTCAGTTATTTTTACGTGGTTTAAAAAAATGTGAATAATAGGTTATATCATTCTTATGTCAAAATCCATGTCTTAAACTATAACTGCAACTAAATCAAACATGCAAAACTGTTCAATAATTTATTTTTGAGTGATTGAATATCACATACAAACAAAAAAACTTTCGTATTCATAACATTAATAGTAATATGTCGAACATCTCATACCTAGGGATAAAAAGCTTAGGTACGTGGATCTACCTTCCTAATTTTCTACAGCAGGTACCCACTTATTATCGTAAGATTGGCACAAGAATGTAGTTAGTAGTGTAGTTAGTATCTTACTCTTTGTATTCACTCCTTGTAACATTGTTAAAAATCTTACAACAAAAAACCCGACTGCTTAAGAAGATTTTTTTGTTAATAATTATATTTATATTTAATTTCACGCTTTATATGTATTTTCGTCAAAATAGTCAAGTAAAAGTATTACAATATATATATTGTTTAAGAATGATCCATTTCCTAGCTTTCATTTGATACCCATATTGTCGTGATACTAAAAAAAATCGTCCTTACGTTTTTTACCTATTTACAGGCGCCATTTTTTTAAATTATATACCCTATGTCACTTTCCAAACTGAGTTGATTCTATTGGTCACTCACTGAGTCGATTCCGTCGAAGCCGTTTAGGCTGTAACGCGTGCCAAAGGAAAGGACATACATACAAGCAAACATACATACATACGCTCGAAAATCATTACCCTCCTTCTGACGAGTACAAAGGATAAAAAGGGAATATAATTTGGAAATTTACGAAACGTTTTAAAGCAATATACCTAACAGGGTAACGTACCCGTCTTGTCTAAATTCTGTTCATTTAGACTGGGATCCGGATGTCTCCGTCTAGTTCTAATTAGCTAAGCTAATTTCTGTTAGCTGTACTTATACAGAATTTGAGATTAAGCAATCTTAGATGCCGTCAAGATGTCACAGGCATAATTAGATCTGCTTATCTACATGTTTTGGCTTTTACGCATCATATATTATATTTATTTGGCTTTAGTATTCGTAGTTCCATTAAATATTATGTACATACGTCCATATTACGTGGCAAAACGACGAAAACAAAAACAAAGATATTCGACTATTTAGTAGCAATAGACCTGACATGGGGACGAAAAGTGTATCAACGACTAATTACTAATTGGAAATATGTAATAAATGTATGTATGTGTGGGCGAGCAGCGATAGCCGAATGGTGAAAACTCGATTTCTCAATTGACAGTCCGAGGTTCGAGTCCCAGAGACCAGATCACTGCTTTACGGTGAAGGGAAACATCGCGAGAAAACCTAACGCCTGAGAGTTCTTTAAAAAGTTCCCATAGGTGTGTGAAATCTATCAAGTCGCACTTGGCCAGTGTGGTGGGCTTTAAACTCTCTCAATCTGAGAGAAGACCACCAAATAAAAGACTCAGTAGTGGGACAATAATGGGTTGATGACATATTTGTTAGTCAATCCGAGATGGTGTCAGCGTGAATTGGGAAGTTTTTATACAAAAATCATAACAATGTCCACTCATAGCCCTTTATATTTACTCGCGCAAGGTTAATAAGGGTAATAAAGGTATGGCTCGACTGAGGAGACCACCATCTCACCAATTTTTACCATGAAGTAGTTCTTGCGTTTTGTTGCGTAGTTGTTGTTAAGGACCTCAGACAGAACTTCTATTTTATAAGTAGTTTTTTTACAGATGTTCATGTGTGAAAAGTGTGTGGGTAGTGACTAGTAATCATCTACTGCTTTTTTTCCTTTATTAAAAAAGAAAAAGATTTTTTTTTTATATAGTAGCCCACCTGATGGTAAATGGCTACTGCCGCCCATGGACATCTGTAATCAACCCTAGGTAAGATCAAAGTCTCACCTAGAGTTAGCCACAGATGCGTTGCTACTGCTGAGGACTAAGATGGAATGCCTCGGAAAAGTATGTCTCCCTTACCACACCCTTCAGACCAAAACACAACAGCGCATAACACTGCTGTCATAGGATACAAAATAGGATATGGTTAAAATAACCATGGGCGATAATACCCACGTTACATCAAATTGTATACACGCCCGTTTGATACTTAAATTATGTTAAAACAAACCGGCCAAGTGCGAGTCGGACTTGGCCAAGGCGAAGGGTTCCGTAGCATTATCATTAAATATATATATCATTTTTGAAAAAATGCTATATCTCAAAAATTGACAATCGTATCTCGTTCAAACCAATTTTCGTTGAAAGTTTTCCTTGACATTTAAAACATATGTTTTATCCAGATTTTTTCACAAACCTCAATGTTATTTTTGAAAACCTTTCTATAGACACCTCACACGTGTAGGTAAGATGATTTTTTTTTATTTGAATGAGTTTCAGTTTCATGTATGGGGAGCCCCCCTATTTTTTTTTTATTTTTTTTTATTTTTGTACATAGTTCGGAAAGCGGTGTACAGAATAAACTTAACCATCACACACCTATCAAGTTTCAACTCTGTAGTCTTAATAGTTTGCGAATACAGTGGCTGTGACATACGGACAGACGGACGGATAGACAGACATGACGAATCTATAAGGGTTCCGAATATTGTCATTTGGCTACGGATCCCCAAACACGTCGGCTACTGTACAAGTACATCGATCAGTTCCGAAGGGGACGACTGAGCGAGTTGTACTTGAGACATCGGAAGGGTACTTCAATCGATATACATATAACATATTCGCTAAACTAAACTAAAATATCTACGACATATAAGCTACTGAAACGTTGATGGTAAATTAACTTCTAAATAAAATTCCATTCTATTTTTATTAAATTTCCTTACTCATTAATTACTTTCAAGTAGTTTTGTCAACCAGTCATGGTTAGGGTTGCCAATAGGGTAATTAAAAATAAAAAAAATATTTATTAGGGGTAATAGTTCTTATTTTGCATGATATGGGATTTAAAAACTTTTGTCGTAAGCATTTTTGAGTGAATAAACATTCTAATATTACAAGGTTTCTTAAAGCCACTTTACTTAGGAAGTCGTTAAATATTTAGATTTACCAAAAAAAAAGGTCACGCTGAGTTACAGGTGTCAAAGGTTATCTAGATTTCTCCCTTTTTATGGCCGACTTAAATTACATTCTCTCCATCCGAAAAGTTGCCTCGGGCCAAAAAATTAGGGGAAAAATTTAATTTAATTTTATTTTGAAAATTGATACCTTTTATTTCTACAAAAAACGACAAACAAAAAAACTAAACTACTACTTGTTTTTCAAGCTGGCAACCCTAGTACCGTATGAAACGTAGTATCTATTGTTGAAATAATTGTATTAATTTAATTCTACATGTTAACTGAATACATTAATCATAATTAACTATGACACTGGCGTCCAATTGGGCCATAACATAAAAATGGTACTACATACTACAAATGCTTATTAATTAATTCGCGAAAGGGCAAGGCCAACGGGCACGGTAAGGGTTGCGAATCGCGATACTGAAATTATGTCACAGTCATCGTGTAATATTTTTGTTAAGTTTCCTTAACCCCAACAACATTTTAGATAGACATTGTTATAACACTCACTAATCACTCAACGCGTATGTTTGGTAGCATATTTCGTATTATTAATGTGTATTAATAAATAATACGTAATGTGTATTTAATAGTACATATATTAGTTATTAAGTAATTATTTACATATATTTTATATTTAGTTGAGTGTAAGTTAGCATAGTAATATAATTATAATAAAAATATGTTTTTAAAATAACTTCAGTAATTACATGTGATTCTTTTTGCAAATAAAAAAAATAGTAATATGTAATATGCTGCTTATTATTTCTGCCTAATAACAGTAGTGTAATGTGCTGCTGTGTTCTGGTCTGTAGGGTGTGGTAAGGGAAACATACTTATTCGAGGCAATCCACTTACAATCTAAATACTAACTTAGTCCTCAGGGGTAGCAACGCATCTTTGGCTAACCACAGATAATATTCTGGTTCCTATTTAATTTGGTGTTCAATAGCCACTTACCATCAGATGGAAAGCATGCTCGTTTGTTACTTTCATATTATACCAAAAAAAAGACATTTAATATCTATATAATAAAATAGCTGTACATGGTTTTACCCGCGTTAGTGTGGCCAGTTAAATGCTTTTCCTGAATAATGTATGTCCTTAATGGTAAAATTAATATCGGTGTATTACTTTGAAATTTATCGATTAGTAAAACAAATATAGATAATTACGTCATCAGTATACTATGACGTCGTTTTCACATTTTTAAGTTATCGTATTCACATCTTGTTTGCAATTTTGCGAACTCATGTGGAAACTTATATTTATTCGCGTGAATTTATTTCAAAGAATTTGCATAGGAATTGCACGAACTGATTTTCATCAAAAAGATGGGTTTCCTCTCAGTTTAACATACGTTTTAGGTATACTCCAGCGCGTTAGCCAAGTGCAGGTAAGTAGAACATGATTGAACCATCTATATTTACCATCTTCTAACCTTTAAAGCATTGACTATCAATCTTTAATACAAATAAAGGGCGCCATTGATTCCAGATTCGTTCCAGACCTAAACAAATATTTTATGAAACTATATAATACTAGAGCTACAATCTTGGATGAGTTCTACGCTATAATTAGCCCCGAAACCGAGTTGTGTTAATAAATTACTTGCGGCATCGGAGTTTGACCCTCTTCGGACTTCAAAGGGGATTCAAAGAGTGACGGGCGGATTTACCTGCATTCATACCGGAATAGCTGGTCGGATTAGGTACTAATTTGTGTATACTACCTTGTATACTTAGAGGATTAAGGTAAACAACAAAAACTCAGCCGAGCGTAACATAGCTTAATGTCCACCAAAATTGTGTAAATATTAGAGTAATGTACTAGTAATGTTGTAGTAATGTTGGATGATATTCTAATCAAAGACACGTTGGGACTTTTCGATATGCGGCGTATGAAACACCGCCTTCAAACCATGCTTGAGCGCTCTTTAAAAATAAGAAATGTTATCAAAAGTATGTATAGTTTATCAATTCATATTTTTGTAGTTGACGACACTGGCGGATTTAGGTTTTTTTTTTGTTTTGAGGATCTAAACGAGTCTAGAAGCTAGAAAGAAGGTCTGCCGGTAAGGAGATTACCCAGAACAATCAAACAAACAGAAAGACACAAAAATTTTACTAATATATATATGTGTACCGTATACAAATATCGTCATAAGAATTTTGTAAAAGTTTGTATTTTTTAAATTACACATAGACACTTCAATTTTATTTATTTGTGTAAATAAATATTTGTTATATGTACGAAGAAATATAATATAATATGTAAGATTTTTTTAATGTAATTTTAGAAACTTTGCATAAATCGAATACATGAGTTGAATTGATGCTGTCAGTGTGGGCAAATATGCAAAAATCATGAAATGTAAAATTGTCAATAGTTTTAGAAATTTAATCATATTAAATAGCGTGTAATGTATATGATTTTGTATTGTAAAAGGATAAACGTAATAACTATGTAATAAACAAGTTTTGTTTATTCCTAACGCAAGCAGTTCATCCAAACGGTACCAAATACTACAGAATATATTTTTATTTATAACCAAATCTCATATGATTATTCTAAAAGCTCACATATCAGAATTTGCCGCATCTCATTCTAAATGTATGATAGCCAAAAAGATGAGTTCTACAGGCCTCCGTTGTGGACGTTTGATATTTATGGTCGTGCACGTCCGCCCTACTTTATGAATGAATGTCTAAATGGGAACACAAAGATGAATATAGCAACTTATAAAACAATATTTCCGTTAAACGTGAGTGAAAATAAATGTTAAATTATATGCATTATTTTTGAAAATAAATTTAAACATGTTTTTGTTATTTCAAATTTAAATGTAATTTGAAATAACAATTACATAATTTTCACGAAAGTCACAAATCAGACAATTTTATTTTAGTTTAATTTTTATATTTTTCTGTGTGTTCATTTGACCCGGCGTCAGAAGGAGGGTAATGTTTTTAACCCGAAAATTTATTGTTGTGTAACTTAATAGATCCTTTTTTTATTTACTTTTTTTTAGAATGTAAAAAGTAATGTAAAGTGTAATGACACTTGTTAATGTAAATTATTTGAGATACTGAACTAAAATACTAATAAGTTGTTGTGTAGATATACTAACAATATTATAATATAAGCTTATTCTACTAAAGCTGTATGTTTTATATATCTATGCAATCCATTATCATAATCCGTTTCATATTACTGAAATATGAAAGCTCGTGAAATTGGACGCTCGTGAATATACCGGATAAAGGATCTCAGTAAAATATTGTAGAATGATTGCACGTAGCTGTTTTCGCACTTCGTCAATTTACGCATATAATCCTCGATTGTTCATAAAATACGCTGTTATAATTAACTAATCTGTTTGATTTCATAATTATTTGATACTGTGTCAATGATGTGTACTTATAATACAGATATCTGTAAATTCTATTTACATCGTCGTAAAGACCAGATGGTGCCTTGGGACCAGCCAGGATAGAGCCCGATAGGGCAACGTACTCTGAGGATTCCGGTCGCGTTCCTTGGAGATCCCTGAGTCGTCTTCGCAGCGCCGAGGACGGCCACCGGAAGGGTTTTAGCGCGGTAAAAATCCCACTTAACCCGGTGCCGCTCCCACAGTGTCGGGTACCTTTTGAAGGTTTTCCCCTCGAGAACAAAAAAAAAATAAAGCATCAACGTCATTGGCGCTGTAGTTTTAGAACTAGAATAGGAAGTAAGGAAGATCACATATTTGCGGTCAACTTCAGCTAGAATTCCAAACATATGTAGTGTTTCATAAAATAATCCTCTTTAATTTGTATTCCGTGCTTTATGTTAAATATATATCGCATGTGCAATGAATAGGTTTTAATAATACTTATATTCATATGTCCAATACATTAAATTCTCAAATATTTCGAACAGCCAAATTGCCTTCATTGCCGTTCAACTGTTCAATATTACATTATATGAGAAGCAGTTTCGCTACGGTATGTCTGTTTGACTTCGAACTCGGTGTTGTTTGCATAGTCTGCGCAATCAGCGGTCCCGGTAGACAATGTAGGTATATTAGGCGATTTTTAGTTACGTTTTACTAAAAATCAGAGCTCCTTTATATAAACTAGTAACATTGTTAATAATAATATTGAAACAAAGAACCCCACTAATTTAGAATGGGCTATTATGGGGCTGACTTTCATTTGATACTCACATTGTCGTTATAATAAAAATGTCTAAAAGAAAACGTAATTGCAGGCGCCATTTAAAAAATATATATATGGCCTATGTCACTGTACAAACTGAGACAATTCTAATGATATGTCATACGTCACAATCCGTCAAGCCGTTTGGACTGTACGCGCTACAGTGCAAAACAAATGAACACATACATACAATACAATACATACATACGAAAAACATTACCCTCCTTATGACACAGTCGGTTAATTAGAATTGCTTAAGTAAATGCAAAGTTTAATGGAAATTTTAA
>MOOZ01001198.1:71029-81163 GCA_002930495.1 Cecropterus lyciades
CCTTAGGTGAGATTTTGATCTTACCAAGGGTTGATTGCAGATGTCCATGGGCGGCAGTAGCCACTTACCATCAGGTGGGCTGCATGCTCGTTTGCTACTATCGTTATTATAAAAAAAAAAAAAGTGAGCCGGCAACCACACCCCTCCAACGTAATGCAAGAACTGCTTCATGCTAGAAATAACTGTATGGGCTGCGGTCGCCACTTTCCATCGGGTGGACTACGTGCTCTTTTGCTGCTACAATCTGATAAAAAAATAGAAACAAGCTTTTAATAAAAACATTTTGCTTCTCGTTTTTTTCTCAAAAAAATCTCTTTTATTTGATACATAAATTTCTTTTCCCAGTTCTGTTAACTTTTTTTTTGCTAATATATTCACTACACTATGAAAAAAAATGAAAAATGATTTATTTCATAAATGAGTTAAGATACAATTATACTGTGTTTGGGACATCCTTTTAAGTAATTCAATACTTGTGTCAGGATGTACCGCTCTTCCATACCTACCTTATAAATACTCATTAAATACAGAGGTAACTTACATTTAAACATTCTACAAAATATAACATGAATAAAAACAAAGTGAATGTGTGTATGTGTGTATTTGTAACTGCTTATCATTTGAATATAATGTTTATCTTATATTAAAGTATCCCGTGAAAATTTTATTTTTGTTTTACATATGCATTTTTCTACGCATTTGATATATGATCCTAATCGTTGCGCAATATAGTATGTTACTCAAGGATACCTATACGACGAATCGATGTTTGAAGATTGTTCCTTTAACCCGTGCAATATCAAAATCCTATTTGCGCCACACCTATCAGGTAATATCCGAACGTCACTGCCAAATAATACGATAATCCAAAGAAAATAGAAACAAAAGAGAATAAAGTTTATCCAGGCGAGAAATGCCAAAAATAAGAAAAATATTGAACACAGCCAACCGCCTATTGAAAGGTTTTCGCGAGACGTATTCCGGATAATCGTACTTGGATGTGTGAATAAATTTTTCATATCACTTCTGCCGTGGCAACGATATTCTATCTTCGTAAGGTTGTCACACAAATGTTTTTGAAATAATCCGCATCATCTTAATAATTTAATACTTAAAAAAAAACCTTAATACTTATTACGTAGTAAGAAAAAATCATAATATTACAATTTCTAAAAAAAATATCTTATATGTTTTGATGAATATATTGTATATTACTTTTTTTAAAGTACGACTGACTTAAATAATTGATGCAAAAATTTTAATAATTTTTAAACGAACGGCCTTTCCATTGAAATTTATTCGATCGGGCCCAACAAAACTAAAGAGAACTAACCATTGTAAAATATTAGGCAACGTATACATTTAGAATTTGTCGTAAAACATTTAGGTTATTATTTCTCCACATCAAATCAAGGTTTGATCACCGAGTCACAAATCCTCATTCATAAAAAAATATAGTATCATGTTCATAAAAAATGTATAAAATGTAAAAGGTAAACTAGAAAAAATGGGTGAAGGCAACCCTGACGGTGAGCCGCTCCAGCTCAGCGGAGCTAACGCAATAGTTCAATTTGAATACCCGTATTAGGTCGCTAAGGGTCCGATGTTACCCTACTGGATTTACAAGTGTTTTGAACAATGTAAAGATCCTTTAACAACCCTTTCTTTATGCTTGGTTAATATTCTTCTAACATCTGGCCATGAGATCCTGTCATGTATGGGCAGTCAGGCAAGTTTCTACTCTCTATTCGTATATATTTATCATAACCTACGCTACTTCCACTGACCCAGGGGGAGTAGAGTGTCCTTTACTCTTTTTGCCTAGACAAGATCTCCATTCGAAAACTCTTCTATCTTACAAGTTGTCTGACCCATGACGAACGTCGTGACCTGCCCATTGGCATTTTGCTAATTCTGAGAACTATGTCGATAATTTTCCTTCTTCGGATAGATTTCATACTTTCCTTACTTCCTTACGCATTCTACGTAGAAAATAGGTACGTACTATATAGTTTCTATTCTATATGACCAGCTATTGCTTATCAATTAGGAAAGTTTGTAGCGAATGTATTAAATATCGATCCGCCATCTTTGGGTCGCATCGATGAGTTCTTCAATAATTTATTGTTTGAAGCCACCTGGCGTGTAGACTTTCTGTCTTTATAACGCACGACGTTCGTTAACGACTAGCTTTCCCTGACGTCTTTATCGTCAAACCATCATTGTCATTGGTACAGATCTGCTAACGAGAGGGGCTTAAGTTTTCACGTGTTAATTCTGTCCATTACAAAAAGGGAACAGTAATTTCCTTCCATCAGACTTCAAAAGGCTACCCTGTGATAGCCTGTGATCCATAATATCGAAAGAAAGCATTCTTAATAGCCTCTTCCAAATCTGAATTGGTGCAGTGTGTTTAAATAAATTCTTCCCCATCCCTAACCCCACAATTACTCAACTATTTTCTTCTCATAATTGCAGCACAACGATACTGTATGCGTAAATATTGTATACAAAAATATGATTTTGTACACACGACATGTACGACAACTTCACTCCACTACGGCGTCGCTTACCATGGTAATGAGTATCCTGTGTTTATCCAGGTCATAAACTGTGTGGCAAGTTTTAGTGAAATCTGACCAGAAGTTTTCGCGTGAAAGAGTAACGAACACACATACTTGCATCGTCACAAAACTTTCGCCTGAGTGAGATTTTCATTCCAACTTACACCTACTTACTTATAATAAAACTAGCTTATCCCCGTGGTTTTCGTTTAAAGAAAAGTTAACATAACTTTGAATTGTAAGTAATCTTTTGATAAAGTGTATTATAATTAAATATAGATTAAATACCATCTCAAGATACATACTATAAATGTACGAGTATATTTCATTTTTTTATAGTCAATCAATTAAATACCGAGATTTTGGTTTATTGCAATTTCAAATATCCGTTTATATGTATAAACGGATATAATTTCAAAAATTGCAGATACGTACTTTTATCTATACTAATATTATAAAGCTGAAGAGTTTGTTTGTTTGTTTATTTGTTTGTTTGAACGCGCTAATCTCAGGAATACTGGTCCGATTTGAAAAATTCTTTCGGTGTTAGATAGCCCATTTATCGAGAAAGGCTATAAATCATCACGCTAAGACCAACAGGAGCGGAGCACCAATGAAGAATGTTTCAAAAGCGGGAGTTTTTTCTAATGAGAGTTTCCGCTGCATTCGCTGCGTTTTTGCTTTATATGGCAAAACAACGTTTGCCGGGTCAACTAGTTATTACATATGTTCATTCATTCAAAATGTATTTTCTGGAAATATATGTCATTTAAAGACACGCTACATTTTTTAATATTCTTCATTCGCTAGTTTATATAGTAATCTTGATTTTTAAAAAGTCGCCGAGTTTAAACATCCCATTTTTCCACGGTCCACAATTAATTAATAGCTGCCGTGTCGGTTGTCAAGAAGTGAATATCAGAATTATGAAGTACATACCTTATTATGATTACAATAACGAAACCCATTCCATATTCCATGTTCATTCCGTTGTTCAGAATTTACCAATCTTGTTTTTACTGCCACTCCCTTTACAGGCTTTTATTTTTCCGCGATCTTTAAAAAATTATGATTATGTGTAGACAATCGATATACTTTCTTATTCGTATCAAACGCCTAGTATAACAAAAAGATTAATTATTTATTAAAAAATGTAAAAAGACACATTAGAAAAACAATATAATGATTAATGAGATCGATAGGTCGTCATTTATGACGACCCGCAGGGCGGAGCGGCCAGATAGACATCTGAATTATGAATTTAAATTCTGTCCTAGATCTGTTTGTGTATTGTGTTTGTGTATTTGTCTTTCTATGTCCATGGTACCCATGAGAGGAGAAAATCCTAGTGTTGGGCTATGAGTGTAGAAAGCGTTTTCTTCAGGGCTTACTTTCTTATCATGATTTCTTAAATTGGGGCAAAAAATCGCGTGTAAGCGAAATGTGAGTTCGTTTTGCGATACCGCTAGGAAATTGCTACGACACCCCAGGGCGTCCCGTACACTTTGGGAACAATGCCATAATTCATAAATACGTAATAGGAAAGAAACAGCTAATAACGTTTTGAAAGGTGAGAATTGTGAGTTTACGTATAATTTATCCGCTGTTGCTATGGAATAATAAATAAAAAATTCACTTCAACGGTCGCGTGATGGACTAAACCAATTTGAAGTGCAGAAGGTTTCGGGTTTGAACTCCGACGAGGCAAACAGCTTAGTGAGCAATTTAGATTTTTGAACTGGATTTGGGTGTTATTTATTTATTTATTATTAGTACATGTGTTACATAAGTTATGTGCTCGTCTATGTACTCATAACATAGGGGATCATAATGTTAATGTATAATTGTTTTTTTTTTATAAGATTTAATTAGTAAGCTTAAAAAAACATGTCAGACTTGAGTTACTGCCGCTATAGACAAATGTAAGTGTCAATTGTTTTTCGAAGTCGGCAGCGTATACTTATATGTATATCTGTATACAATGTATACATTTAATAGTAACAATATACATGTAAAATGTCTATTAGCCACAATGTTGTACTTAGTAATATTATAATTGTTTGTTACTCTTCCATGCAAGACTACCCGTCGGATTTCGATGAAATTTGGCGTATATAAAGTTTATGAAAAGGATTAACACACTGGATAGGTTACTCACTCATTACCATACACACACACACTCATTACCATACTACACACTCATTACCATACAGTGGTAAACCTGACCGAAGCGGGCGGAGCAGCGGGGATCTAGTACTCAAGTGGTAGCCAGGTAGGTAGGTAGCACCCTCACATCTTTTTCTAGCGTGAAGCAATTCTCACGTTTCGTTGAAAGGATGTGGTTGCCAGCTCACTTATATATGAGGTGACCATCTCGGTTCTCGGGAGTAGCAACTCATCAGTGATCGACTTAAGATAGAACCTTTATTCTATATGAATTTGCTTACGGATGTCCATGAGCGGCAGCAACCACTTATCATCAGGTTGATTGTATACTCGCTTGCTACTTTAATTTTGTAATAAAAAACTCAATATTATGCAATAAATATATCTGCACAAAGTTGTTGCTGCAGAACGTCTTTCATTAGTTCAAAAGGATGGTTAAATTTTGTAAATCGACTGAATTCAAAAATACCCAAGCATCAAGTACTGTTTAAAACCACGAATATTAAAACGCCTCACAACTTCCATTCATACAGTTTATTCAATCTCATTTAATTTGTATTTCAAAGGATTACGATTTTAAAATATGATCCGAACACAAAACTTCTTAAGCGACGTCAACTGAAAGATTTCCGGGCCAATTTAAATATTTCAGAGCTGAGACGAGCCCTTATTCGTGAATAGGAATTAATTCCTCTAATGAAATGTTAATAAAATGAAAAGACTAACTTTAATCAAATCGAGTGATTTCGCAAAGCCCGTAATCTGTTTTATTTACATTAAAATAATTGAGCCGACGTCTGGCGGGTTGTACTTTTAATCACGTTAAAGTAGGATTGGGAAATATAGTTATCCAGCTTAGCGTGCTTTAAACGAAAATATGTACTTGAAAACACTATGTGATCTTTTAACTATATATAAGTACACGTTGTGGCACATACGCACGCAGACAAGTACGTAAATTAACACCCAAGACGTATATCTAGCATTTAGATGTTTGACGACACGCAGTGGGTCCCGGGTTTGATCCCCGGCCAGTCAGAAATCTGAATGATGAGTTTAGGTTTCTGTTCTGCTTCTGGCTGTTTGTGTATTTGTTTTTGTGTGTGCATGGCACCCACGAAACAGGAGAAAATCCTACTGTGGGGCTATGAGTGTAGAAATCGTTTATGTTTATTATGTTTGTCAGGCCGGGTGTCGAGCCTGGAACTGCATGTATACTTTTTTTTTGATAAGACTGAATTAGCAAACAAGCATTTAGTCCTTCTGATGGTAATTAGCCACTGCTATGCCGCCCATGGACATCCGTAAGCTACTTCATATAGAACAAGGGTTCAATCTGAAATCGATCACAGATGCGTTGCTACTCCTGAGCACTGACATGGTCTCCTCATATATACGTGAGCCGGCAACCACACCCTTCCAACGTAATGCAAGAACTGCTTCATGCTAGAAATAGCTGTATGGGCTGCGGTCGCCACTTTCCATCGGGTGGACTGCGTGCTCGTTTGCTGCTACAATCTGATAGAAAAATAGAAATAAGCTTTTTAATAAAAACATTTTGCTTCTCGTTTTTTTCTCAAAAAAATCTCTTTTATTTGATAGATAGAAATGAGTTTGGCGGTGGTACCTCCCCGGTCGAACAACACTGGTTCTATCACCTGGAGAATTTAAATTCTCGAAAATTTGGGAATCGTTTGGGTATTTGGTATATTTGGTAACACCGCGAAACTCATGTCATGCAATCTCTTTATGGTGAACATTGCGAAACACATTTGAGCACGCTTTCCAATATGTTGTTGTTGTTGACCTCAGACACATAGTTTATACTACACGTCAGTACAACTAAATTTACGTAAACATAAATGAGAACCATATTATTATATTATGCAGTTCCTATGCATAATCTACAAGTTGTCGAACGACACACAGTTGGAGAAAATGCTTGTCAATACAATTGCGAAACATGTTATGTAAATATAGCTACCCATTTTTCAGTCTATTTCACTGCTGGACCTAGGCTTCTGCTAATGAGGATTCTTGCTAATAGTCACCATGTTTGACATATGTATTGGTAACCGCAATATATATGTCATAAAATTCCGCAACACAACTAATAAAATGTTGTTGAAATTCGATACAGTATAACACACACTATATGTCATTACAAACGTGCATGTTAAGGTCGAAGGTTCGATTGTTTTGCGACTTCTGCGCATTCGCCGGAAGTGGCTTGTTATTTCCGGCTGCGATGTTTTTCTATGCAGAATCGTATTTGTACGACATTTGAGGTAGGCATTTGTGTTTGAGAGTTGGAAATGAAATGTTATACTACACGTCGAACGCGTAGCGTTCGCCTGCTAGCGTTTGGTGGCAGTGACCACTAACCGTCAGATGAACTGCACGCTCGTTTTCTACTTTACTCTTTAAAATAAGATAAACATTATATTCTATCTATATATGTTATACGTATGCAAGTGGGGAGAAATGTTGTAGTTGTTCTTCGACACATCAGCTCTATCGCAATACGACATGCATGAATGTTAAGATCGGACGTTCGATTGTTTCGCGACGTCAGTTGTGCGGAGCGCATCCGCCGGAAGTGGCTTGTCATTTCCGGTTGCGGTTCTACTATACGGAATAGTATTCGTATGGTATTTCAGTTTCAGGAAAGACATTTCGTGTTTGAGGAATATTTTACACCTTAATTCTCCTCGATTATCATTGCCCAGATATATCTATAGATGACTATGTAATCCTAAAAATAGTATCATAATTATCATTAACTCATTACAATCCTAATACTGAGCACAGGACTCTTCTCAGAGGAGGACTTTCGGTCGTAAACTTGACACACTATTAAGACACACTATTTTATAATTTCATAATATATCATAATCTTTTGTAGTTGTGGTTTCCTCACGATTTTTTTAGTTTAAGCAAGTGATAATTTTAAGTTCGTGCGTGTCATTCGAACCTTGGACCTCTCGACAAAGACTATTAAATGACTAGGTTATCATTAATTGTTTTTTTTTTTAATTTGAAACATAAATATTATCTTGTATTATCATGCAATTATTATCTACTACAATAGATACTACAATAGGCATTTTGAGAAGATTTGTGCCATCTAAAACCAGATTTTATTTATCAGATTGAAGTAGCAAACGAGTGTGCAGTTCATCTGATAGTAAGAAGTTACGGCCAACATCTGTAAGCAACTTCATATAAAATAAGAGTCCTATCTGAAGTCGATCACAGTTCTTTTGCTATTCCCGAGGACTAAGATGTTCGCCTCTTATTAATTACAGTATTATCTATAAGTGAGCCGGCGACCACACTCTCCCACCAAAACGCAGGATCTGCTTCACGCTAGAAATGGCGCTGGTACCATCCCAGTCGAACTACACTGGTTCTAACACCTAGTAACATATAGACCTCTTCAAATTCGCAACTTTAACCAGTCTTGTTAAATCAAGCGGTCTTATTCTTTGTAATTCTTTGCCGTCTTCCTGCTTATTGCTAGATATACTAGCCAATAAACGGGAAAACTGCTGAAAAGCTGTCACCATCGCTCCTGGACATTTGCGACAAGAATGTCGTTTATATACCGGGCTTTGAAAAAGAACACTTTTTGCACTTTCCTTTTTTATTGCCCTATGAATTTAGGTGACCGTCAGAACCGCAGGTCAACAGTCACATAAGCTTTGAAATTGTGCCTAAAATAGCTTATTAATTGCTTATATTTGCTTATAATAATGAAAGAATTTAAATATTTAAGTTAGGTTTTAGTAACAATTTCAAAGCTAAATGTGACTGTTTACCTGCGGTTGTGAAACTCATGAATTTAGATACTTTTATAAACTGTAAAATAACTTTAAATTGTTATTTATATACTTGATAGAATTTAATGAAAAATAGACTAATTATTATCTCAAAATATGGATGAATTTAAAAATAGGTTGGTTTGCTTTAATGCGGTTTGTAAGACAAGCAAAAATTCTAATAATTATTCACACTTCTATTATTATATATTGTAAGTCCTTAAAGCTGTTTTTTTCACATATATAAAATGTATAGACACGCAAATATTTAATTTATTATATATAATGATTATCATTTATGAAATAGGAATGTGTCGAATTCAAAATTGAAATAGAGACCTTGGGAAGGACTGCCAATCAAAATAAAGTTATTTCATTCACAGATACATATATTACTAAAGTAATTTTAATAAACAAAAATGAACAAAGAGTACAATGAAGTACAGAGACAATAAAACTAATTTCCACCCTTCAACGCTTCACCTAAACCGCCACCGGAAATGGTAAGCCACATCCGGCGGAAACGGCACGCTCGTCCGATTGACGTCAGGGACATAGAACGTAAAAAATAAAAAGATAGGTTAGACATGAATTTTTATACTCACTCGAACTTCAAAGAACGTTTATAATTACTATTCAAACAAACACCTGAGTATTTGTAACACCTGAGTAAAATAATTACTGAAAACAGACCGCGGTAACAAATGTAGTTTCGGTAGTTTTTTTTTTGTAACTTATGTTTTAACTACATCTATATATTTGTAATGGCAACTTCAATTGGTACCACAAAATATATCTCTTTTCGTTAATTTGCAAATGCCACATTGAAATTTGTATATCAAAGAGATATAGGGATATCTCTTTGATAATCGAGATGAATCCAACGACATGTGTTAATGTCCGTTGATCCGTTTAAGCAATAAGTGCATGTATGATTTACTTATATTATCACGGAATTGATACATTTTAATATGTTACAGGTATTCACGATATGCGGTTTTGGAAAAAGAAATTTAAAACTGCATATCGTGAGTACCCGTAACATATTAAAATAAAGTGCATGTGTTTAAAAAAGATACTACTCTTTCTGACGCTGTCTGAAAATTATTTGCCTATTTTGAGGCAATATGAAAATTATTTTGCAATATTATTAATTCTCTATTTCTTCTTTACAATTTGTAATAAAATTACAAATAGTCTCGATTTAACCCTTTGTGGATTAACTACACCTATTTCTACCTTACAATAGCAATGTAAAGCTGCTGAGTTCTGCTTTTATTTGTATAAAAAGAAACACTTTGACTTAGACGTGCTTCGATTTTGTCCTCTGGTTTTTTTTTAAACGTGATTGATTCACACGCTTGTTCTAAATTTGATTCTTGTTTATCTGATTTGATAGAATTATTTTGTAAGGCAATTAGAACATAATTTTATCGCGATTAGATACGGTTCTACTACTCAAATCTTCCCGACAAGTATAAGTTATGGCGCTTGCAATTTAACGTTTCAAAGGACATAGAAGAATAAAAGTAAAATTCTAATATCCCTGCTTATTTCACTTGTGAACAATGCAATGCAATGAG
>MOOZ01001198.1:94888-105857 GCA_002930495.1 Cecropterus lyciades
ATCTCCAGAGTTCCACAAACACTATTTCTCTAATATACCAGAAAATGCACTTTCCTGGAAGTTTCCGGCTAAAAGCATATTGAATTAGACTTTGTTACACCCAAATGATAAGAAACAGTTACTGCACTTTTCGCCACATTGCCTGTAAAAGGAATCATAAATTTTGAACCCATTTGGACTTCCATTTGTAAATGACCTGCACTAGGTAGACATTTTTAAAGGTCTTTGTTTGGAACATCTGCTAAATTTAGAAAATAATTTCCGACTATTTTGGTACATAACGATTTACTCTATATACTCTACTTTACGTTATTATAGCGTGCTATTATTAAATAAAACTAATTCCTTAAAAAAATATTTTATTGCTTACAACAATTGTCGATTGTCAAGAAGGAAAAACATAATGATGACTCTTCTGTTCTTTTTAAAAATTTTGTCTTATCGACCACTTTTTACGTAAATGTCACTTATCATTAAAAATAAAGTTTCTACATCAAAATAACAGGACAAATCAATTTAAACAATAAAACAATTTTAATTATTTTCTAACACTATTATATAAAAGGCTTTTAGACAAAGTTCGTAGCCTGGTTTTCCATACATAGCCTAAAGCCGCCCTCAATAAATGTCCCAAAAATTTAAAAAAGAAAAAAATTATCGACACATACTTCCAAACACTACCATGCTCAAACAAGCTTAGTTTTATAATAATTTTATAAAAAATTATAAGAGGATATGAATGTAAAAAGCATTATTTTCGTACATTATCATATTGTTAGTTGCAACCGTTTATAAATTATTCAATACTGATCACAATTGACACTGCAAACTAAATACCTCGTTTGTTAGTTTCGCACACCTCATTATTACCGTTGTTTTACCATCAATTCATTAAACAATGAATATTGTATTGGGCCAATATGTAAACAATAAATGTATATTATTAGTCTATTCTGTGCAGTCTAGTCTATTCTGTCCCTTAGTACGAGATTATTGTGTTCCCTTTAAACAATTATTGTTTATGTGGCATTGTAAGGTGGCCGAAAATGAAAACAAAAACGTGGACTGTAATTGCAATGTATGGGCAAAAACGTAAACATTCATTTGAATTATTGTTTTAAGGAAACGTAATTATCTCGTAAAGTAAGGTGAAACGTATGGTAATGTGAGATTAAGCGTAACACTGAACACTCTACGAGGTATTTCAACTTTATCCACAGAAATAGCAGCAGTTTCGTTTTTAAACAGCACCACTCTCTCTTTCAGTGGGGTAGTAGGATGAACAAAAGATATCCAGGAGATAGGGATCAACGTCTTCCCATGTAACATCAATATCAACTACAGTCACTAGCTTCACTCGCATGCCAGACGTAATTACAATTTGCAAAAGCCTCCATTAGGAGAAGGCTTATGTCTAGCAGTGGACCCCAAAGGAGTGGCAACACATCTGTGATCGATGTAAAAGCTACCTCTATACCACTGTCATAAGTCAGGTAGCTCAAATAGGTGTTTAGGGAAAAATAGAAAACACCACTGGTTAAACCACTTTATGTAATTAATACATAATACAATTTTGTAATCAATACATAATTAGCAAATAGGAAGCACTTTTAAGATACCTTTCAAGTACCTTTAAAGTATTCTTCTTCTTCGTTACGCTCTTGGCAGAACAGGTCGTGGTCATCATGTAGTTCTTGCCAAGGTCTCACCAATTTTACGATCAACAGACATTCTGGTACACTCATTTAACGGGCCCACAACTGATTTGATTTGGACATTTAATCGAGTGAGTGACTTTCCATGTACTGGGCACGAGCATAGAGGGCTGTATGCTTCCTCGCATGACCAAAGGTCCGATAACATCATCGTTACGCCGGGAAACATGAATGAAGAACTTAAGAATGCCACGTATTAAAAGTATAAAACTCTGCCATAAATTAAAACAACTTTTTGATAACTTAAAATTATAGTGCATCAGATAATTCGACTGCCAAATCTCTTATAGCGATTTTATATAAATATTTACAGCACTATAAAACATTTATTAAGTTTTGATTCGCTGTAACTGCAGTGAGCTACGATAAGCAATACTGTCATTAGTCTGCTGGTATAACCATCACAGGTCCATTCATAAGCCTTCGTTTGATGACAGGCAAAGTCATGACAGTTTTCATTACTACTGTTACGGACTTGATATTTAATACTCACTGCTTAAATATCAAGATATATATCCAATCTTAGCTACGTTTTTAGGATGCATGAAGGTTTATTACAAATAAATATTTAAAACTAGGCGCATTTTCCAATAAATTTCATCTAGTCACTTAATTCATACAATTTTAACACTAGAAACTTGTGATAAAAATAATCTTTTAACATCATGCAACGTTTTAGATCTTTGTGTATACATACTACTAGTACCAGTAATCGAGATATGTTACAGGTTTAAGTATTTAGCAGTCTTATTTATCTTAGCAAAACGATTCCTGACTTGACAGCTGGCTAGACAAACACATAAATAATGTAATTAATTTCGATTTCTGTTCTGACTCTGGATGTTAATATTCTTGTGTATCTTTTTGGCTACTTATGACACTAAACGAGAATAAAAAAAAGAAGTGACACTACAAAAGAATAAAACTTACTTTTTTACATCAGGGTCTAATACGTCGTCTATAATAGGAAACAATAAGCTGGGCGGCGATTCTCGGGCGGATTAATCTGCAGCGGTTAAATCAGCTAGCCGCCTGCCGCGGCACGCTCGGTTTTCTATTACCATTATGTTGATAAATAACAAGCGATATATAGATATATATGTATTATAATGAAGGAGATCTTTTAAAAATTAAGCATTTAAAAAAATCTTTGTTCTTGTTTACTTACTCGAGGCATTCCAATTTCGTTTTCACGAGTAGCAATAAGATAAAATAAAATAATTATTTTATGTGTAATATGTGTAAATGCCAAAAAAATATATTTTATTAAGAGTCATAAAACTAATGAAGGCATTTTAATTAGTTTAAAATACTTTTTTGCAATAACATAACATATATCTACTACAATTTTATGTTTTTTTTTTTCAGTTTTAAAATGTTAAGTTACTGTTTTCTTATGTTAAAAATGAAAATGTTACAAAATGCGGATTTTATGCTTAGTTTCATTTTCTATCAACTAAAGTGTGGTAAAGGCGGTATCTACAAAGGCAAAAAGTGGTGTAAACTAAACTAATCGTGAAAATATTTATTCACGATGAAGTTAAACTACATAAACGACTTTACAAAATAATTACATTATCACGGTTTGATGACAGCATTTATTGTTATTATATTCGTGGAGCGAGTAATATTTTTATCTCCACGATGATAATGCGGGCGCACGTGGCCCGCATTTTGGTTTGCGTCCAACCGCTGAAATAATATATGGCCTGTAATGACAATGAAATATTTGTTTTAAAATTGAAAAATTGTTGCTTAATAAAAGATAATTACCCGACTGCATCAGAAGGAAGTTAAAGATTTTCGAGCGTGTGTATGTTTGTACGTATGTTATTTTATTTGGCACGCGTTACAGCCCAAACGGCTGTACGGATAGTGACGTATGACATATCATTAGAATCGTCTCGGTTTGCAGAGTGACAAAGGCTATATAATTATTGCTCTATAGTTATTTTACCTATATTTCGGGTTTTGGGCCCAAATTTTGGATTGCGTCCAACCGCTGAAATAATACATGGCGTGGTACCTGTAATGGCAATAAAAAGGTTTATAAGGACGTGCAGTTTTATTGTAAAATTGTTGTTCAATACTAGCAACATTGTTAAAAATATGAAAACTGCAAACCCGACTGCTTGAAACGATTTTTCGTTCATAATTTAACGACCCGCGTGGCGGAGCGGTCGCCATACCGGTGTGACACGCAGTGGATCCCGGGTTCGATCCCCGGCCAGACAGACATCTGAATGATGAGTTTAGATTTCTGTTCTGAGTCTGGGTGTTTGTGTATTCGTCTTTGTGTGTCCATGGCACCCACGACACAGGAGAAAATCCTAGTGGGGCTATGAGTGTAGAAAGCGTTTATGTTTATAATTTCGCAGCTTCGTCCGCTTGGGTCACGGGAAAAAGTGCCCAGCCTAGCAACGCATCTGCAACTGACTGCAAATAGAATCCATGTTATGTATGAAGTTGCTTACAGAAGTCCATGTCTAGCAATGACCACTTACTATCAGATGGTCTGCATGCTCGTTTGCTACAATATAGTACAATAATAGTTATATTGTATTCCTAAGTATGAAAATTTATTCCATCTGGAGCTTCTTAGAAAATCCGATTTCAAAGCGCATCGTATGTTGCCTCGATTTTATGAAATCATGTAGTTTCATGTTCTTGTGCAGAATAGAGAATCCTTTCTAATATGATTTTACATTGTATCCAAAATATCAACTAGATTTTGAGATGCACAGGCCCCACTCACACTAAGCTGATTTATTTATTGGTGTTTTATTTGAGATAATTATGGTTATTTTGACGAATGTTTTTAGAGTAGAGGAAAAACATAAACCTCATTAAACAAACCATTTTTATTAATTTAATAGTAATCTTGGTAGTTTAATTGGTAGGTTATACCCCGTTGTGGTTCTACTCTGTAGACATCATCTCCATTTCTGCCTAATAACACTACAGTGTCTGTGGTCTGAAGGGGGTGGTAAGGGAGACTTATCCGAGGTGTTCCAACTTATTCCTCAGGAGTTGCATCGCATTTGTGGCCAACTTGAGGGAAGTATGATCTTATCTGGGGATCATTATGAATATCCATGGGCGGCAGTAGCCATTGATTACGTGGAATGGAAAACCAGGCAAACTTAAGATCACGGTACTATTTGTTCAGGTAATGTAGTAAGGTAAATTCGTTTCTTTTTTTTTTTAAATAATCGGTTTTTTCGGTGACAAGTTCTCGCTATAGGATACGGGCGGCTTGTCACTGTTTTGATTCATGAGTAGTTGATCATCATGAATTGTTTAAGAAATAGTTCATAACTCTAGAAAATGTAATTCAATGTGTTTTATTTAATTTTAACTTGTAATTTTCTTTTATTTACAGATTGATATGGAGTTTACGCGATTGATCAGCTTGATTACGTGAGTATATATCCTATTTTGGCGGGATATCATAACTTTATGTAAGTTTGTAAGTAATATTAAATAACTCACAAATGACTTTAAAGTACAATACTAAAAAGGAATAATTTATATCTGGACTATTCCAGCTATGACTCAAATAAATTTAGTCGAACGACGCAGCATAAAACACAGTCTAATAGGTGGGTTTCCGCTAGACAACCGGACATAACGAGGACGCTGGCGCGAATGAGCGCCGCTAAAAGCATACTTTTGTTCGTTAGAATTTTACACCGTGTCGCTACAACGTAAGTTTGCTGCTCTCAAATGACGTCAGTATAGCGTTTTCTCACTGAAACATGAACTGAATGAGTGAGACAACGCTAAACCCGTGACAGTTGACAGCGGCAAACTTATAGCGAACGGGTTGTGTAAAGTATTTATTTATTCATTGAATCTCATGTATGTACTTCACTTTTAAACTGTTACTGGTTAAGGGACGAAGAGCGTTTGTGGTTCTAGTATGACAATCATTTAATTAATCGTCGAGAAAGAAACAGGATGAACATAAGTTTAATGAAACAATAAATAATTAAATCGGTACTCGTAAGCAGTGCCTATGTTTATGTGTTGCTCGGGAGCGCTTTTTTGTAGATTTACTTCTGTTCTGTGTATAATTATGTGGTGCCGCACGCCGCCGACGACACACCGTTGGCCGGTTGCTTAACGCGTATTACAAGTATTTTGTATGGGGACATCTCTTATTTTTGATTTAACTTTATTTGTATATTTCTGTTATATAGCAAATATAATAATACATAAATTGGGATACTCTCAAATATGTGTTTGCAACGGTTCTAACGCTACAATACTTTTTAATTTTTTATTTTTAGATTATTTTCTACGCTCTGACTTACGAACTATGTACTACGTACAGTATATGTGCAAAACCAACATATATTTGAATTATTTTTTACTTTTTTGTGACATGAAAGTCGGTCTTATTTTTTGTTATTTTTTTTAATAAATAACCTTAAAATCTAAACAATAGTTATGACAATAATTTATTGTATAAATAAATCTAGTGCCTATATTCGTTGTCCATTATCAAAATGGTTTCCATCATTAGCCAATATAGCGGCGAGTGTGCGACAATAACTATCAATAACTGTCGGCAAATATTTATCATGCTCACAATTAAGGATAATGTACTAGGAAACTACGTCATCAAACTTATAAGCTTGTAATACGTAGTAATAAACGGGAATATTTCGATAGACTTGTACAATAAGCTTATTGTAACGAAAGAATAATCAGGAATATTAAAATGGGCTTGTATAATAAGTTTATAACACAAGAATAAATGGGAATATTTTAATAGATTTGTACCATAAGCTTATTGTAAAAAAGAAATAAATTGGAATATTTTGACACAGTTGTACAATAAGTTTATAATGGCCTAGGAATAAACGGGAATATTTTGATAGACTTGCACAATAAGCTTATAATGACGTAGGATTAAACGGGAATATTTTGATAGACTTGTACAAGGTGCTTATAGCAACGTAGGGATAAACTAGAATAATTTGATGGACTTGTACAAGTGGCTTATAGCAACTAGGGATAAACTAGAATATTTTGATGGACTTGTACAAGTGGCTTATAGCAACTAGGGATAAACTAGAATATTTTGATGGACTTGTAAAATGACCTTATCGTAACGTAGGAAGAAACAAGAATATTTGAATATATTTGTACCATAAGCTCATTGTAATGTAGGATAAACGGGTGCAATTTGTGTGGTAAAGAGGACATACATATCCGTGGCGGTAACACCTTGATCTTCAGAGGTCACACATCCAACCAATCTCAACTAAGATTCCAATCTAAACCTTGCAGTCCATATAATGACCTCTTACCATCACATGGACTACAAACTCGTTTAGTACTTTTATAATATATTGTAAAAAAAATAAGCATACAGTTCTTCTGATGGTAAAAGATGGATCGTAGTCCCTGACAACCAAGTTGAGTCTAATCGGGTTTAGGCTTAAATGTAACGAAAGAACAAACGCAAATTATATACATTTACGAAGCTGCATAACCGCAGCGCTCTCCAACCATATGGACCAATGACCTGAAGAAAACAGCTGAAAACCGCCGAGAACGTACAGGACTGGTTTGAGTAGAACCATTTAGGAGTGGTCCATGTTCACCAGTGGACCATAAAAGGCTGATGGATGGATGCATGACCGCTGCGTTGCAGCAGCGCTGCGGTCGCGCGATACAGAGCAGCTAATTTAAAGGTCCCAAAAGCAAAATGAAGCGCTTTATGTTCTGATCTGAAGAGTCTAGGACTCGTAGGAAATATAGACAGATACACTTTTCTTTTATGGAAGTAGCAAACGAGCATGCAGTCCGCCTGATGGTAAGTAGCCACTGCCACCCATGGACATCTGTAATCAACCCCAGATAAGATCAAGTTTACGTCAAGTTAGCTTCAGATGCATTGCTACCTCTAAGGACTAAGTTATAATGCCTCGGAAAAGTCTCCCTTACCACACTCTTCAGATCAGAATACAACAGTGCATACTTAGCTACACGAGACGTCTTTTGTTTAAAACGCAAAATCTGCACTGTAATCACTTACACAACCTAATTTAAAAAATGCAAATAACGTGCACAAAACCGTAAATGAATTCGTTCTTTCAGTCCAATTCCCTAACATTAAGAGGTGACCGAGTTGTAAGTAAGATAAAATAAAATAACGCTTGGAGTTTCATTAACAATGCAAAGCGCAAACCCGGGGGTCTCACAATGAAGACTAATTGCCGGATCACCGACACGAACGTTGTATTAAGAAAGGTAGTTTAAAATGTATTGTTCCTTTCTGTTTCGAGCGATTTAATATTTGGTTTGTTGCTATGGCACGCGGATTTGCTTGGTGGTGACAATGACAGATATGGTCGTATTAAGACGTTTCTTTGAAGGATTCGGTAGCTTTAGTTGTTTTAAGGAGTGTTTAGTGTGCTACTAGGGCCAAGTTTTATCTAGTTACTGATTAATGACAATTGGTAAAATGCTTTTTTTATAAGATTGAAGGTGGTAGAACTCTTTGTGGTTCGACTCCGGAGGCACCACCGCCACACCTATTTCTGCCTCATAACAGCAGTGTTTTGCTCTGTCGTGCTCTGGTCTGAAGGGTCTGGTAAGGGAGACATACTTTTTCGAGGCATTCCATCTTAGTCCTCAGGGGTAGCAACGTATCTGCGGCTAACCTTAGGTAAGACTTTGATCTTACTTAGGGTTGATTACGGGTGTCCATGGGCGGCAGTAGCCACTTACCATCAGGTGGGCTGCGTGCTCGTTTGCTACTTTCATAATATAAAAATAATGAAGTAGCAAACGAGCATACAGTCCCCTAGATGGTAAGTGACCACTGCCCCCAATGCACATCTGTAAACAACTTCATACAGAACAGGACCTATTTGAAGTAAATCACAGATGCGTTGCCACTCCCGAGTAGTAATGTGATCGCTTCATGTGACAGTAAGCTATAATGGTAACTTCAATAATATTTTTGAATGTGGTAAAACTCTTTGTGGTTCGACTCCGGAGGCATCACCGCCACACCTATTTCTGCCTAATAACAGCAGTGTTTTGCTCTGTTGTGTTCTGGTCTGAAGGGTGTCGTAAGGGAGGCATACTTTTTCGAGGCATTCCATCTTAGTCCTCGGGGGTAGCAACGCATCTGTGGCTAACCTTAGGTGAGACTTTGATCTTACCTAGAGTTGATTACACATGTCCATGGGCGGCAGTAGCCACTTACCATCAGGTGGGCTGCATGCTCGTTTGCTACTTCCATACTATAAAAAAAAGTAGGGTATAGATATATTTATGTCAAAATGATATAATGAGCTATTTTAGAATGGTCAAATATAATTTTATTATTATTTACTTCCTAATTAGTATTGATTTATGGATGAAGGAAAAGGGTATACGAATTTATATTTATGTCTCAGTGTTCCTTGTTTTTCAAAAGTATGTTAAAACTTTCAACCAACATTTTCATAGCATTTTCTACACTAGACTATAGCTTATAGAATAGAAACCGTACCCAGAAACGGAACAAATCATAAATAAACAAAAAAGGTTCAGAAACGTATATTAACGGAACGTACCATAAATGTTGATTACAATCAACTATTAAGGCCATCGTTATCCATTTTGCATCGCATATCTCCCAAAGGAAGTAATGGAACAAAATTTCCATTTTTCCTTTACCTACAGGTCGAGCTGTACCATTTTTGCACTTTCGTAAAACAATGGTGTGGCGCTAACAAATTGAGTTAAGATCTTGCTTACGTGACTGCCTGTCATATTTTCTTCAAAAGTTATGTAAATGTTGTGAAACTTTGTGGTTCTATTCTGGTTACACTATCGTTACCTTTTAACCCGACTGCGTCAGAAGGAGAGTATAGTTTTTTGAGCGTATGTATGTTTGTTTGTATGTATGTTCATTTCTTTGACACGCGCTACAGTCCAAGCGGCTTGACAGATTGAGACGTATGACATATCATTATAATCGTCTCAATATTGAAAGTGACATAGACTATATCATTTTTAAAAATGGCGCTTGGAAATAGTGACAAAAGGGGGGAGGAGGGACGTTTTTTTTACTATTACGACAATATGGATATCAAATGAAAGCTAGTAAATAAACCAATCTAAAAAAATATATATTATAATTCTTTTACTTGACTTTTTTGGCAAAAACTCATAAAAGCGTCAAATTAAATATATGTATATCAATATGAACAAAAATTTCGTTTTAAGCAGTCGGGTTTTTGTTATAATGTTTTTAACGATGTTACTAGTTTTATAACAGTGTTAAATGCGGTTTTCTTAGTTTGAAGGTGTCGTAAGTGTGGTAATATTATCGCATCGATCGATCTCAGGTAGGATTATAATCTTATCTGGGGCAGATCAAAGGTAAGCATGGGTGACACTTACCATCATGTGGACGACTATTTTTAGGTTGAAGTAGCATACTAGCATGCAATCCACGTGATGGTAAGTGGATACTGCCACCCATGGACGTTTGTAAGCAAATTCATACAAACTATGTTGATGAGTCTATTTGAAGTCAATCACAGACGCGTTGTTACTCCCGAAAACTAAGACGGTCACCGTAGTTGAAACGCGTGAACCGCCTTACGTTAGAAATGGGTGTGGCGCTGGTACCTCTTCGGATGATTCACAACTCAACTAATATCATAAAAGCATCATCAGAATAATAGGAGTTGATGCAAATAAAAATAAAAATTATAACATCCGTCATAGTTTTTTTTTTTTTTACAATTTGTCATTATTAATAGACTAGCTGAGCTCTGCGATTATACCCACGTTTAAAACATTTAACTTGACATAGCATAGCCGACATTTATAACATTATACAATTTTAACAAAATAGCATTGTTTCAGAGAGGACTGATAGCAACTGACATTAGCGGCAAACTAGTCACAAAATTGTTGTGTTAGGAAGGATAGCCAGGGAGTAGAATACGACTACGGTATCCTCTGCCTATCGTAAGAGGCGACTAGAAGACTGGAGTTCGAACCGGCCAGCCAGCAACCCCGGGAAGGACGACGGTATGTATGTATGGCACCGGTTCGTTCCATTAGATATCCCTGCAAGCGCTGAGGAACTCCACGGAGAGGGTTTAAGTGGGGAAAAATCCCACATAACCCGGAGTCTCTCCCAAGGCTCCAGTGTACTTTGTAGGTTTCCTCCCGTCATCAAAAAAAGTAGGTAAATTTCCTTGAACTCTTTGAAGCAAATATGCAATACAAAA
>MOOZ01001202.1:8178-20054 GCA_002930495.1 Cecropterus lyciades
AAAAAACGCTTTCTACACTCATAGCCCCACAGTAAAAGGGTGGAAGGAAGGTCTATTTTTTGTCTTTAAGTAATTATAAAAACACCGAGTCGTAAAAGAAATTTATAACACTAGTGACATTGTTAAAAATATTAACTAAAAGAACCCAACTGCTTGAAAACAATTGATTACTTTCAGTTCAGTCGAGTAAAAAGTATATTAATAACCTTCACATCGAGACCTTTCTTTTTAAGTTACATACCTACTACAGCCATTATTAATAAAACCTCATCTGCTCCTTAAAATTACGCTGAATTTAGTAGTTGCTGAAAAAATTGGCTGTGACGAACGAACATAAGAAACACAAGTTATATAGGTTACGTTCTAACGAACGGAACCCGAGAAACACTATTAGTTGGAACTTCAACACTTTTTTTAAACTTTAAAAAGCTAAACATACCAAAAAGCGAGTCGTAAAAGAAATTAGCAGGAATACTCAAAGCGCAAACGTGTGGCAATTACAGAAAACTGCACATTAGACTCGAGCGAAATTAAAACTTCTTACTACACAAAACTTTTGCAGGGAACTTTGAATTTAGTGCAATTACATTCGAATTTTAAAGTATGAAATTTTTTGTTGTGGAAAATGAACAAAATTTCGAAAATTATTTTTACTCGACTGCACCAGACTGATGGTAATGAACGCTTTCTACACTGATAGCCCCACAATTTTCTCCTGTGTCGTGGGTGCCATTGACACATAAAGACAAATATATAAACACCCAGACCAAGAACAGAATCTAAATTCATCATTCAGATTTCTGCCTGGCCAGAGATCGAACCCGGAACCCACTGCGTGTCAGACCATTATGGACCGCTCCGCCACGCGGGTCGTATATTTCTTTGATAATATATTATAATAATTTAATAAATTTGTCCGATTATTCTGTTCAGGATTAACGATAAATTAATAAATAAATAGAAAGCAGACAACAAATTATAGTTTAAAATACTAAAAAATAACTCGCTTTGGTAATTACTGGAAATAAAAAGTCGAAAATAATTTTCTATAATTAGAAACCTTTTAATCGTATGTTGCATTAGAATGCAATATAAGTCGAGTCAGATAAGTCGATAAGTCGAGTAAAAATAAGTCGAGTTGGCAGCCGAAGGACATAACTTAAGTAAGTTTTTTATGCCATTTGTAAAGAACTGAGGCAATTAGATAACTACATAAATAAAATTTATATAGTTTCAAGAATATAACAAATTTAAGTTTGAGTAGTTTCATAACATTTAATGCGTCTTGGAAATTAATGTGAATTTTCCACTACATTCTTGTATATGCTGTGAATGAGTGAAATTTATATCACTTTGAGTAACTTTTGTGAGATGCATATAATGCAAGATTTAAACCATTTTTGTACGTACATAACCACGCTGAAAGTGCCATCCGTATCAATGAAATTATATTTCTATTCTATAAAACGGTGTTAGTCGTTGCATTATTGAAATTGTTTCAATTAATTGAGTGAGGTTATTTTTATGTTTTAGTAAGAGGTTTACTAATGACAAAATATTGATTTATTTGAAGCATTTCGCTCAGAAACTTACACGAAATATTTAATAAGGCAGGAATCGAAGCCAGAATCCACAGTGAGACAGGTCTGTACGGTGTCAACTGTACCTACTTCGTGGACGTTACTTAGGTAGAAAATAACATCTATACTTAATATATAGAAATGAAATAGTGTGTGTCTATGTGTTACTCAATCACGCCGATCCCGTCCGATTTACATGAAATTTTGCTTGGATGTAGCTTATTTAACTGGTCAATATATAGGCTACTTTTGATTTGTTTTTCGCTATTTAATGATAACGACTATTTTAGTAGCGTCACTACGCCCTTTAGTTTCAGACTTTCATATTTCCATTTTAAACAAAAAAGGAATGCTAAAAAATAGTAAACTTTTGAGGGCATATGCAAGGTTAACATCATATCGTATCATAAATTTCTATCCTATTAATTTTCATGTATCTCCACTCATGTACCATTTATGTAGGAAGGTGGTAGAACTCTTTGTGGTTCGACTGCGGAGGCACCACCGCCACACTTATTTCTGCCTAATAACAACAGTGTTATGCGCTGCTGTGTTTTGGTTTGAAGGGTGTGGTAAGGGAGACATACTTTTCCGAGGCATTCCATCTTAGTCCTCAGGGTTAGCAACGCATCTGTGGCTAACCTAAGGTGAGACTTTAATCTTACCTAGGGTTGATTACAGATGTCCATGGGCAGCAGTAGCCACTTACCATCAGGTGGGCTCGTTTGCTACTTCCGTAGAATAAAAATAAAAATAAACCTCCAACGATAATCGAGTAAAACCCAAATTTTTTTGACAAGTGGCGAAGCATGGGTACTTCAGCTAGTAAATTATTTAAAAAACTAACTACTGAAAAAAAAACTGAAAATGACTCACGCAGTTATAATACAAGATTTTTCAATTTCAGTTAAAAGGTGAATAAGTGGTTCAATGCAGTTACAAATAGTTCTATTAATACAGTCCTAATCAAGTTTGCATGTACCATTAGCTCACACAATATCAACACGTGCACATTCACTGTTCAGTATTGGTCACCGGCGTCTACTGTACGCATAAAATTTCTGTTAAGTCCCCGCGTAATAGAATAGCTTTTTATGGTGGAAAAGGCCGCGTCGACCTTTTCGGTGTCGTTTTATGAGGTGACATAACTGAGTGGGTTTTGTTGGCAGCTTTTAGGCTCTTCAATAGATTGAGTGGTGTCCCTATATGCATGCTCGTCTTTTTATTGATAACTTATGGCTTATGTACAGTGTGTGTTGTTTATGATTTTTTTATAGCTGTAGCCTGGGCTGAATAATTTGCGGGAACACATATAATAAAAATTGAAGAACTAAGTGTCTGTATATCGCAAATATTTGAGAAAAAAATGATAACTTGGAGGACCCAGAATAAGAAGAAAATAAAGGAAAATAATAGAGAAAATACCAACAGTATTGAATTTTATTTTAAGGATTGCAAATTGAGCAAGTAAAAACGCTTTTTACACTCATTGCCCCACAGTAGGATTTTCTCCTGTGTCGTGCCATGGACACACAAAGACGAATACACAAACACCCAGACCCGGAACAGAAATCTAAACTCATTATTCAGATGTCTGTCTGGCCGGGGATCGAACCCGGCACCCACTGCGTGGCAGACCAGTATTGTGACCGCTCCGCCACGCGGGTCGTCAAAGCAAGTAGCAAGCAGTTTGCTTTTTTTAAATGTAATAGAATGACAACCATGAAGCCAACATTGCTACTCATGAACCAACCTTAATAGGATTATCTATAGTCTTCTCTCGTTCCATCCTTCAAATATATTTTCTTAAGAAACAAAACATCATATTGTATTATATATTCGCAAAACATTACATCAAAATGTAATGAAACATAACTCAATACTTTCGGAAAAATAATTTCACTTAAAAACATCACACATCACTTGTGATGTATAATAGTGTTATGTTAACGAACAGAAATTAATACGTGGAAAATAAACCAAAAAAAAAGAAGTGTTTTGATAGACGCTATCATTTAATAAATTTCAATTTTGATCAAACATTTGACGTAAATAAACATGAAATCCAAAGCTTGTTATTCCGAGTCAAACATTTGAAATGAATTTGATACTTGTTATTTTGTCGTCCGATAATTGTTAGGGATGTCATAACCACCCTATACTATTCTATACCCACCTTATAGTTCCAGCGCTTTGCGGCTTGTGGTAGCGATGTTTGTTTGTGGTTAAGTGTTACGTTTGAAATTGTTTCCATGTTTTTGTAGAACCATTTGTAGTTCGACTGCGGTGGCCCTGACGCTACACTTATTTATGCCTCATAACACTAGTTTTTAGCGCTGTTGTGTTCTGGTTTGCAGGGTGTATTAAGAGAAATATACGAGTTATTCGAAACGTTTTAACTTAGTCCTCAGGGGTAGCACCGCATCTGGAGCCAACTATACAAAAAGACTTTTATCCTTTCTGGTGTTGATTACAGATGTCCATGGGTGGCAGTGGTCACTTACCATCAGGTGGACTGATTGTTCGTTTCTCAATTCCATATGCCAATATGAAACTGTAATAACAGTAAATAAAAAAGTGTGTGTCAGCTGTGACGCACGACTGCAGTATACTCCTTAAGTAAGATTGTCTAAAGTGCAATAAAATTAAATTTAAATAAGTTTCAATTGTTGTAAACAGCGCCATCTATGCGTCACTCACTCCCTGCGCGATTGTTTCAATATGGAAATAACAATAGCATAGCATACATACAAAAATTTATAATTTGATTTGAAGTTATTAATCTATTTTATTGTCTTTCTTTTTTTAGTAAAACATGCGATCTCAGTACTGTGATGTAATTAATTAGAGTAAAAAATTAAGTAATTTATTTTCCAAACTTTTATTGTACTGTTTATTTGTATTACAAATAAAGTATTTCTTTTACCTAAATTGTACCTATTGTACCTTTTATTTCCATAGAAGTAGTAAAATACGATTAAAACTCACTTAACGATTTGTATCTTATTTACATTTTAAGAAAATTTAAGTGTCGATGTCGGGTCATCATTATTTTACACAGCTTTATTATTTCTTTTGGCTAAGTTATACACTGTAATCTACAGGGCCACGCGGTTGATTCTCTATACATTTTTTGTTCGATTTAGTTACTGTTGGCCCGTTGGAGACATTTAAATTTAGATAGTGCTGGCGGATACCTGGTGTCCGCCACGGCCTGTAGGACCGAATCATGTGTCGGACACATAACATATAGCGTGGCGTTGAAAGTGTTAAGGAGTAAACTTAAAAAAAAATCCATTAACTAATCATTGCAACTGATTCAAATATCTCATTTCGCATATACTAAGCATGCCTTATTCAAGCCACGAAGTAAAGTTTTACGTTAGTGTGGTATAGTGCCATCTTGTTGTAGCGCCGACTACTCCTGCCGTAATGTACTTTCGTTTCAAATCTCAACGATAGTAAAGAAATTTCACTTTAAAAATCTAAATATAGATAAGTTATATGTGAGCCGCAAGAGCCGCATTGGCCGCAGCCATTAGCCGCATAGCAAACTATCACTTTAATTTGTTTTGCTTGTAAACATTTTGAGCGCTTAATTTTTTTATTTGCTTTGCCTTGACATGCACGCCCTTCGGTTATTTTAACGTCACTTCTATAACAGGGTGCGTTTATATACACTTCGGTCTTCAGCTCTCAGACAATATGTGTACCTGTGAGACTGTTAAGTTTAGCAGGAATATCAGTATGCTTTTACACTTGTATATCAACGTCCCGTGATATGCAAGATTTCTGGCGAAATATCATAAAACCAAGAAAATTTGGTGCTTAGTATCGTGTAAAATCGCGGTCCTATGATAAAAGATTTACCAATGTAGAGAATAACTGTACTCACAGAGGAAACTCCAGTTGTGATTAATTTTTTATGAATTATTTAATTAGAAAATGCAAGCTGCATTGTTTTATTTAAGGTTATCATCTGATTCAGCTATAATTATTCAGCTATAAATATTGTAAAGTATTTGTATAAATCGTAATGATCTACAGAAACATAAGGCAGGTTGGGAGTAGAATGGGTAATAAATGGGTAAACGGAAAAGAACACAATTGCTTACTTGCATACTCACATGATAAATATAAATTTCGCTAAATTTCTATCTACGATTTTTTTCGTTTCCGTTCATCCCTTGAACTTAAAACCTCCTTAACTCAGTTAATTTTGATCGAAGGAAAAAAGTGATTGAACTTTTTTTATGTAAGATTTTAAGCTCTGCAAATTTTCATAACAACTTTTTGTCTAATTTTTACCGTTTTTAAGTAATTGCGAAAAAACACTATGTCGTTTTTTTATAAACTTTGCCGAGTTCCACACATATTTTTTCTATCATTATAACTACATAACATCAAAAATGCAAAGTTAAGTGTCAAATTTTGATTTTAGACCTTATTTGACTGGACTATAAACAGAAGTCCGTAGTAGCGGTAACAAAACCTTTTACACTTGGGCAGTAACTTGTAGGTCTCTCTACCTATCTATGTTAAACAAGATTGATCTAAATGCTTCAGATTAGGGTTGTAACGAAACACCGCCTCCGCCTCCGTTACTGCGGAAATTCCGCAAAAAAAACGAACCTCCGCTTCCGCATGCGGCTTCGCAAAACTTTTGCGCAGTTATGACGGAGGTTTATTTACGTTAATCTTGACGTACAACGTGCAAAGAGGAACGCTAGGAGACGCGGCTGTTCAGCTACATGTTGCAACTATATGAATATCGTTGTTGTGATTGAGATATAACATTAAATTTATAAATTAATTTATTTTCATTTAAAGGTGGAAGAGCTCTTTGTGGTTCGACTCCGATAGCACCACCGCCACACCTATTTCTGCCTAATAACAGCAGTGTTATGCGCTGTTGTGTTCTGGTCTGAAGGATGTGGTAAGAGAGACATACTATTCCGAGACATACCATCTTAGTCCTCAGGGGTAGCAACGCATCTGTGGCCAACCTTAGGTAGGACTTTGATCTTGCTTAGAGTTGATTACAAATGTCCATGGGCGGCAGTAGCCACTTAATTCCTTAACTCCTCTTCTTAATTTTGATTTTTACTAATTATTTGGCTTTTTATAAGAACTGTACTACATAAAGTTTACCTCCGCCTCCGCTAAGATTGCCTCCGTTACAACCCTACTTCAGACCTAAAAGTAGTAGCACCCAGTAGTGAAATGCGAAGGACAGAAGCAAATAATAAAATAATCATCAAAAATAAAAAATTATATATCAAAATTTTCTCCAATCAGCTTGTATATAAACGCACCCTGGGGAGGGCAGACAAGAATATTATTACTATGCATTGTTTGCGCCCCTGCCAAGTTGCCACTGACTTAGTTTATATGCCCCTGTGTTGAAATTATTATGTTTGTGTTTGTGTTATTGTACGATGTTGGAGCTATGTTATCATTTGGAGTTTGACTTACAGCCTGTCACTGTCAAAGCTGACTTAATTGATGAGTAAAACCAAATATGACTTATATTTAATGGAAAACGTAATTGAGTGGGTATATTTAGTGTGTTTTTTATCAGACGGAAGTAGCAAACAAGCATGCAGTACACCTGATGGTAAGTGATTACTACCGCTTATGGACATCTGTAAGCAAATCATACAGAACAGCGGTTTAAGCTGAAGTCGATCACAGATTCGTTGCTACTCCCGAAGACTAAGATGGTCGCCTCATGTATGAGTGACCCGGCTACCAACAAGAAATGCTTCACGGTAGAAATAAGTGTGGCGATGGTACTTCCCCGGTCGAACTACACTGGTTCTATCACCTGTTAAATCTATACTTATATACTAATAATATAAAGATGAAGAGCTTGTTTGTTTGGTTGAACTCGCTAATCTCAGAAACTATTGGTTCGAATTAAAAAATTATTCGGTGTTGTATACTCCATTTACTGAAGAAGGCTATAGGCTATATTACATCTATGCGCTATGTTTACTTGTTTGTTTTTTTTTAATGTAGTCATTACTACCCCTGCACTTTCACCATTGGAAGAATGTGCAGTAAAAAACGAGCGAGCATTTGATGATCATTATAATTTAATAATAAGTAGTCACTACCGCTAGTGGGCATCTGTACGGTTACCATTTTAGTCCTCATAAGTAGCAATGCGTCTGTAATTAACTTCAGAATCCCTGTTCTAGGTATATGAAGTTGGTCACACATGTCCGTTATGTAGATGACAGTGACTTACTATTAAGTGGACTGCATGCTTGTTCGCTATTTGAACTTTACAATAAAAAGAACATTGTAACTAGTATATTACAACTCATAACTAGTATTTCAGATTAACACATGAAGAAAGTTATTTGACAGACTATTTAAATAAGTTGTGTTTACACAAACATAATTATAATTTGACTAGCACTACCTTGCTTTTCGATTATGTTGATGGAAAAAATGAGAACACGATATTTTAACGAAACAAGCAATAACCCGCGACTTCGTCCGTGAAATTTCAAGACGGGGTAATTTAGTTAGCGGCACCCGTATAATTTATGTTTTGGCTCATTATGGTGTATTTTTTTATAATATGGAAGTTGCAAACGAGGATGCAGTCTACCTGATGGTAAGTGGCCACTGTCGCTCATGGAAATCTCTAATCTACGCTAGGTAATATCAAAGTCTCACCTGAGGTTATGAGATGCGTTGCCATCCTTGGGGACTAAAATGGTATTTCTCCCTTACCACACCCTTCAGACTAAAAAACAGCAAACTAATACTGATATTATGACAGAAATAGGTGTAATACTGCTATTACTGAACAGAAATAATACTAATATGATGACTTTCAATTTAGATCTCAGTAGTCCGTAGTTACAGTTATACATATATGTGATTATGTCAAACAAGCTCCCTCTCAGGGACAAGGCAAGGTGCTGGAGCTAGTTTTTATTTTCCATGTAAAAACAAGGTGATATGACATTTTTTTCAAAATATTTGCTAACAGTATGCATATGCTTACTCGGTATAAATAATTTCTTTTCACAGTCATGAATGTAGTACACGATAAGAATAGTTTTGAAGCATTAGGTAAACACGCAGCAGATAGACAGACAGAGTAGCTTTCGCATGTCGTACGGATAAATGTTCGGTTTATTGACTTTGCTTTTAAACATGACCTCGATTCGCGTGCCCTGTGACTACGCATGACTAGCTATTTCCCGATTCCTGAAGGATTTACCCGTCAATCTTCAGGAAAACATCGACTCATGTCATATTTCATCTTAGTCATTTTTAATCCACTTAAAAATAATTTCACATTTTCATCAGTTTCCTTAACATATAGCTATGAATTTTTATTTTACGAGATTTTATTTAATTTGCTTTGTTGGCTTGCATATAATATCTTGAAATTTAATATTATACCAGTTAACCTCGACTGATGCGTTGAGTTGGGTTTAATTGGCTTCATTCAATATAAGAAACTGTTTTGAATACACCCTTATGACATGGGTATTAAATGAGAAGGTTTTCTGGAAAAAATACGGTACAAATAAGTTTTTTTTTGAAGTAAAACTTTAAAAGCAGAAAACAGTTAACGGTGCTACAAATAGATGGCGCTGTACCCCTTTCTGAATCATGTTTCTTGTATTTTTTAACAATTAATTTAATTTGACGCTTTTTATTCTAATGCTTTTCATTTGATACTCATGTTGTCTTGTTTATAATAAAAGTCGTCCCTTCCTACGTTTTTTCCTTTAGTTTAGTATATTCTATTGATATAGTCTATGTATATTCAGCCAAGCCGTTTGGGCTATAGTAAGTATCAAAGAAATACACATATATAGCTCGGAAATCATCTTCCTTCTTCTGACGCAGTCGGATAAAACTGCATAGTAATCTTACTAAATATACGTAAGCACTAAATGGCCTACTTCTATGGTCTAAGTTCGAAGTACCCCTGCATCATCAGGGTTGAGGAGTTGAAGTTCAAATATTTTATAATTATATCTCTGCTCAGTAATATTATTATATATTTATAAGCACCAAGTAGTTCGTGAGTATCGGATCAGTGGAAGCTGAGTTATTCCTCCATTTGTCGCGCATATACTTAATGCAAAATTAAGACTTATGCGGTATTCTCGTGGATGCCCTTGTCAGAACTGAATGAAATTAAAATGAGACCAAACGAAAAGGCCCAGCTTTCTAATAAAAAAAAAAAAATGACAGAATCGTTTCACCTAGTCTAAAGTATTGAAGCATCGAACATAAAAAAATGCAGTTGATTTGAGACCCTTCTCCTTTTTAGAAGATCGGAGATCGGTGATCCTTGGGTCGTTGACGATTCGGATTGCACGGTTTTGCACGGAGTCAAGTGGGTTAAGATGGTATTGTGGCGCTCCAGCCCACAGATGCGAGCAGTACCCCATGTGAGGCCTCACTTGTGCTTTATAGAGCATAGCCAGTTGCCTCCCAGTGAAGTACTGCCTGGTTCTGCTGAGAACACCTAGTTTTTTGGATGCCATCTTGGCTTTCCCTTCCAAATGACTCCGGTTCTGCACATCACACGATGTCAACGCCTAGGATCCCCAGGGTTTTATCAATGGTGAGCTGAATTCCTTGGAACTTTGGCGCCATGACAAATGGCGTTTTTTTTGCGGTAAACGCGCAGACGAAGCTATATGTCAGTGAGAATCTTGTCAATATCGGACCAGTGGTTCGGAGCTTACCCAGAACAAACAGACAGACAAACAAACAAACAAAAAAAATAATAATAATTAATTTTTTTTTTGTTATATGTACCGTGTATACTTCATATGCATTTTCTAGAAGTTTGTGATTTTGATATAACACTTCAATTTTATATATTTTGTATAAATTTATAAACCATACATACATATAAAGGTTACATGTGCTTCATTATTAACATACGAGGTACATTCAACGAAACTCCGCACCTGTGTAGCTAGATCTCAACAGTAATTGAATAAACCTTTGATAATTCTACCAAACCTCAAAATCTACAACGCAAGAGACATTCCCATTCTAACCAGGCGTTAGAGCACCTGTTAATAAATTAATATTTTACTCAACAAATACCTTAGCCGTCGTTCGTAATATATAATGTCATTAATAATTCATAATATGGTATAATAGATTATTTCGACAAGAACATTGAGAACACAGTGGTAAGTGGATAGAAGACACATTGATTTCTGAAATTTTATTTATAACTATGTATTTTATTTAAAAAAAAGAACTTACCAAATGTTACCCATGAAATCAATCAGAAATCAAAAAAGAAGTAAAAAAAATATCTTTATTCATTCAAACACAGTTCTTAATACTATGTACTACATAGGTTGCAGACCTGTGTTACTGGGTACCCCGCTCTTCCACGCAGACAATGAATAGTGATTACAAATACATCGAGTTTTTTATTAACCCCCGGCACAATATGAGGGGTATTATAAGTTCGACTGCTATGTCTGTCTGTGGACACGTAGCTCCGAAACGGGTGAACCGATGTGGATGAGGTTTTTTTGTTAGATAACAGGTTTCCGGGTGCTGGTTCTTAAAAATGTTTAATCAAAATCGGTTCAGCAGTTATTAGATATAGATGGTGAAAGTGGTCATGAATAATCAAATATTTTTAAATATTAACCAGTGGAGTGTCGTGTGAAAGGGCATAACAAATAATTTACAGACATGTTTTATCAAAATCGGCTCAGCCATTTACTAGATATAGGGGGTTAAAGTGAGGACGAAAAATTGGATGTTGTCAAATAGTGGGGTATCGAATGAAAAAGAATGACGTCTTTGTTACAACATTATTTGCTGGATAATCGTCGCGTTAACAGGCTTAAAAATTTAAATCTAGTAAATAAATAGATAGTCAATCGAATAAAGGGTCTAACTAAGTTATGCGGTACCCTTCCGCCTCGACGTTGTAGTACAATTTTAACGAACAAATATTATATCTCAAAATAAAATATAAGTGTAACTCGCTCGAATTTGATAGTTCATCTATAAATATTATTTTTGACTTTTTAAATGCTTACTTATCTTTATAGCGTCGGCTATTTTTTTTTAATTAAATTAAATTTTATGTGATAATTTAATTACTGAGAAAATAATTTAATTACAGTGACATAATGTTTTGTCATATTATGTGCACAGTAGTGTTTGATACACAAACACATAGACATGTAGAGATGTAAACAAATACCTCGATGTAGACCAATATTTTATCAACCAGGGCATGAGCCTCGAACGTTCAACTTGTTATGACAA
>MOOZ01001202.1:43082-55348 GCA_002930495.1 Cecropterus lyciades
AACCTAAACTCATCATTCAGATGTCTGTCTAGCCGGGGATCGAACCCGGGACCCACTGCGTGTCAGACCGGTATGGTGACCTCTCTACCACGCGGGTCGTCAACCGTAGAACAGTGGTTCTATCTGAAGTCGGTCATAGATGCGTTGCTACTACGAGGACTAAGATGGTCGTTTCACTTATAAGTGAGCGACCATACCCTTATGCTATAACGCAAGAACTGTTACATGCTAGAAATAGGTGAGGTGGTGATACTTCCCAAGTCATATACATTTTTTGTAATAATGAAGTATCAAACGATGATGGCCATTACCACCCGAGAACAATTCTAACCATTCCCAGATAAGATAATAGTTTTTATTTTTTTATTAAAGTGTATTTTTTGTTTTTTCCATTGTGCCAAACATCCATTGTTCAATGTGCACGGGATGCTGAAGACCGTGACAAATCGAGGGTATCATCGTGAAACCACGACCATTCTATCAAGAGTGAACGACTGAAGAGAGAGATTTATTGTTTATTAGTTTTTGATTAGAGTCTTACTTGAGGTTGGTTGCCTCAGACTAGTACGTCTAATAAGTATCAGCATTGAGAAAATTTTAGCATATTTTATTTCAATTTGCAGGTAATCTCGTTAGCGCTTGGTTTACCGATAGCATTTTTAAGTAAACGCTAGAAAATACACCACGCATACGATGCAAATTTATACTTTGCGATGAGCAACGTTGCCTATATTGGAGGCGAGGTATCGTTTTAACGCTTTTAATAGTCAATACCGGAAAAGAACGCCTGTATCTAAATTAGTTAAATAATGCAGCATTATTATATTGTTGCTATTTATGCAATATTATACCGCTTTTATCTTACTGATAATATAAATACGAAAGTTTGTTACTGTATAATGATGTTCGGGCCTCATTAGGATGAAATCCAGTCTACAGGTAGTGTGTAGGTATCAATTACCACATACGATGTTGTGAACCGTGGTAAACGTAACCCAAGCAGGCAGCTATAATGATGTTCGGGCCCCATTAGGATGGAATCCGGTATACAGGTAGTGTGTAGGTATCAATTACCACTTACGATGTTGTGAGCCGTGGTAAACGTAACCCAAGCAGGCAGCTATAATGATGTTCGGGCCCCATTAGGATGAAATCCAGTCTACAGGTAGTGTGTAGGTATCAATTACCGCATACGATGTTGCTAACCGTGATAAACGTGACCGTGAGGTGACAGGCAGAGTCGTGGGATAAAGCTAGTTATATATAAAATCTGATGGTACTATCGCAGTCTAAATATTTACAGACGTAACACTTTATTCCTCAAGTGTACTTACTGATAAAATATTGCCAAATAATAACTTAGGCTTCTGTTAGTTGATATCGTAATTTATCATCTGACTTAATTTATTTTGAGCAGGGTCTGAAAGCTGATTGTCTCTAGTAATAATTAATTATTAACTTGGACCCACTTAGATGGACAATGGGTAAGAAAAGACGTATTTATTGATAAACTCCTTGAGATTTGAGAAACGAGAAAAAGTCAATTATTGATAGGGTTTAATGCTGTCTAGACTTTATTCTTCCAAATTTAGGTTAAACAAATTTCTGTCTGATTACAATAAGCGTTAAGTTCTAGTTTGACGGGTAACAGAGAGACATAAAATTTCTGTACTTAGAGTTAGAATTGCTCGTACATTTTTAACTTTAATAATCACAGATATTATTGCATACGTGCACTGGCAGTAGTGCATTTTAGTATTGGCTCATCTTAAAATAGACGTTCAAAGAATTTAAAATTTAACCCAGACCAATTAACCCCCTATGATACACCAATGCGTTACTGATTTATAGGACTATTGCTATAGCCTTTTGAGATTCACTGCTAGACATTGATCTAGCGGGGGTTACTCACAATTCTGTGTGCGTAGACGACCGCAGTGAAAGTTGATGTTACTCAGAAAGATGTAAGTGCCCATCTCTGGGATTTTATCCCTTAGTTACCTTCTATAGCATCCGTGAACTAGTAACATCGTTAAAAAATTAGAACAAAAAACCCGGCTGCTTAAAACGAATTTATAGTTCATAATGATATATATTTAATTTAACGCTCATATGAGTTCTTGTCAAAATAGTCAAGTAAAAGTTTAATAATATATATTTTTTTCCCGACTTCCCAAAGGAAGGTTATCTATTCGTCATGTATTTTATTTTTTTAATTGGTCTATTTACTAGCTTTCATTTGATACCCATACTGTCATAATAGTAAAAAAGTCGTCCCTCCTCCTCCCTTTTTCCTATATTTGCAGGCGCCATTTTTTATTTATATAGCCTATGTCATTCTCCAAAATGAGACGATTATAGTGATATGTCATACATCACAATCCGTAAACCGTTTGGGCTGTAGCGTGTGCCAAAGAAATGGACATACATACAAACAAACATACATACATACGCTCGAAAAACATTACCCTCCTTCTGACGCAGTTGGGTAAAAAGAAGGAATGCCGCTATTCAAGACAAACACTTCATCACTCCTGTCTCTTACATAAAAAGGTTATTTCGAGCATAATATCTATATACAAGTAAAATCAAATTGTATGTCCGTGAGTATTCTAGCCACGTTCGGAGACACAATAACAACAGATTGGGCCTGTTGGCATTTGAAGGGTCCTAGGTCTCAGGCATTTCGTGATTTAGGGCTAGGGCATTTTAGATTTAGTGTGTTATGGCTATTTGTGGTATGACCTAAGGTTTCGACATGTATTTCTCTTAGAGTTTACGTCGGTACTGAGCCAACGTGTTTGCGAGCCAATATATTTCTGTATACGAAAATATCACTGATAAAGATAATGGCTATCACATGTATTTTTAAATGTCAATTCGTTCAAAGGAATCTCGGCAATGAGGGTAGTTCTTTGTGAATACCCACAATAAGTAATGTGGTGTCTTCTATTCTGAAAAATATGAAAGCATAAATAGGAAGTTTTTGCTTTTTCATTGAATTTTATTATTTTCATATACCATCGTTAAATTTACCATCCACATAGTTTTTTTAAAGGCACGATAAAATAAACGAGAACACATTCCATTTAATTTTATGTGGTCACTGTCGTCTACGCACTGTACAATGCCACCCAAAGGGTGTTCTCTTAATATGGTTGATATCTATCGTGTTAGCACACGCTTTCTACACTCATAGCCCCACAGTAGGATTTTATCCTGTGTCGTGGGTGCCATGGACACACAAAGACGAATACACAAACACCCAGACCCAGAACAGAAACCTAAACTCATTCAAATTTCAGTCTGGCCGGGATCGAACCCGGGACCCACTGCGTGTCAGACCGGTATGGTGACCGCTCCACCACGCGGGTCGTCAAATTATGCACAGATTAATTACCTTGACGACTAAGTTGAAACCATCCATGTAACGCGTTGCCTTCCTATATTTTTCAAAGGATTCAGCTTAACATGTTCAAAGAGACAAAGAATTTAATTATTGTCCGTAGTCATGTATTAGACGTTTTGAAAATGACGACGATTTTAATTTTATTTATTGCTCACAGTATTGAGATTTTCTAAAACAATTCTTTGTCTCGTGAATTGTCATTCCTCACTGGCATACCGAAGATCAGGGCACGTCGAAATTTAATCTTGCGGTCACAGTGATTTATCGTTCTGTCCAGAGCCTCGGTGTGGTCATTTGTCGCTTTTTTTCAACGTAAGCAAGAATTGCGATGGTCTGTTGAGTAATGGTTAAGAAAATTGAATACTGCGTATGATCTGTCTTGTATCTTTTTTCCTAAGCATTTGTTAAGGGTTTCACTTAACGCGATAAAACGGTAAGGGAATTTTAAATAAATGATTTATTAGGTATCAGTGTAGTTCGACCGTAGTTCTCATATTTTAACAACGAAACAAAATATCAAAACAAAATTGATATAGCGTATACTATTTAGCAATTTCTAACAAATTTATAAATCAAAAAGCTAAAATCCAATAAAAACTCAAATAAAAATGAGAAATATACATATCATATTAATTTATTTGTTATCATAAATCTAATTCTCTAGAGTGTCTTCCAAATACATTTCGAGTTTTGAAATAATATTTTCCCAATCAAAATCATTTCACAAACATTGAATTCATATATCATTCATATTTGCCGTCCATTTCAGAATCAACTGTTAATCTGGATAGGTTTCATAACTTTATTGCGTTATCGATTAAATATAAATGGCAGTCGAGTCAGAATCGTTCGACCATAGTATTATTTAATTTATCTCAAAGTGGTAGAATTGTTTTTATATTAATTCCGAAGGCATTATCACACCTATTTCTTTCATATTAAGGTGCTATTCCACCAAAGATGTGAAACATCTATAGGTGCAAGTAAACCTGATTATTTGTATGGTGATCGCCACGCCGTATATGTGTTAGCGCCATTTGTTATACATCGTCGGAACTATTAAGTATCGAACAAAACTAAGCAGGCTGCGGTGTTAGTTCCACTTAGTGCGGGGTAATTTGGGATTTTTACCTACTTCTTTTTTGGACATAGGTGTAATCGGATGCTAAACTCTTTGAGTTATGGGGTGGAAACCACCATCAGTTCCCCTGTTTTTTAGATAATTTGGGATAACTCAGCTTGTACCAATTTGATTCTCATGAAACTTGAAAATGATATTAGGTTCGTAAGATAAAATATTATGATAAATTGATCTTCTACTCCTCGATTCTGATGATGTTACTGCTAGCCTAAACCAAAGAAACTATCTTGTGCATACAGATATATAATAAGGTTATTGAGCAGAGATATACCATGAAAATTTGACCTTCAACTCCTCAATCTTGATGATGCAACGATACCGCATAAGTGTTGGCCATTTCGTGTTTTCCGATATAGCATTATGTTACTAAGCAAGACATAAGACGTCAAATTGTATCTTTCGCTCTTCAACCCTGATGATGCAGAGGCACTGAATGCCTAAATCGTAAGAATTGGCCATTTGGAGCTTACTTGAAGATTGAAAAGATATAAGATGAAACATACACTAAGCCGAGACGTAAGAAAAAAAATTGACCTTCTATTCTTCAAACCTGAAGAATGCAGGGATGCTAAATGCATAAACCATATTAGATATCCATTTGATGTTTACGGATATGTATTAAAATCACTAGGCAAAACATTTAAATTAACCTTTTGACCTTCAACTCCTCAACCCTGATGATACAAGGGTACTTCAATCCTAAACAATAGAACCTGGCCATTTGGTGCTAACGATTATATAATAATAATATTAAGCAGCAACGTAAGATGAAAATTATGACCTTCATTTCCTCAAACTTGATGATGCAGGATGCTGTAAACTTAAGCCATAAGTGTTGGTCATTTGGTGTTTACGGATATGTAATACGGTTAGGAAGCAGGGACATTGGACAGGAATATTTCACCTTCAACTCATGATGTATTGATAGCCCATGCTTTAACCGTAAGAGTTAGGCATTTGATGCTTACCGCTTAGGCGTATGGCTTAGGATAAGGTTGAGCTGTAGCGTTTTATATAGGATGGATTAGGGTAGGGTTCGAATACAATAGAAAACATAAAACAGTGGTTATTACCGCCCATGGACATGTGTAAGAAACTTCATATAGAACAGGGGTTCTTTTAGAAGTCATTCATAGATGGGTTGTTACTCCCGAGGGGTAAGATGGTCGTTTCATACATAAGTGACCCGGCAACCACACGCGAACACAAGTAACTAATCGATTGTGGCGGTACACTCGCCACACCTGCATTTGTTTTATTTTTTATTTGTTGTTGATTTAAGTAGAAAAAGGACCATGATTTCTACCTAATTGTATGTGGTCACGGCCGCCTTTGGACACATGTATCCATTTATGTAGCTGGACTCTAGATGAATAGCACAAGGATTTGAAGCCGATCCTATGATCGGCTGACAAACTTAGTTCTGAAGAAAGGCAAAGCATCTATATGCTTTGCCTTTCTTCAGAATTAAGTTCGTCAGTAACAAACGCCACATTGTGAATAATAAAAATTGATGAACCATATTAAGTAGGGTATCGTTGATTAGAGAATTAAATAAACAATACATAGGTTTCTCTTACCGTTTTTCATGTCGATCGGCCATTTGTTATTGTAGCATTTATTAGCGCGGCGCGATGAACAATTGAACCCACAACCAACAATCTTAAAATAAAGTATTAAATTGAAAATTCGGAAAATTCCAACTACGCAAATAATAAAACTCAGTTTTTCCCGTATTCTAAGGATTTCCTGAGCAATAAAAATAGATGAAATTAGCTGTCGGGACCTATATCAAAAGTAATAAAGTAAGTAGTAAAGTACTCAAATCCTCCTAATGGTGGAAATCAATTTGAAAAATCAAATTCAATCCAAAAAATTTATATTTTATTAGGCATTGTTAGGATAATATCAAGTTGGAAAATCACATAAACCTATACTCAAACTATTTTTAAATATTATGTTTATTTATATTAAAACATAATATTATAGCAAGTTTTGCTGGCGGCGGTCCAAGGGTCGAGTGCCGAGCATTGCCGAAGTGTGCCGAAGTTTGGCGAAGTTTAAATAACTTCCGACGCGTTCATAGTTAAAGTTCCACATCTGCTATGCCGCAAGCCGTGAAACACTTAACGAGATAAAAGTTTTGTTTTGACAAAAACGGGATTTCGTACAAATTCCTGATGTGAGTAGCATAATTTTGTAGTATATGATTATATAGAGCGTTCTAGATTCGATCTTTAGGGAGCGGATATGAATTTAAATAAATTTAAAACTGAAATTATTTAACTTTTCTGATATGGGTGTTGTATTACGCTTGTATTGTTAAGTATTGTTGTATTAAGTTAAGTAGCAACCACAATAGCCAAAGTCGCGTTACGGCCCCTAAGGATTAAGTTGGAACGCCTCACATAAGTATGTCTTATTTACTTCCCCTGAGACCAAAGCACAGCAGCGCTTAAGGGCATAAATTTGGGTGGCGGTGGTACCTCCGGAGTGGACCAACAAAGCCATTTTTTAATTATATAGCCTATGTCAGTGATGGCGAACCAATGGCACGTGTGCCAATGATGGCACGCGACACAATATTTTGGGTATGCCTTCATGACTTCATCTTCCTATGCGCTATGTCTTCATCTACCTATGCGAATATTTTGATTTGCGAACCTTTGTTTTTATGATCGTCTAATCGTAGAGACATCGTTGTCAAAGACTCTTTAGATTTGGCGATCATTTTTTTTTGTCGTCGATACTTTTGGAAATACTGGGAGTAATGTAGAAATGTAAGCGCCGTAGTCAAAATTTTACGGCACGTGTATGGCCTCATTAAGTATTTCTCTAAAAAAGGGAAGGTAATACATAAAGATTAGCTACTCTTGGTCAATGTAACTGTGCAAAGTGAAACAATGAACAATATCAAGCCGTTTGGGTTGCAGCGCGTGCAAAAGAAATGGAAATACATACATACATACAAGCTCAAAAAGATTGCCCTCCTTCTGACACAGGTACGTAAATCATTTGTAATTTTAACTATCGCTGTAGCTTGTGTCATTCTGTATCTTAAATTTATGCATTGCTTAGGCCTAAACTGGAACACCTCATGCACGTAAATCTGGTTTACCGCAAGCTTGCTTGGAACACTATCAATTTGCCAGTGTGAGAGATATGAGCATGACACCTAACAAGCGTTAGGTAAGTAAATGTCTAGATACCCTAGATTGCATACTGTGTTAGCCTAAAGTAGCATCTTTTACGTCTATACTCGAATGCGTCAGAAGAAGGGTAATGTTTTTCAAGCAAATGTACGTATGTATGTCCATTTCTTTGGCAGGCGCTACAGCCTAAACGGCTTGATGGAAACTTACATGTGACATATCATTAGAATTGTTTCAGTTTGCAATGTGACATAGGCTATATAATTTTTAAAAATGGTTTGGTAGGATAGGAGCCCTTCCAGAAGTTTTCTTTACAATTTTAGAACTACAACACAGCACCGCTTAATACTATTCTTATTGTCAGAGGAGACATCCGAAGTCGAACTTCAAAAAGTTCTACTACTCAAATGATGGCAATGGGTGAAATTTTCAACAATTACACTTACTTTTTGTATTAAAGGTTCCGATACAAACATGGATTTCACGCGAGCTTAATAGCTGGCAATGGGCCAGATGTAACTTCGCGTAGCGAGCTTCATGAAAGTTTGTAAAGTTTAAATAACTTCCCCTCTTCGAATTTTGAATACTTACAGCTTAAAGTTCGGTTAAATATTGTGTTGTAGCTATTTGTAAGTAATAAAAGTAACATGAAAATATTTTTAGGCAACATTTACAGCATAGAAACATTAAATATTTATGTAATTAATTTAAAGCATATTTTATTCTAAGACTAGCTTATTCCCGCGACTCCACCCGCTTCGGTTATGTTTAGCATAATAATAAGTATCCTATGTATTAATCCAAGTCAGAGACTATTTGTGTGCCAAATTACATCAAAATCTGACCAGTAGTTTTCGTATGAAAGAGTAACGAATATACGTGCATCCTAACAAACTTGCGCTTTTATAATATTAGTACGATATTAATATAGTGGATGGGACTGGGCTATATGTAATATTGTATCAACAATAAAAACGAATATGATTGATTGCCTTTTTTTTGTAACGAGGGGAAAACCTTAAAAAGGTACCCGACGCCGTGGGAGCAACGCCGGGTTATGTGGGATTTTTACAGCACTAAAACCCCCCCGGTGGCCGTCCACAGCGCTGCGTGGATGATTCCGGGATCTCCAATGGAAGACAACCGGAGTCCTCTGAGCGTGATGCCCATTACGGGCTCTTCGCTGTGAGCGGACGGCATGCGACCACACATGCCGCCGTCCTACCCGAGGTTGCTTGGCTGGACGGCTCAAGCTCCCTCTCTTGCTGCCCGCAACCCCGGAAGCCCCCTTTTAGTCGCCTTTTACGACTTGATAACGTATGCCTAAGTCAAGGATCAGAATCAGAATCATTTTTTTGCCAGTAAGGAACATAATAGGTGTTTACAGTGGTAGGAAGAACCTTTACTGTTGCTTTATGTTTGCGTGGACCGTGAGATCTTCGCGTCAGGCGTCAATCATTCTGTACTACTAGTGTCAGCAGTAAGCGTTAAAAACAAATGCATATGTTTGATCTTAAAAAGCCATGAAATTTGTCAAAATACTGTCGCTCCACGACTGATAAGTACAAACATCAGCTTGTGCCAAGCGAATAATAAAAGCCGAGCATTAAAATAAGCAACGGTTCAATTTTGCAATAGGATATAGGTCTAGAATTTTAATGTGTATTAAATATTGTTTTAATATAAATTGTGTCCAATAAATTACAAAAAAAAAATGTTGGTGATTGTTATAATTATTGATAGAATTAAATCACAATACATTTTTGTTTCTCTGCAGAGGTGGTGTTGATTTCAAAATCAAGCTGATTTAGCGCCGTAGGACCACGATTCGCTACGGTACTACGACTCAAATCGTAAGAAATCTATGTAATTTTACTTGCCATCTCGCGTATTACGAAGCATACAAGTTTTAAAACAACATTCTGATATTCCTAAGTAATCCACTTGTGAAAAATGAAGAACACAAGCGTGCCTAATGTATACATGTATTAGGTAACATTAGCTTTCTTATGTAAATAAACGTATTTAATTTTGAAAAATGTCGAGTTAAAAGCTGACAAGGGTTACGTTGGGGAAATCCCTTGGCGGCATCTGCCGAAACCGGATTTTGAATAGTTTATATCTATTCGGGTTAGAATCGCGCAAGATAAGTTTAAGAATGTATCCGAATATGAATACTTCCCTTTGTTTGAATACTTTCAGCATCAAGTTTGTCGCTGTATCAGATACGGCAGGACAAGTGTAGTTTGATCGGGGCGGTAACACCGCCACACCTTTGCTAGCATATCAGTTCTTGTGTTACGGTGGAAGTATGCGGTTGCGAGCGCACTTATATATGAGGCGACCATCTCAGTCGTCGGGAGTAGCAACGCATCTGTGATCGATTAGATAAAACCCCAGTTATATATGAAGTTGCTTACAGATGTCTATAGACGGCAGTTACCACTTACCATCAGGTGGACTGAATGTTGTTAGCTACTTCAATCCGGTAAAAAAAAGTTAAACTTTGGAAACCGAGCAAGGCAACGAAATTCTCGAACGTTTACGATCTTTAAATACCTTTTGTTCAAATACTTACAGCTTAAAAGCAGGTGCTAACCTAAAGGTAGCTACGGATATAAATGTCATTCAATGTTAACTTGGCAGCCATCCAGACCTTTAACCGCGCAAGGCAGCGAAATTCGTGAAGTTTACGAAGCTTAAATACCTTCCGTTGTTTGAATACTTAGAGCTTAAATACTCGTGTCGTAGCTCTTTCAAGTGACTAACTGAAATATCAAATGTGTTTTGTCGAAGTGAAACTTAGAATCGTTGTGATTTGAGACTCGATGAAATGAAAATACGTTGCGATAAAAACAAACATGTATATAATAAACGATAAAAACATAAATCTATGGGATTAAGTTGACGAGAGAATAAGATTTTACATATGTAATATTTTTAAGCTTGGAAAAAAGTAATAAACCTAACATTTACCGTAATAAGTATTCCTAATACTCTGTCTAGCAGTGGATTTCAAAAGCTTGATGGATGGAGATATTCTGTGGAGGATTCGAAAAAACAGAAGATGACGCGGTCTATCTTCAGGGGCCTTCCTGTCGCGCGTGTTTACGCCCGCACGCATGTGACCCACACGCACTTCGAATATACTCACCGCATACTCGTCGTAGACTCTACGCGACCCACTTTAGTGTGGGATTCATGACAGTTAAAGTATCTTTGAAATCATAGCAGCAAGGCGTACTCGTGCGTATGGAAGATACGTACGGACGAAAACCGAAACGAAGTAGGGGATTTATACCCTCCGAGTTTCTTCTGCGTTTGCATAAGGGCGGTGAGCAAGGGTTTTTGAGACTGGAGGAGTACCCTTTTCACGGGCAGATTCAAATATTTCCCGGGGCCATGACATTAATCCATAATAAAACTATTTAATTTCAAATATTTTAATATAATTTGGAGATGTAAAATATTTTACAAGCCCCGCTCTTTAGTACGTAGGTTTGAAAACACACGCAATAGAAAAAAATCCGTAAATCATAATTTGTGATTGTGTGAGAGATTTAAGGGTTACAATATATTTAGTGTAAATCGCTCACACTGTGCCGAAATTTGATGTAACCTGTTCTTACGTACAGACACACTATGATTTTGAATCGGTGTGATTTGAAACTCTATGAAACGAAAATGCGTCACGATAAAGAAACCAAAACATAAATTTATAGGATTAACGCGGCAAGAGAATGAGATATGAAATGAGAAGACATTATATAGTATTTATTAATAATAAGTAACATAATATATTACATAAAAATATACAAGAAAAATTGTTAAAAATATTAAAACCAGAAAACCCAATTGCTTAATCCTTTTTACTTTTGTAAAAAAAAAAACATTAATTTAACGCTTTTTGTTAGTTTCATCAAAAGATTAAGTAACATAAAATTATTACGATACAATGTTTAAGCTTGGTAAATAATTATGAACCTGACATTTGTCCTAATACTCGCTCACTCCATACAGTATATTTCAATATCTCGGCTACTTTTCAAAAGTTTCACTTCTGCTGTTTGTGAATTGCACACGCCCACTTTTTAATTATATTATCCTACATGTATGCGATTATTATGCAATCGGCAAATTGTTTCAATATTTAAACCGAAAGTTTAAGTCTAGTCTAAATATTTCTCATAATAGCAGTGTTAAGCACTTCTGTGTTCTGGTCTGAAGGGTGTAGTAAGGGAGACATACTTTTCCGAGGCATTCCATCTTAGTCCTCGTGTTACGCATCTGTGGCTAACCTTAAGTGAGACTGATCTTACCTAGGGTTGATTACACATGTCCATGGGCGGCAGTAGCCACTTACCATCAGGTGGGCTGCATGCTCGTTTGCTACTTCCATACTATAAAATAAAAAAAAATAGAATTTAAAAGCGGGCTAAATATGTTTAAAGTACTTAACATTACTTTAACATTAAAATTTACTATTACTTTTTATATTTTCTGAATCCAAATATGAATTAAGTTCAACTCCATTCAAAATAATCCAAGCCTAAAACGAACATGA
>MOOZ01001202.1:134250-146037 GCA_002930495.1 Cecropterus lyciades
TTTATACATTTTATTGTTAGTTAGTTAGTTAATATTTTGTTACTTCCAATTTAATAATAAAATCGTATTTACGGTTGATTAGATATTTAATAGCTCCTCGCTTGTTTGCTACTCTTATTTAATAATAAAAAGAAAATTATAGAAATGGTAGAATTATTTGTGATTCGAATACAGAAACATCAGCGCCAATCTACTTCTGACTAATAACTGCAATGTTAAGGGCTTATTCGAGGCTTTCCAACTTAAGGATAGCAACGCATCTAAGGCTAACATCAGGAATTATTATACTGTTGTCTAGAATTGATCGAGAATGTAACGAATACAAAAACAGCCAAACTCAGAAACAGAAATCTAAAGTCATAATTCAGATCACTCATCTGTCTGGCCGGGGATTGGACCCGGGACCCACAGCGTGTCAGATCGGTATGGTGACCGCTCTGCCACAAGGTCGTCAAAATATGACATGATAGTACATTTAAGTTTTTGATAATTACTTAGGAATATAACTCATAGATTAATAGTTTGTTATTAATAAATTATATAATAAGTACGATCAGTTTATTATACAAAGTTATGTCATGAAAGATAACATTTATGAAGATATTTTAATAACTGCGTAAAAAATTAAACCAATTGGACAACTATTTATAAAAACTCAACTTTATTATAAAAACCCGACTTACATCATTATAAAAACTAAATTTTGTGAGGATACTACGAGGAAATACTATCAGGACTAATTTTCGTTTGCTACTTTTATATTAAGTAAATGTATATTTTTTATATTTGTAACTTCCGATTGATTACAGGAATAAATAATAATTTCGAATTGAAACGAAACTGTCCTAATCCGAGAGGAAACTTGTAATTTGTGAAGAGGAAGACAATTAAGACCGACAGCTTTTGTAATTGGGAGGTTCTTTAGCTTTCCTCAAAAACTTTGGTATAAAAACCTTAACGAGAATTAGTTTTTGTTGGAAATATTAGAAAGTTTGGAAGATAACAGAGGCTTTGTTAAAAGTAGCTATAAATCTTTGGATTCATTTATATTTTTTTATGTAAAAATTCTTTTATCAAATTATTTATATGTGTGTCAATATATAAATTAGTATATATGTAAATTAGATTGATGTAGGTGTCAGAATAAGCAAGCTGAAGTGGTGATAGAGGATCGGTGGACTAGAATAGATATTGAATGGAAACCATGTCGGGGCAGAATGAGGTTAGCTTCCGACCAGGTGGACTTATGACACGAGGAAGGCGGATAACAATTGGATACAGAGGGCTCAAAACCGGAAGTAGTGGCCCGAGATAAAACAGGAGTAGGACCTCTCCTGTGTCCTGCTGTGTCTTGTAGATAGAATGATACATAAATTGATAATTATGTGCCTTACTAATCTATATATATAACGAAAAGATGCTCAATCACGTATTGACTAAACATCGCATAGCCTAAACTACTGAAGATAGAAACATGAAATTTTGACAGAAGGTTCCTTTTATGATGTAGACATCAGCTAAGAACGGATTTTATGTTATTCTAACCTGAAGGGGGTTAAATAGAGGATGAAAGTTTGTATGAAAGTCCGTCAATTTTGACACAAGCTCAGTGTAATTTTGTATTTGGTTTTGTAGTTTGATGTAATGATACATTTATTGTACAGTTTTTGAAAATCAACCCCTAAGTTGACTAAATAGGGGTTAAAATTCGGAACTCCGCCAATTTTGATGCAAGCTCAATGAAACTTACTATTTAGATTTCTGGTTTGAAAAAATTAAGTATCTATTTCGCCATTTTTAAATAATCAGCCCCTAAGGTAGCGAATGGTGGTAATTTTGATGCAAGTTCAAGGAAATTTAGTATTTAGCTTCGTTGTTTGATATAATGAAATATTGATTTTACTGTTTTTGAAAAATCAATCCCTAAGAGGCTTGATATTATTATAAGGTCCGCCAATTTTGATGCAAGCTCAATTAAACTTGGTATTACGCTATGGAGTTTGATAAAATGAAATATTTATTTTGTCATTTTTATAATCAACCCATAAGATGGTGAAATAAGGATTCAAAGTATTATTGGAAGTCCACCAATCTTCATATAAGCTCAATGACATTTAGTATTAGGGTTTGTGGATTGATATAATGAATTACCTATTTCACCATTTTTGAGAAATGAACTCCTAAGAGGGTTGAATAGGGGTTCTTTAGAAGGTCCGCCAATTTTAATGTAAGCTTAATAAAACTTAATAAATGGCTTCGTGGTTTGATAAAATGAAACACCTATTTCACCTTAAAAGGGTTAAATAGGGGACGAAGTTTTGATGAATATTTGCATATATAGATGCAAGGTCAATGAAACTTAGTATTTAGCTTTATCCCTACTGATATTAAAAATGTGTAAGTAACTCTGTTTATCTGTCTGCTGTTCTTTCACTCCTTAACCATCGAACCGATTTTAATGAAATTTGGTACGAAGATAGAGTTGGGAAAGGACATAGGCTACCTTTTATTTTGAAAAAATAGGGGATGGAAGTTAATATTGAAGTTCGTCATTATTATCTATACTAATATAATAAAGCAGTAGAGTTTGTTTGTTTAAATGAACGGACTAATTCCAGGAACTACTGGTTCGAATTGAAAAATTCTTATTGTGTTGAATAATAAATTTATCGAGGAAGGTTTAAGGCTTTATATCATCACGCTACGATTAATAAGAGTGGAACAGCTACAGAAAATGTTTCAAAAACGTAAAAATATTTTTATTTTTGAGATTATCTTTCCTTGCGTACGCTGCATAAACGGTGAAAGTTACGCAAAAACATATATTACGAAATTGTTCCTCTTTAAAAGTTCTAAAAATAAATCCCCGTCAGCATATGTCTATATTTTAAGGTTGACTCACTTTAACTTTTTTATATTTAAATCAGTTCTAAAATAATACATGTTTTGCGAAAATGTTTTAATAAAAATGCTTTTAATCTTTATCCAAATAAATAAGTTAATTTTGAACAGGCACTTAATTTTGAACAAAATTGCCTTTGACAGCATTTGATTTCAACTAATGTGCTAGGAGTTATCATAGTTATAAAATAACTGTGCAACAAAATAATGGTCAAATATCACGCGCCCATTTATGTTGGCGGGAGCGGTGAGGCGGCCTCCCGCTGACCGACTGTGTCCATAGCTGCGAGCGGTGCTTCCAGATGCACTGTATTTACATTAGATATACTGTAATGGTAAAAATATAGCGTAGGAATCTACTGTATTAGCCAACAATGTACTTTTGAACAAATAAAATAATTTTATAATTTAATTTGATATATTTACAGTTTATTTCGAAATTTGATCGAGGAGCGGAGACCTTTGTTTTGGTCGCCAAATTGCAGAAGTAGATGACTTTATTTTTTCAACGTAAATATCCTTTCAATAGTCTCTAAAATGTCATTTACTGTAATTTTGTACAAAATGCAGTATATATAAAGAGGAAATACTGTAATTTTATAATCTCAGTTTGTAAGCGAGCTTGCGGAACGGTTGTGATATCTATATATTTTATAACACCTTTCAATATTTTTACGAAGTGTTCCTTTATAAGTGTACTTTTAGCGATCATAGCATAATGTTCTTAAAATAGTTTTTAATAGACTATGAAGGTGGTAGAACTCTTTGTAGTTTGACTCCGGAAGCACCGCCGCCACACCACGTTATGAGTGTAGAAAGCGTGTTTTATAATACCCTCCTACAAAAATATCCTTGTTTTATTTCCGCCTCATAACAGCAGTGCTATGTGCTGCTGTGTTCTGGTCTGAAGGATGTGTTAAGGGAGACATACTTTTCCGAGGCATTCCATCTTAGTCCTCAGGGGTGGCAACGCATCTGTGGCTAACCTTAGGCGACACTTTGATCTTATCTAGGGTTGATTACAAATGCCCATAGGCGGCAGTAGCCACTTACCATCAGATGGACTGCACGCTCGTTTGCTACTCCCATACTATAAAGAAAAAGAAAACTCTCTAATAAACGCGGGTGAAACCGCGTGACGCAGCTAGTATTATATAAAGGCGAAAGTTTGTGAGGATGTTTGTGTATTTGTTAGTGTTTGTCGCAAAACTACTATGTATTACTATGGATTTCAATAAAATTTGACACACAGATAGACTATTACTTGGATTAACACATATAATACTAATTACCGTGGTAAACGTCACCAAAGTGGGCAGAACCACGTGAATAAGTTATTACTCAGTAGAGTTATACTCGTGAAATAAAAAAATCAATGTTTATGGATATTACCGTCACAAGAGTATACCGGTCCGCGTAGTTTGGGTTTATCTTGATGAAAAAGATATTTAATTAATTAATTCACATATTTTAGTTTTACAAGTTGTCAATATAGGGCGTTTTCTTCTATCCACTTTTATGATCTAAATGAGTGTTATAAAATTATTCACAATAAAACATTTTTAATAGGATTAATTTTAGATATTTTTTGTACATTATTTTATGTAATAGCTTCAAAAATATATTTGAATTTTTACTTACGTTACTTTTGATGAAGCAAATCAAGATAAATATGGTCATCATAAACTTTTGAAAATATTATATATAACGAGAGCTTTGGGAAATCATTCAAAGCTTGTAGAAAATAAATTCAAACAATGAAGTATTCGTAAGCGTAAAAATGTTGTCGATAAATCCTTTAGGCTTAGCACGATGTGAAATTAAGCAGGCTATATCACTCGAAAACCGACAGTTAAAAGGTAAAAAGGTAAAGATAAAAAGGTCACCTAATAGCGACCAAAAAGGTTTAACATAAATGAACCCATATTACGTAGCTATGTACTATGAAGAGGCAATATACTTACCTCAATGAAGTCATAAAAAGTTATTACACCCTCTTTAAGATACACACATATTATAATAGAATTAGTATTTTGTTATATTAATAATAAGTTGAAAAAAAGAAAACATTATAAATGAGTTATATACAGTTACATAAGTTATAATATACATAACCTTTTTTTCGAAAGGAATATTGATTTCGAGTTGACAACATATATCCGCAATATTCGGATTGTCGAATATTTTGTTAAATTCTAATGGTGCAAATAGGCGCCATATTGGCCACTCGGATGACATCTGGAATTCTTTAAAGCGGATTCACGTAATAATTGGATAAACATGCCACCTGGCGCCGTTATTTACCTTACATAGTTTTGATATTTTATACTAGATGGCGTTACAAAATTTTACCTTGTATTTCTGTATCACGCTGCCGCGCTGTTGAGGACGTACACACATTCTCAACAGCGCGGCGGTTCGTATAAATATGCTCGGAATTTGAATTTGGGTGTCGCTAGCACTGGGACCAGTATATTAAATTGTAAACTAGCTACTACGAGTGGTTGCGTCTAGGGAGCTGACAGCTTCTACAAGTACAAGTATCTACTTTTAAGTCTAAGGTGTTATACCTTTTAGTTGATTATTACTAAAACAATATCTACCTATGGTCACATTTCAACGGAGCGAAGCCGGGTTTTCATCTAGTTTTTAAATAAATTGCATAAAATACTGGTTTGGTAACAATACTACAATTTTTAAATAAACCAGTATTTTAAATAAACAATTCAGGCCAAATCGATCAAGTATACATTATATAAACGGTAATATCCTGATTGACTTACAGATCAATTACTGCTCTGCTTGAATGGGTAACAATAGAAAATTTATAGGAAATAAGCTTATTTTATGTCTTTTAATATGAGTGTCAATTCGTTACGTTAAAAGATGCTGAGTTTTGCCTTAGGTTTAAAATTTATATTATGTATTACCTTAGAATTTTATCCATATTTATATTTATGTATATGTTGTGTGTGTGTGTTTGGTAAAGGATAAGAATAGAGAGTTTTATTCGAAACTTAATACTCATATAGGGTAGTATAGTGGTGAGTATGCTCGCCCATCTCATCGGGGTCAGCAATTATAGGGTAAAAGAAAATAGTGTATTCTATTTTACCACCTATTTTAACTATACACAAATTTAAACGTATTTACAAAAACATAATATTGAGACTAATATATTGTATTGGGGCTATGAGTGCCCCATAATAGGATTTTTTCCTTTGTCGTGGGTACCGTAGACACACAAGGACGAATACACAAACGCCCAGACCCAGAACAGAAATCAAATTCATCATTCAGATGTCTGTCTGGCCGGGGATCGTACCCACTGCGTGTCAGACCGGTATGGTGACCGCTCCGCCACGCGGGTCGTCTTGTGTCTTCTTTTCTTATTTTCTTTCTGTATAAATAAAATTGAAGTGTCTGTTTGTAATATCAAAATAACTTTTATCAAATGCGTATGGAAGTATGTACGTCTATTTGTTCCGGGTAATTTCCGAAACCGCTGGACCGATTTTGACGGGACTTTCACTGTTGGATAGCTGATATTAAAAGGCGTGACTTAGGCTACTTCTATTTTAGAAAATATAATTAGGATTCCGCACAAAAAAATATTTAAATAATTTAAATTAGTTGATCAAAAATAACACATACTTTTATAAACTGGCCATAATCCACACCATTAGCCAATTCAGGATATTTATCTTCGCACACGTTTAAGATTTTTTTCTTAAAATTAACTCCCAGGATTATCGGTTTTCTCGCAATATTTTCCTTCACTGTTATGCCGTCAATCCATTAGTGTCCTACTGCTGGGTACGGGTCTTCTCTAAAAATGAGAGAGTTTTAGGGTATAGTCCACCGCGCTTGAGAACTTTGATTATTACTAATCAACATCTTATACGCACATAATTTAAGAAAAATCAGTGGTGAGTGCCTGGGATTCGAACCTCGGACCCTCGATTGAGAGGTCGAGTTTCAACCATTTGGCTATCACTGCTTCACTGTTATAGCAAATAATAGTTTGAAATGTGCGTATTAAAATGATTACTTTACAACTTAAGAAATAAGATAATCAGAGGTGCATGCCTGGGATTTTGAAGGTGATAGAACTCTTTGTGGTTCGACTCCGGAGGCACCACCGACACACCTATTTTTGCTTAATAACAGCAGTGTTTTGCGCTGCTATGTTGTGGTCTGAAGGGTGTGGTAAGGGAGACATACTTTATCGAGGCATTCCATCTTAGTCCTCAGGGGTAGCAACGCAGCTGTACCTAACCTTAGGTGAGACTTTGATCTTACTTAGGGTTGATTACAGATGTCCATGGGCGGCAGTAGCCACTTACCATCAGGTGGGCTGCATGCGCGTTTGCTACTTTCATACTATAAAAAAAAAACAAACATTGAACTGAGAGACCGAGTTTCAATAAGCTATCTTTTGGTTACAACAACCCAATTAATGCGCAATCTAAGGTCAAAGGGAACCAAGTCGCGGGTATAAACTAGTTTGTAATAAGTTACAGAAATGCCTTAGGCGTTTGTAAAGACAAGGATGGACTAGAAATGAATGAACTTGAAAAATAAACACCTCGTTAAAGGACTAAGTCGTTCTCTAATGAGGGAATTATAAAAGTTTTGATAAGTTTATAAATATGTTTAGTGTTTTTTTGTAATGAAGCACACAGAGTAAAGAACTAGGTAACTTCAGCTAGCTTCGGTGTATTTTTTTACGCTTTTATTATATTATAAGAATACAAATATAAGTGTACTAGTAGTACCCGCGACTTCGTTTGCGCAGACTATAATATAATCTATCATAGGAATTTCTGTATATAAATTCAATACACAACTTTATTGTGGATCTATCTGTTATGGATACCTTTTACATGGGGGTGACAGAGGCTATCCCTTTGATACCGCCGTTATAGTACTCCCATCTTTCTTTGTATCCTAAGTGGCGATTATCTAAAAACGTTGAAAAAGGTGTTCCGTTCTTTATAATTGATGAGGTTTCACATGATGGGTACTCACATGCCGTCGTTAACACCAAAAGGTGCGGTGAGCGTAAATGCTCACCGGGGAAGAGCCCGCGCTTGGAAACTCCGGTGGTGTTCCGATGGAGTTCCCGGAGTCATCTACGCAGCGCTAAGGACGCCGCTGAGAGGATTTTAGTGCGGTAAAAATCGCACATAGCTCGGCGTTACTCCCACGGCGTCGAGTACCTTATGAAGGTTTCTCACTCAAGGACAAAAAAATGTGGAAGATTTGCCAAAAACGGTAAAATAAATGTTTCATAATATCAAACTGTAAAGTTTCATTGAGCTTGCATCTTAATCGGCGAACTTTAATGCAAACTTTCATCCCCTATTTAACCCTTTTATGGTTGGATCATACATAGTACATAGTAGATAGTTCTGAAGTCAGCGCTCATATAATCGTGGGTCATAAGCGAAATATGATGAGCGACGACTCCGTTTATTCAAGTCATCTGAAATGTATTTTTTTATTTAATTTTGCTTAATTGTTACTTTTATTTTTTTCCTTAACTATTAGTGTAATGTACAACACATTAATATCGAAAATAAAAATATTTTCTTTCTTTCTTACGGTTACAGCCAGGAAAAGTATATAGACTTTCCCTGGTTGTAACCTACCTTTGTCCCAAATTTTATTTAGTGCCGTTCAACTGATCCGGTGATATTTTTATCATTTTAAAGCAGCCAACGAGCATGCAGTCTGATGATAAATAGTTACTGCCGCCTATAAACATCTGTAAGCGATTATTTTTCAAATCAGGGTCCTATCTGGAGTCAAACATGGATGAGTTGCTACTATCGAGGACTAAGATGGTCGCTCATTTATAAGTGAGCCGGCAACCACACATTTCCACTGAAACGCGAGAACTGCTTCACGTTATAAATAGGCATGGCGCTGGATCCTTTTCGGTTGAAATACTATGGTTCTTCTATCTGATCGGCGTCATTGAGAAGAAACATCCATCTTAACTCTCACATTCATAATATAAGTCGTTAATTCGGTTACCCCTCTAACTTGTATCTTCTATCAATTCTCTTTGGTTTTTCTTGTGCTATACTATAATTTGAACATTGATAGTTTGAGAAATGTGATAATAAAAGGTCTAAAGAGGCAATTAGTGTGAATTGTCATTGCATTTAAACGACGAAGTGTTCGACCTACATTTATCGTCTAATTTTGTACTCTATAGTACGCAAATAGTCACCGGTACTTTGCTTCAACAGTTAGTACGGTAATATTACAACTCATGCCATAGACAGTAGGCCTATGAAGACCGATAAAAGTCACATTTTTATAACTAAATAATTAGTTACATGATATATGAAAAATACAGTGTTGAGTTCCATGTGATTAAAGAATATTAATATTTGTACACATTGAAAAATAACTCAGTACATTTAACATAAAACGAGAACATTCATTTTTATTCACTTCGGCCCGTACATCAATATTTGTGAGTAAGTGCCCAATAAAAGAGGCACTGAAAAAAATTACGGACGCTGAAACGATTTGTACGAACCGGAACGGAACCCAAATATTACATTACATCAATCGTAAAGTAAAAAGTTTACGTTAACCGCAGCTATTTGCGTTGATGTACCAATTTCGGTATGTTTCGTGAAAGTTTTTCGTTCTATTTACAAGATTAAGTTCCACCCGATCTTAAGTTTGGACTTGCGCCGTTTGTAGTCCGGCGTAGCAGTCAGTCGTGTTACGTCGGTCGCTACGAACGCTACAGCGTAGGCTTGCTACATGTCGCATACGACCGACGGTCTACGATCGCGCACGGGAAATCAAAGTTGGAAATAAGTGTCTGTGTTGTTTTTGGAATACTTCGTGTACTTTCCGAAGTGTTTGTACTTAACTGTGTAATTCTATGAAGTGTAAGTGTGAAATAAGTTTTAATAACAATGTTGTTCGCCCACCGTTGTCCAATTTGCAGAAACAACAAGCGATGACCTTCCCATTTTACAGGTTAGTTGTGTATTTTTAATTTGGGACCGGAGTTTTGTCGACCATTATTTTTGATACTTTCACGTGTATTTTTAGATTAATTCGGGAACGTATACACTGTATGCTTTATAATTTTATTAGAATGACTACAAAATGCTATATATACTTCAACGTGTAAATGGAGGTGAACGATATTAGAAAACATAAATTGTGTAAAAACATTTTTATTTACAAATAGTTTTTTTTATACATTCGTAGTTACTATTTAGCTTCAATTCCAATTAACTTATAGATAATATAGGCATACTTGACTAAGATTTAAATAAAAATAAGTACCTATTTATAACATAACTTCATTATTTATGAAAAATACAGCAGATTATTACAAAATTCTTATAAACTTGCGTATATTTTTTATTTACTATAATTTATTATCAGCCAGATTTTGGTTAAGACTAAAAGGGCATATACTCTGATAAAATCGACTTCGATGAAAACATCTCACTACCAGTAGAGTTGAACAACATTGCGCCTATTTTCTGTATTTGAAAGGTGTAACAGATATGATAAGAAGAATTTTAGACAGGAGGTATAATATAAAATGTATATTTACCCCCTTTAAGAAACTCGCAGCCTATCTTCGTACACCAAAAGACTCCATACCTTACCAATGTCCCGAGGATTATAAACTTGACTATAGCTCTGGTAGCTGTTACTTTGGACAGACAAAACGACCATCTCACAATGTATTAAGGAACATATCAGCGCTGTCAAAAGAACGACCCGAAGAAATCTGCGGTAGCTGAAAATATCCTTAATTCCGGTTCTAAACACTGGATTGAATTATATATGTGAACTCCAGTGAACGTCATTACTTTCCACGTTTAGTAAGAGAAGCAATAGAGATCAAAAAACATCCTAAGAACTTTAACAGAGAAGATGGTTTTAAATTAGCGCATACGTAAAATCAAGTGGTTAGTTTATGTAAATCACAAATAATTCAAAGTTCGGTGCGTAAGGATGCAGTTAGTGTTATATATCGTGATATGGAACCTAAAAAAGAAAAACGAACTAGGGTAGGTAAGTTACCACCACTAGTGCTTGTGAACGGTATCTCCCCGCCACTGCAATTTCGCCGTGACCACGATCCATGTAACTGGGTCGAAATATCAACAAAAAGAAATTAAAAACCACATATCGTGAGTACCCGTAACATATTAAAAAGTTACTGCATGATCGTATGCTATTTCAGTGATCTTCATTGATAAAAATATGAACTCGTACTCTTATGATAATTCTATACAGGGTGTATTTTTCTAGTTCACCTGAAGATCAAAAGTTACTGTGGCCCATTGATATCTGTAAGCAACTTCGAACAGAATAGGGATACTAGCTCAAGTCAATCACTGCTTAACTACTCTCGAGGACTAAGATGATTGGCATATATTTTATTAAACTGTAGCTACTCAATAAGAATCCCTGTAAAGACTGCGATAGATGGCTTAATCAAAGCCATGAATGTAAGCCTTAACGTAATTAAGCATTATCTTTGACAAAATAATACTGAGTTATAGCTAATTTTTTGGAATTTGAATCTTACTCCGGATATAGAATGTTCGAATACCAGTCACTTATCTATAATTTTTATGAGGTTTATGCGTACTATAAACTCGTAACAGGCATTAAAATCAATTGCAAAAAATCGTGAACCTTTTTTCTTAGGAAGTATACATAGTATATTTAATATAGTATAGCGGATTGACGATGAAGGTGGTAGAACTCAGAAGCACTGCCGCCACACCTATTTCTGCCTAATAACAGCAGTGTTATGCGCTGTTGTGTTCTGGTCTGAAGGGTGTGGTAAGGGAGACATACTTTTCCGAGTCATTCCATCTT
>MOOZ01001202.1:260930-272393 GCA_002930495.1 Cecropterus lyciades
TTATTGCTTTTAAATGCAGCTTACTCAATTAAATCTCATTCCCTATACTGACATTTTAAAAAATAATTTTAAAATTCATGTACAGAGGAAGATACGTATAAAAATTTTGTAGAAAAAAAATATATTTGGGTTTAATTACGGTCGAATTTCGACCGCTGCGAAGGGCAACTAGTATGTTTAATGTTGCAACAAAATTCATATTAATAAATTTTATGGATGGATAGATGGTAGAACTATTTGTAGTTCAACTCGAGAGTTACCATCATTACATCTATTTATGCGTAATAATAGTGATAAACTCTGGTTTGGTTTGAACGTGTTGGCAATCAAATTAATTACGGTGGAGACAGCGCCATCTATGTAGAGACAACTTTAGCGCTGTCAATCGAAGACTGAAGCGAATACTGCCATGTACCGGAAAATTGTTTAACTTCTTTAATGCTATTGTTAAGAGTAGGTATAGAAGACCCCTATAAAAACAGAGCGACGCTCTTGGCGCGCTATCTTATTCTGTTATAAAATAAGCCGTTACTCTGTCCGATACTAATGTAATATTATTATTTAATAAATATTATATGTATAGTTATTATAAGTGTTTAAGTTAAAAAAAGGAAACATAATTATTTATTCGAGGCGTTTCAACTTGGTCTTCAGGTATCCAGTTCTATAAATTTATAATCAGTGTTGGAAAATAAAAATTGCATTGAAATGGTCTCTCCATTAACATAAGTGATAACATTATCCTTAAATGATGACGAGAATGTGGGTTCTCTCAAGACGACTTTTCTCCATAGCTAAAGTAAGTAACACTTTATTTCTCAGCTGTGTCTCCAAATTCTTTTGCATTTTACATTAACTTCGACATGTGACCTTTAAAATTTCTGACTTACCCTTCTGTTCGCGAAGAATTAACAATTTACGAAATAGGAATATTTTTGAACTAAATCCACTTTATAATTTACTTTATAGCTTACGTAAGAGCCCAAGTTTGGTATATGCGAAATAAAGTGTCTAAATATGGGCTACTTAATCGATTTTTGAAAAAGGATAAGTCTAAATACCCCTATTATATTTGTTATTTATTATTTATGTGTTTACGTTAAATAGGTTTTGAGTTATAGAAGGGTGAAAAGTGGCACCAAGTGGTTCGTGTACTATTATATTCGGCGCTGGCTAGCCAGTTCCTTTGCTTGAACTTGGCTTGACACCCTGCCACGTGTCTAGATATATATAGGTAGTCAGCAAACAGTGCGAAGATGTCCCAAAATAAATAAGACAGGATTTTCCCGGATTATCCGGCTCACAACTGACATCTACATTACGCGTAAGATGACAATGTAACAATGTTAATGTCCTGATTTATGTCCGTTTGTACAAATGAATGGGTACCGCCCCAGGATAAATGACACTTTTGAAGACTTTTCTAGCGGTCACCATACCAACATGACATTAGGTTCCGGGTTCGATCCATGTTCAGATAAAGCTGAATGATGAATTTACATTTCTATTCAAGGTCCTGGTGTTTGTATATTCCTATGTGGTTGGGGGCGACATGTACTCGTTTTGCCCAACCCTGATCACTACTCGAGGGCCTTTCTTTCTCATGGATTATCGATCTTTTGAGCGATTTGGCACTTCAGCCATAAGTGTGGATAGTATAAAATTTATTTTGTTATAAATAAGACAGTTGATTAAATGTCATAACTTTTCTATGCCTTATTCTGGGTCTACATGCAACTATTAGGCCTATAGATTTTCCTTTAGTGTCTACACTCTGGTTGTAACTTTTACTTTAAATCTATCCAAAGTTAGGGAAGTGCAAGTTTATGTACTTAAATACCCGCATTGCATTGACTTTAACTATAAGAAGGAAAGATTAGAATGTTACATAAATATGAGGTTATCGAAGCATTTTTTCTTATGTAATCTTCAAAGAAAAAATAACAAATAATACAGGCCGATCAAGGCGATTTTTTTATAGTAAAAATATTAGTCAAAACATCAAGGATTACTCTATTCTCTGAATTTAACGGCTTTATACAAAAACTGCAAAGACTAAAGAGAGAACCAAAACGCTACGCAAAGGGATTTTCTCAGATTTTCCTGTGTTTTGCTTTACTCATTCGCCAAATAGTGGTATGAATGTATTTTATCCCTTAAACATACTTTATGCTTTCCAAAGAAACATTTCGTAAAGTAAATAAGTCGGGATTTATGGATTATCCCCTATACGACAGACGTCTACATTTCTGGGGTCGTCGTATGTACGGTTGTAGTCTGCTCCATATACATATTGCCAGAATAAGGTGTCAACCCTTACATATGTCGGTGCTGATGATTTGAGCGTTTCTTACTTTGGACGTATTTAAACTTAGAACGCTTTGGTGATGATGGTCGTGTGATGATGGCACTGATCGGAGTTTGGCAGATCGTTGAGACTGAATATCGAGATTCATCTCATTGTTTACTAATTGTCATTAATTGATGTTCTCCGTGTATGAAGCTTTGAAGAAAAGCTTTTTCTGCACCTTTCTTGCAGAACCCCATGTCGTAATACTTTTGGAATTCTTCAAGAGTTAATTCCAGATTGAACAGATTTTAAATCGAACCATGGATTTACACCACAAATCCAGTGAATGGAACTTGTAAGTATAAATATTAGTACATATATAGATAGTAATTTAGTGTTATATGGCATTTGGCATATTCCATTTGACAACGATTTTTCGTCAACAACACGGAATCCTGAAGTGTATTCTACCATGCTATTTAACGCTGTGGATAGGTGAAGGAAATTACGAGTTAGTGGTCAACCTGGCCAACCGGCGTTTATAATAGCCTATTAAAGGCACCCATCAGGCTTCTATAAGGATAAACGACGGTTAAGCAATGAAAAAAAATAAGATCGAAGGCTAAACTTGGCCTGAGAAGCTTTTGGCCTTAAATTAAGCTAATAGCGGTGAAACTTGTAACTTCCGAGCGCGGCTGGCGATGTTTAACTTTGTAGATAGACTAATGGATGAAATAACAATACATTTTGATCTATATGAAAAATGAAAAAACGACATGAAAGATGTATTACCTAATATTGTTCTCATTCCATTGTACATGGTGGGTTTTTCAATCATAATAAATAAACGACATAATCCACCGCGACAGATTTTTTTTCATCCCCTTGGAGTAGCAAACGAGCTTGCGTAAGCAATCACTGCCGCCCATAAACATCTCTAAGCAACTTAGCATAGATCAGAGGTTCTATCTGAAGTCAATCACAGATGCGTTGCTACTCCCAAGTACTAAGTTAGTCGCCTCTTATTAAAGGGCATCGGCAACCACGCCCTTATTACCGAAACGCTAAAACTGCTTGACGGTGGTACTATACCGTACTTGTTCTACCACTGGCTAAGTTAAACTTTTCTCACGACTTTTAACCTTTACATGATATAATATGAATCCATTATTCATATTTTTGAAAAAACACATTATTACTATGAGAAATATAACTAGAAATACGAGAAATATTTCAAATACCTGCTCCATCTTAAGCCAAATTTTGTAAATACGACGAGATTTCCTAACGTTCCGTCGTATAGACGCACAATGCGGACAAGATCAATATTTACGTCACTTTGTAGATAAACATTTATGTAGCTGACATGAACATATCATGACAAAGATTACTAGCGACGAAGAAGGATGTTTTAACAACATCTATAAGGATGTCAAATATTGTGTGCAAAAATTATAATTGCTGAGTTTGTTCATTTTATTGGCCATCAAAAAATAGTATGTACTTTATTTGTGAAACAGAGCGAATTATTTCACGCCAAGAGTCCAATATTAGAAGAAATAGAAAGAAAGGTCCACAAAAATTTCCTCTACATGTGGAGATGCCATGTCGTGTGGTGTCAGCAGATTGTGTTAGTACATATTGAATATCACCATTCATCTCTCCGTGGATGTTGTAGGAGACAAGTAAGGGGAAAAACCCAGTAGATAATCAACACTATGTACATCAATACCTACTGCGGACATCATAACATCTCAATCAGTGAATGGCGAAATGAGTGAATGAAACATTATTATAAATACTACTGTTTTTTTTTTTTATAAATTATGACAAAATCAGTTCTTGGTTGACGGTCATACGTCATGTAGGCAGGTAAAAAATGAGCGATGGTCGTATAATATTAATAAATGACACCACTTGTCATTCGTGATGGTCACTCATGACTATTCGTTGGTTGGTGATGACATACGGCTACAGTCAGCGACGGTCGCTAGAGACAGGTGGCAACTTCTGACGTCCGTTGGCAATGGTCATTAAAGATCGCCTGTCGGTAGCTGATGTTGGACAGCAACAATCGACGACATTTCACAACAAAGAGTCGCCCGTGTATTCCCTTAGTATCTATTTCTTACATAGAATCCTGATAATTATAAAAAAAACATGTGTAAAATTTCACTAAACCCTTAATTGCACCGGAAAAGAGACCAGAATTAGTTCCACGAAACCTTTTTACCTCCACTCAATCGTAGTAAACAATTTAGTCCCTAAAGACCCCAATAAATCGACAATGACTTCGATAGAGCCTCCGCAAGATTAATCGAACCTTTTTCGTACAGGTGTCTAGATAGCTTGGGAGTATACTACGCTAATAATTTCTGTTTGGATCGCTTTGATTAAGCCAAGTTAGTTAAACATTTTATTCAGTTTTAAATTGTGTTTGTGTATATTGTATTTTATAGTACAACTATATCGATAGGTTTTTAGTTCTTTTTTTCAATTTTATGATTCCATTATAAGAATTTGGTTTAAACTTTAGAGAAGTTTAAATGTGGTAGAAACTTTATGAATGGCACAGCTATTTTGGCCTTGCAACAAAACAACATCTGGCTGTAAAAGTGTGGTTAGTGTGACATCCTAGACGCTCTATCATATTTTTCAAGATTTGAAATGGATCTATTCGACCCGCGTGGCTGAGCGTTCATCATACCGGTCTGACACGCACTGGGTCCCGGGTTCGATCCCCGGCCAGACAGACATCTGAATGATGAGTTTAGATTACTGTTCTGGGTGTGGGTGTTTGTGTATTCGTCTTTGTGTGTCCATGGCACCCACGACACAGGAGAAAATCCTACTGTGGGGCTATGAGTGTAAGCGTTTAAGCGTTTTAAAACGTTATCTATGTGAGGCATAAATCCACTTTTACCCTCGTATTTGGGTTTGATTATGGATATCTATGGCGATAGTTGGCACCTATCTTGTATCATTTTATGTTTGCTACGTTAATCGTCTGTAATAAATCACAGACAAGATTGGCCTATGATGTTGGCGACAGATGTATTACTAACTCTAAAAAAAAATTGGAACGTTTGAAAAAATTGGTTATCCTTACCAAGCCCTGCAAATAAAAAAACAACAGCGTTGTTTTTTTAAAGGGCGACGACCCACGTGGTGGAACGGTCACCATACCGGTCTAACACGCTGTGGGTCCCGGGTTCGATCCCCGGCAAGATAGACATCTGAATGATGATGGTCTGGGTATTTGTGTATTTGTCTTTGTGTGTCAATGACACCCACGACACAGGACAAAATCCTACTGTGGGGCTATGAGTGTAGAAAGCGTTAATGTTTAGGTAATAGTACTGCTTTTAGGATAGTCTTAATAGTCGGATTGACAAAGTTTGCTACTATCTTCAAATTATTTACTAGAGAAAATAGGAGGACCTTTAAAAGGCCTAAAATCCCAGCATTTCTTATTACTGTCTAGACTTCGTATTAATTGGGTACGATATCCACTAACTAGAACGAAACATCTCATAAAATAAATCTAATATTAAATTGAAATAGCAAAGTGAAGGCCTACTTACCCATTGACCCAAACACTATCGATAAAGTACTCTTTATCAATTTGGATCACGTAGCGAATGGCTATCAGGCTCTCCGTTAGCCGAACGAGTTAGAACTGAGATAGTCTCTAAGATAAAAGTTAGGTATATAATTTCTAAAATAAATGTTATGTAAATAAATTTTGTAGATATTGTAACTTTTACAAGTACAATGAAATTTGTAAACGTTTGAAAGGTAGTTGGACGATGGTTCGATGGGGAGTGGTACCTCCCCATCGAACTTCATTCATTCATGAAACTGATGAATTTGTTTTTTTTTTGTGAAGCAGATGTTGCATATCAGTTAAAGTATAGATGACGGCTTATATGTAAGGCTAACGTTTTAGTCCTCAAAAGTGGCTGCAAGCGTCAAGATTGAGCGAATTTTAGTGATTTTCGCTTCATTTGCAGAAAAAAATGCCTTTTAAAAACGGATATTTAAAAGATAAAACATACATTTGTGTAGCATTCAACGCTGAAATACAGCTTCAAGCCAAAAATGCTTAAAGCTGCACAGCACCTGGTGCTAAGTGGTTACTACCGCCCATAGACATCTGTAAGCAACTTCATATAGAGCAGGGATTCTATCTGAAGTCGATCACAGATGAGTTTCTACTCCCGAGGACTAAGAAGGTCGCCTCATATATAAATGGGCCAGCAGCCACACTCTTCCACCGAAACGCAAGAACTGCTTCGTGCTAGAAATAGGTGTGGCGGTGGTACCTCCCCGGTCGAACTACACTGGTTCTACCACCTGGTAGAACCAGTGTAGTTACCAGCTTATCAATAGCTACTCTATACACCAATAACAGAGTCAGTTGACAACAAAACCAAAGAAAAAGTACTGAACGGCTTCTATAAATATTTTTATGAAACCATTTACTCTCGATCTAGATTATCCAGATTCGATAGAAGCCAGGTCATTTACCAGGTGATAGAACCAGAGTTCATCGACCGGAGAGGTATCACCGCCACACCTATTTCTATCGTAAAGTAGTTCTTGTATTTCGGTGGAAGGTTATGGTTGCCGGATCAGGTATGTTTGAGGCGACCGTCTTAATCCTCGTCAGTCACAGCTGTGATCGACTTCAGATGGAACTCCTGTTCTGTATCAGGTTGCTTACATATGACCATAGGCGGCAGTAACTTACTATCAAGTGGACTGCATGTTCGTTTGCTGCTACAATCTGTTAAAAACGCTTTCTAAAGACAGTTTAAAAAATGACCTAAATCTTAAACTCTAAGTGCTATAGCTCTACAGATATACGGGAACTAAGCACCGATCTCGAACACGCAACACTGTCATTTGGATCCACTCTCTGCATCTAATGCAGCGTTGCTTTATTGTTCGTGTCTCAAATGGCTTATTAAATGTAGGATTAAATAATTCACTTGGATAACAATTGTTATGTAACTGGGTTGAAATATCGGCACAAAGAAATAGCTTTCATTTGATACGCATCTTGTCACGATAGTAAAAAAAAGTCGTATTTTCACCCCCTTTTTATCTATTTACAAGCGCTCTTTTTTAGAAATTATATAGTGAAGTGACATTTGCAAAATTAGACGATTCTAATGATATATCATTTGTCACAATCCGTCAAACCGTTTGGGCTTTAGCGGTGTGGCTGTAGCCAAAGAAATGGACACATATATATATGTATGTATACATACATTCGAAATACGTTATACATATACATACGTTCGAAGAACATTACCCTTCTTCTGACGCAGTCGGGTAATTATAGGTGTTATTTTCGATGGTTATGAAAAGTGTTTTGTATATTTTTTTTGGAAATAAAATAGAGCTTTGAGATTATTTTTAAACATTTTCATTTGATGCTACGATTCTAGTCCTTGGAAGGAGTAATACATCTGTTATTGACTTCAACTAGAACTGTTCTATATGAAGTTATTTATTGGTGTCCACGGGTGGTAGTGATTACTTACTATTACGTAAAGGCCACGGTCCTTTGTTACTTCAGCTTTATATAAAAAACAATTTTAAATCCATTCATCAACCTTTTAAAACCTTCCTTTACATGTAGTCAAAATTCGATTTGAAAGCTACTTAGGTTTTTTATTACAAAGGCGTGAATTATTGTTTCACATGATATTTTTTTTATGAAATTTCGTATATGATAGTGTTTGAACTGACGAGGCTTTTAGACCACTCACAATAATAGTAAATCAGTTATCCCTATCTTTTTAGAAAGTAAATAATAAGTTCTAAAATCATATTTCCCTTGTTTTCTACTTATGTGGAATATGTGTAATTGAATCCGTAACCCTCTATGCATTAAATCGTTGTGCAATCATTATTTACAACAACATTTCCCTCCGTGAAAAGGAATGTAACTGAACTCAATTGTTTTGCAATTTGAATTAGTCTTGAAACTTTTTCTTATAACGTTGTTTTTCTCCTAACTAATAGGTGCTAGAAAAGGTTAAACGTCTTTAAAGTAGCCGCAGACTTTACGAAAATTCCTCGAAATTTGATCAAAGTTTTGTTATTTTCACAAAGTAGCAATTTTGCAGTCGATCTCTTTATTCTCTCCGTGCGATATGATTAATTGTTTTTGAAATATTTTATACACATATTTTGCCTTAAAAGTTTCCCTTCCCAGCGTAATATGCAAATAGACAAATACTTCAAAAATCCTAGTTTGAATCCAAACCAATTTCCTTGTATGATTGAGACAGCGTTGCTTCTACAAACGTCTGTTCAAACGTTTCAAATAGCTTAAAACGTCGCCAGATACTCTATGAAACAGATAAATCTTTTCCAACTTCTCGATCAACGTTTGCATGAGAAGACTTTGTAAAATTTGTTTCGTATTTTATTGGTTGTATCATTGAAGGGATGTGACTTGAATATTTTGTGCTCAGGATATGCTATTTGTTTTGATTTTTCGACTACGTGGATCATAAATCAACTTGCGGTTTATAGTAATTGATCTATTAAGTTAACACGTTCAGTACATACTACACACCCTGCGTGTTATAGTAAAGTTTATCGCGGTACCAGTAACACGCCAGGCGTGTCTTAAGACCTAAGTAAAACATACAACGGCATCTGAGGAGCGTTCGTGAAAATCATAGGCATTGAGTGTGTTAAGTAATGTCGCGTCGGGTAGTCGCCAGTCGCTGAAAGAGTAGTCGCTAATTGTTAAATTTTATTCGCTTCTGTATTGCACAGAGCAAGACATAGGCGGCATCTTACATCGAAACGCATATGGAAGTATTAGTTCCGGTTGTATGTCCCTGTAGTTCCGGGAACAGAATAGGTTTACGGCATCCCCTGTCTGTAGTACGAGGCAACTAAATTATCTTCCTGAGTTACGGGCGGCAAGAGTGGGGCGAGGTCGAACTGTCCAGCCAAGTGACCCTGGAAAGAATGTGTATGTGCGGTCGCATACCGTCGTAAAGACCAGACGGTGTGGTGGGCCTAGCCACTCACCTGGATGAAGCCCATTGGGGCGCTCAGAAGATTCCGGTTGCGATCTTTTGGAGATCCCGGAGTCGTCATCGCAGCGCCGAGGATAGGAAAAAATCCCATATAACCCGGCGCTTCTACCCGCTTTTGAAGATTTTTGAAGATAATATCGACAATAAAAAAAGACTGAAAATATTATTTTCACACTCGATATTTCGATCGGGTTCTGAAGAAATATATTGATAGGTATATATTGATATAACCTGTTACAAGGATATTATTTTCATAATACATTTAGATTCCTCTGAAAATCTACCAAACGTCCACGTTGCATTAAATTAACCTATGAGTTTTTCAAAGTACGGTATAGCAATCAATATATTGTACGTTTAAACTGATACATTTTGCACTGCACTGTTACCGTGGTTGTAACCGTAAAATTTTAGAAGCTTAAAATATTATGCAACAGATATTACGTAATATAATATCTGTTATTGGTAGCAAATATAGCGCTATATCTATACTCGTACTTTATAGATCGCCTATGGTTGCTCAACCCATTGGTCGTCAACTTCATTATTCACCCACCGCTAAGCACCGGCTTCTTCTTATTCTAAAAGGAGTAGAAGTGGCGGAATAATGTCCAAAGTTTGAGGCCATAGTCCACAGCGTTAACCATGTACGAATTTAAGAACTTTTTTTCGATATCATTTAGGTGTATACGATTCCGATGATGATTCTGATGCTTCTGTCCGATGTTTATCTTTATCATAAATAGTCATAATTAATATATAATACGCACATTATTTATAGAAAAATCTGTGCGAGCCTGAGAGTCGAACCTCGAACATTCGATTAGGAGGCTGAGTTATAACCACCACTGCTCTGTCTGCTAACGCGATCACTATTTTAAAATAGACCAAGCCAGGTATTAAAACAGAGGCAAGCTGTATTTGAGAATGCAAACTACTTTTATTAAAAATGTTCATGAACAAAGTCTACAGTTTTGGCAACCTTACATTACATTGCATACATTTTTAACTATGCCCTAGTTGAGCTGTTACTAAGGAAAAACAGTGCAATATTATAGGTAATCAAATAAGGTGTTTATTATAAAGATAAAAAAGTAATAAATATAAATTCACGCGACGAATTATTATTATGAACTTCCTTTAATTAAGTAGTAGTTAAAAAGTGTATACATAAATAAAACCAATACGTACTGGATACGTTCACGATACTCATAATAATATTTATTACTCATTCTATTACTCATAATACGTTCCCCAGAGCTTACTATGTATTTATTCATTGATGCAGTTATGAATATTTATTCAGGTTGGCTCGCTCCATTAGCTCTATCTTATTTAAATGAATTATGAATGTAAATTGCTAACACAACTTCATTTGTTGTGTAATATGAATATTACGACATTAGGTAAGTGAGCGAGTATTATATTACTCACTAAATACGAGTGTTGGTTTGCTCCAGCATTATTAAAAAAATATTTGTTTATTATATAAGTATTTATTAAACAATGGACAGAAGAATAATAATACTGAAACGGAAATAGGGCATGTGCCTATTTCTGCCTGATAACAGCAGTCATATGCGCTGTTGTGTTCTGGTCTCAAGGGTGGGGTAAGGAAGACATACTTTTCCAAGGCATTCCACCTTAGTCCTCAGGAGTAGCAACTCATCTGTGGCTAACCTTAGGTGAGACTTTGATCTTACCTAGGGTTGATTGTAGATGTCTATGGGTGGTAGTAGCCACTTACCATCAGGTGGACTGCATGCTCGTTTGCTACTTCCATACTATAAAAAAAATGTGCATTCATGTAATAATGTCTAAGGGATATATGAAAGAGATAAGTATGATCTACAAAAAAAACGACTTTCTTTTGCGTAGTTTTTTTGACAGCTTTTTATATCCTACTCATGGGCATGAGTTCACTATAACTGAAAGAAGCTGGAGCCTATTTCTCGCACCACTTAAATGCGGATCAGTGAGGGATCGTTGGCCGAAATATCATTGAATAATTTTCCGATAAAGTGTACTAGCCTGTATACAATGACACCGACTTTTATCCCAGACCGACGAAGTTGTTTAGTAGCATGCAAGCGCGCATGCAAA
>MOOZ01001202.1:277741-288855 GCA_002930495.1 Cecropterus lyciades
TTCCTTAGACCGGTTGGAGTTACGCCATTTAGGGGAGGCCTCGAAAGGCTGATGGATGGATAGATTATTATATTATTATATAAATAAAGTTAGACTCTAGAAGCACCATAGCCATACCTATTTCTAGCCAATATTGGCAGTATTTAGCGCTGCTGTGTTAGTTGCAAAGATTCGGCAAAGGATTCTTCGTATATTTATCAATGTATATACATACGTATATTTGTTCTTTGTGTTAATTATTTATAGTTTATGTTATGTTTTACTTATGTTCAGATATAAAGATTTATTTAATTATCTATCTATCTAATGCAAATTTTTAAGTCTAGGACTTCTGTTATATATTATTTAAGTCAGTCACTTTAATTTAATTTGTGTTTAACTTTGTGTTGGATTTTTAGTATGTAGGATCTTTTATGATATACGAATCTTTTATCTTCAGATGGAATGTATGTTTTCTATCTAATTTGATATTCTTATTATGTTGTTTATTGCATAATACGCGTGGAGGCCTTACAGGAAAACCAACACCTATAATAAGATATTGTTACAGAGCTTTTTATAACTTTCTTGCGTGAACGTTTGCATGCATTAACCATTCTTTGTTATGTAGGATATATTTTTCCGTTCTTCTTTTTTGAAAAAATTGGCAAGGAATTTACATACGCCATGAATTTATTTTCTGCTATACACTGTTATAGAAACGAACCGTGTATTTAGATTTTTTCACTAACACTTATTTTATATTTTTGTACTAAAACTCCTCGTGGCTTTACTTTTAAAGAAAATTGGGGATTGCTTTCTTTGTAATTAAACTCACTTTTTACAAAATCAAAATACCAACCGAGGATGCATTCCACAATGGTCTAAGTGTTCACTATCCGTGGCATATACATCTTATCATATAGAATTGGTGTTTTGTCCCAATATGGCAAGTAGGTTAATTCTATGCTAGATCCTATTTCAGATGGTTCCTGAACCACCTGAACTTATCAAATCAAAAAGTCGAACCAAAAATCATTTGATAGTACTGTTATTAAATTGAAAAAGGTGCATCGATGTTTTTTTTTTGTTTAAAATATTGAAGTAGTAAACAAGCATGCAGTCCACCTGATGATAAGTTGTTACTTCCCTTCATGGAACTTTGTAAGTAACTTCATATAGAACAGGGATTTATATGAATCTGAATCGGTCACAGATACGTTGCAATTCCTAAGGACTAAGATGTTCGTCTCATATATAAGTGCACCATACCCAGCCACTTCAAACAAAAACTGCTTCACGTTAGAAATACGCAAGGCAGTGGTACCTCCGTGGTTCAACTACTCTAGTTCTACCACCTGGTAAATGGTAATGATGCTTCCGCAATCTACTTATGAAGATACAATCATAAAAAAATTGCTGTCACGGGACGATTGGCAAATGTGAAGCATCGTGTTTGTATAAATATGCATAAAAGACAATTGCGATAGGAACTAAATATGTAGCATAAAGAAACTAACGCCATCTACGAATAGTACCCCGCACTAATTCGAACTAACACCGCAGCCCGCTTAATTTTGTTCGATACTTAATAATTCCGACAATAAATAACAGATGGCGCTAAAATGAATACGATGCGGCGATCGCCATGCCAACAATCAGGTTTACATGCGCTTATAGATGTTTCAAATAAATACCGTTATTTTTAACTATAAATAACCTAGAACGCGTTTTCTTCTTTTGATGATTCTTAAATTATATTTCTCTATACATAAGTAGTTGTATTTAAAAGGATATGGACTCAGAAATCATGATCTGATCTCCACTATCAACACTCAAAATATCAACACTAAGTTACATGAGAAAAAGTTCCTGAACTATGTAAGACAAATCTTATCACTAAGAGAAATATTATGAGATTTTGCTTCGAGGGACCATCCATACTATTAATTTGTTGGCAAAAAGCAATAGGTAAACATATTTAAAAAATGGTTGGTTCGTGAAAATATGTGGCAAGGTTTGACCATTATCTTCCGCGATTTCAGCAATCCGTATTACACCAAATTTCCTGATTTTGATCCGGCCTCCTCTTTGTGGAAACTTATGCCCAGCAATTGAGCATAAAAAAATCTTTTCTTTGGTCTTGCAAGATAGAACCAATACTGTTCCACTAAAAGTATCACTGCTATACCTATTTTTAACTCAAAGCCGTTCAAGTGTTTTGTTAGAAGAGAGTAGTTGCCGGTTGTCTTACGACACGATCATTTTAACGTCCAGGAGTGGCATCGCTACAATTGACTTCAGAAAGAACTCTATGATATATGGAGCTTGTTACACATGTCCATGGGCGGCAGTGACCACTTACAATTCAGTGGACTGCATGCTTGTTTGATTCAATGTTATATAAAAAAATTTGAAAAAACGTAAAAAAATAAAAGTAATAACAAATAAAACTGATGAAAATGTCAAAAAATAAAATCCTACGGCTTATATGATTGCATTTAGTTTCAGTTCATTGTTTATAAGCAGTTGGTTTTTGTTTTTATAGTAGTAGTAGTTTTTGTAGCTTTCATTTGATATCCAAATTTTCGTGATGATAAAGTCTTCCTTTATCTCACCCCATTTATCTATTTACATGCGTTGTATTTAATAAAATATATAGCCTACTAAATATATGTCACTCTTCAAACTAAGACGATTCTAATGATTTGTTATAATCCGTTAATCCGTTTGGGCTGTAAGGCGTGCCAAATGGACATACATACATACAAACATACGGTATTCATAAATATGCTCGAAAAATCCTCCTTCTGATACATTCGGGTAAAATGATGCTTCTTAAATACCAATACTGTGAAGCTCTATACTGATTTATTGAATACAAACTATTTAAGATCCGCGCGAAAACACAAATTGGATCGTCGAGTTTACTCTTGATTAAGGCCGGCCATTTTGTGGCAACGACTTTATCCTAGTTGCCTTAAGCTAATTGATATACAGCTTTGTCTTTAAACTAAATTAATGGTGAACTTGGAAGGTATTTTATAAAATAATCAACAAGGTTAAAAGTTTAATTCGTGAATAATTGAGATGAGAAGTCTTAAATCGTGCATAGTATGTTAATTATGTAATTTATTGATTCATCGTGTAGTTTTATTCTAGCTGTTTTTGAGATTTTAGAATTAGCGCTGGCTACAATCATCGATGGGAGGGGGGTTGAATAGCTCAATGTATGAAAGCCTTTTTACGTAAAGTTAAAGTACGTTGTTGTCTTTTAGATTTCGCAAAGAGGTTAGATTTCCGAAATTTTGCCATCCCTTGTGAGTGAAGGATGGATAATATATACTTGCATACATACTTGCTTATTTACATACATACTTGCAGTTAGAGGGGGAGGCTTGCAGTATATATTGCAATATGTAAATGATGATCGTCTTGAGAAAACGTGATAACGTCATACTAAGGGTAATGATAATATCAAAGGTTTTCGGAGAAAAGATAAAAAAGACTGCGTTTTTCCATCGTATCTAGATCCAAAGTAAATTGATTCCCCGAACCCATCCACCACTCACATACATTTACACGGGAATAGACCGAGAGGAAGTGAATATTTGTTTTATCTGATCAAGTTTCTAGTGGAGATCGCAAGATCAAACATCTCAGGGGTTGGGTCCAAAATAGACTAGGCTTTTCGTATCCTATTATCGTACGCCGAAATTGAACCCAGTAACTTTGTCGGGAAAAGAAATGAAAGAGCGTGGAGCTATTTATTCAGACCTCAAATTATCTGAGATTTACATGAGTTTATTTATTTACGTAAAATTTTCTGTCTTAACATAACCAAATTTGAACTGGTGTGTTTTGTTTTGGAAATTCCTTCCGTATGTGTATATTTATTTTTGGAATAAATCAGAAATATTACGTTATATTTTATCCATACTGCATGGAAATTATTGCAAACCGATTGTGCCTTGCGGCTTGACCCGCGTTTAAAAAGTAACATATTCTATATAACTTAGGATACACAAGATATAAGATGGGTTATAATAAAATAAAGATTATAAATAAGTAGAACTTATCTCAAGTCATGGAATATATTAATTTTTATTTGAATGTATTTGTACAAAATAATATTCTATCCCTTACAAGTTAAAAAACGAAAATTCTAAAAAAAATACAAAAATTTCTTAAGTTACAAAAATTTTAAAAAAAGAAACACGGGTCAATTATTTTTATGAAACGTATAGCTATGTGTATATGTTTTTAGTAAATATATTAAAGCATACTTTTCCAGCGAGTTTCTTTCTAATTTATAATTAGAACATACATTTTGTGTAATGGACGATTTTAAATCAATTAACTCTTGACATAGCATATGTAATACTCACGTAACTTACTAAAGTGAATGAATGGAACCGAATCATTGAAAATAATCACCATTTTAATAAATAAGACATTAACAACAGAACTCGCTGACCATTCATCAGACCATTGAACATATAATCGATATCTATAAATAACAGTGTCTAGTCGTGAACGGATACCCATAAATGAAGATATTTATCTTTCTAATATCGCTATCTATGGTAAATTGTTTCTCTCTAATAGATTCAATTTAAAGGGATCAGAATAGAGATCAAAATTACCTTAATTTCTTGTAGTTTATCAAAGATCACAGTCGCAGATTTGCTCTCATTAGGCAGATATAGGTATGATTATGGTACCACCTTCGTCAAACCACAAACTTTAGCTGACTACTATCTATCAATCTATCTATCTATTGAGTCACTTGATCTACCTTTTATTTTCAATGTAGAAACAAGATGGAATAAATAAAGAAAAATATAGAAACAACAAATATTTTTCATACGAATGAACTACATAGATATACCATTTTGTTTCATACATCTATTATTTCGTAGAAAAATATTAGTTTCAAAAAAAAATTAAAATTAAAATGTATTAAAGTACACATCTATGTATGAACTATTTTTTTTTATCAGACTGAAGTAGCAAACAAGCATGCAGTCCACCTGATAATAAGTGGTGACTGTCACCCATGGTAAGCAACTTCATATAGAACAGGGGTTCTGCCTGAAGTTTCACAGATGCGTTGCTACTCCCGAGAAGTACGATGGTCGCCTCATATATAAGTGATTACAAAGGCAAAAAATTAAACCCACTGCTTTCTTTGTCGCATCTTTTAGTTGAGGTTTTGTTCCAATCGGGTGGTGGTGTAAAAAAAACTGACAATTTGTAAGTGCCTCCGTAAGTCTATATAAAATAAACACATTTTGTTATATTTGACTGAGTAAAAACTTATAGACAACCCTAGAAAGCTATAGAAAATTTAATATCTAACTTAATAGCCGCATCAGAACATAATGTGTAAGATACAAAACAGAATGTCCTAGTGTTCTCCGTAAATCTTCTTCACGACTTCCTCTATTTCATTCTGCGGCAATAAACCACGCCCATTGCCAATTCAGCTTGCTATCTGCCGAAGAATATTCTCTACCTATTATTTGTTGGCGTTTCTAGAAATGTTTATGATTTGAGTAAGGGAATATATTTATTTTTTTCGATTTAGTTATTTAAAAACTCAAATATATTAAACGAGAATGCAGGCCACTTGATTAATAGTGGTCACTGCCCACCTGTGGACATCTGTAAGAAATTTCATGTAGATAGTTGTTGCTCCTCCCGAGAATTTAGATCGTCTCATATAAAAGTGATACACGAGCGATACACGACCGATCACTCGTGGAAACCTTGTGACGTCTACCATCTTCTGGAAAACAGGGACATGTTTTGTATACCTCTCAAACCTCAGCCTCAGATAGTAGCAAACGATGCAGTCCGTCTTAAATAATGCGGTTATTTTCAGTTGTTCATGGGCGGCAGTGACAAATTACCACCGACTGAGCGACGACCCGCATGGCGGAGCGGCCAGAAGGACATCTGAATGATGAATTTAGATTTCTATGTGGGTCTGAGTGTTTGTGTATTCATCTTTGTGTGTCCATGGTAACCACGACAAAGGAGACAAACCTAATGTGGGGCTCTGATTGTAGAAAGCGGTCTATCACTAATGACCACTAGTGACCACTTGTAACTTCAATTTAAAAAGAAGGTGGTTGAATTTAATTTCTTTACAAATATAAAATTGTCATACTAAAGGAAAGCAAACAAATTCCTACAGAAAATGCACCAAAGATATTCTACTCTACAAAATATTTCCGAGATAAAATAAAGAGACTTCGTTATGTATTCCCAAGACTTTCCGTAGGTGCGACGCAGAGAATTGTGCAAGTTAATTTAATACGTAGATATAATCTCTAGTTTTATGGTTTTAAGAGGAATGTAGAGATCATGAAAATGTTATGATATAGGGAAATGAGTGACTTATGGGTTTACATTCTTACCTAGTGTTTTAAAATCTTTTTATATTATAGAAGTAGTGAACTTGGATGCAACCACCTGGTTATCACTACTAGTTAGTACTATTAGGCCACTAATTAGAATGGTACCTTAGGTCGAATGCATTGCCACCTGAAGTATTAGGTTGGAACGCCTTGAATAAGAATATCTTTCTTACTACACTCTTCATTTCTGATGATAAGTGGTCACTTCGCCCCATAGACATCTGTAATCTACTTAATTTAGAACAGATAATATATCTATTATATCACATATTCTTCTCCTGAGGTTTACGGTGGTCGATTTCTATGAAATGTTTTTATGGAATATTACATATTCCATATTTAAACTGAAAAAATGTATAATAAATATTACTTTGCGACTACGTAACTTACTTATACGTATGTACTTACGTTAATAAAACAACTGAATAAAAACTCTTATACCAAAAATCAAAATAAAAATATACTAATATATAGAATATTATAATTTAAATGTCACAGGAATAATATTTATAGTGACACAACAGATAAAATCAGCTATTATTATTGTCGCGTTAGTTATTTATTTTTTTCATTTTCGTCTAGCTTTCAAATATATGGTAATGGATACGAGCAAATTCGCCTTAAAAGCTTTAAAAATATAGAGATAATGCTTCAGTGATAAGCGAACAAATTATGCAAATACCTTTGAAGTTTCAGCTTTTTATCTACGTTCTTTATAGAATTTACTATATTAGTTTGAGATAATCGTGACATTTATTTTTACTCTTTAATAAATTGATTCCACACAAATGAATAAGTTTACCTAAAATAGTTTTTTTATAAGATTATACGCTTTATACACACACTCATAGCCCCACGCTTGGATTTTACTCCTGTGTCGTGGGTACCATTTAAACACAAAGTCGAATACATGAACACCCAGACCCAGAACAGAATCTAAACTCGTCTTTCAGATATATGTCTGACCAGGGATCGAACCCGGAACCCACTGCACATCAGACCGGCATGGTGACCGCTCCGCCATGTGGGTCGTTAAAATCAAAAATATTGAAGTAGCAGTTACCATTTCTGTACATTAGAACAAGCCTGATATTATAATATTTTGTCGCCCTGCGTGGCAAAGCGGTTGCTATACCGATTTGACACGCAGTGGTTTCCGAAATTGATTCCCGGCCAGACAGATATCTAAATGATGAATTTAGATTTATCCTCTGGGTTTGGGTTTGTGTATATTTGTGTGTATCCATTACACTTACGACGCAAAAATGTCCTAGAAAGCGTTAGGTATTTATTTATTACTAAATTATTTCCGCGGCTCCACCCAATTCTGACACGTTTCGTGGTAATATTTTATGACCTAGATTAACTCTAGGTCATAAACTATCGGTGTGCCAAATTTCAAACAAACATACATACTCACGAACTTTTCCCTTATAATATAGTAAGAGTAAGATAAGATAATATCCTCAAAACCGTCCTAATGAGATAATTTTAATATAGGATCCATTGTAGACGTTGTATTACACCCTCCATTCAATTTAATTAGAGACAAATTACGTAATTTTGCCTAGAGCCTGAGGAAAAGGTGACATTAGGTATATGAAACACGTGTTTAATTGAGCGTGAGAGGGAATAATACCCTTAGGAGGAATAAAATTTTCATTTAGGACCTTTCTGTAAAAATGTAGCGAGAGTATAAAAGAAAGCCTTCTAGGTATTAAATGTTATGTAACGTTAAATTTATCTCGTTCTAAGCACTTGACTTTTGATGTCACACTACTGAGGATGAGCGACAAACGATAGTAAGCGTGACGTGTGTTTTGACGATTCGCGTGGTTGAGCGGTCACCATACCGGTCTGATACGCAGTGGGTCCCGGGTTCGATTCCCGGCCAGACAGACATCTGAATGATGAGTTTAGTTCTGTTCTGGGTCTGGGTGTTTGTGTATTTGTCTTTGTGTGTCCATCGCACCCACGACACAGGAGAAAATCCTACTGTGGGGCTATGAGTGTGGAAAGCGTTTTACGTTTATGTTTTGCGTTTCCCATTACGATATGATTTCGGAAGTCATCGTGTAATGTGTAGATTTCATCTATTTACACTACCACTAAACAAAGAAAGGTTTGGAAGGTGTTAGAATATATCCGTTTTACAGAACGGTTTCTACAGTTTGACAGAGGAGGTATCCCCGTCACAACATTTCTAGCTGAAGCAGTTCCTGCGGTTCGGTGAAAGGGTGTAGTTGCTGGCTCACTTTCATATGAACCGACCATCTTAGGGTGTTACCAGACCGATCATCGACGGCATCGATTAACGATCGAAGTCGATCGACTGGTCTGGTAAGTGTAATTGATCGACGGAGACAGTTCGACTTACCAATCGAGCGATTCCAACGGTCAACGTTGATCGATAGGTCAGAAACCATCGATCAACGTCGACTAATAATTTCCACCATCGATTAATGCCGTCGATCGACGATCGATCGATTAGTCTGGTAACACCCTTAGCCCTCGAGAATAACTAGTGATAACTGACGGTCATAATGTTCTATCACTGCTTTCAAAACTTATTACACTGTTAGAACAAGAGGGACCTAACATATATTACATATTTTGGTAAATTAAATAGACGCTTATTTAAGCGTACTACTTGATACTACTCCTAATGACGTAGTCTTACGTGTAGTAAATAAAAAAGCGAAGATATCTTCCTTGAAAAAGACAACATAAATGTTACGTCCTTTTGATAACCGCGCGCTTTTCGAAACTCCCGAATTTGTTATTTCCACAAAATAATTTCGCATTAGGTCTTATTACCTTTTTACCGTACGATACGACGAAACATTTTAAGTCATCGCTTTTCTCGCTTCTCGTTACTCTGTTAAAGTTAAACCATTGCCAATAGGGATTTTACTTCAAGTTCATTTATTTTAAATTGTAAGGGAACTTTTAGTTAGCTAAGAAAACTTTGGGCCAAAAATTTAAGAAGCGCCACTATTTTCTTTAATCCTATTATGCATATGCCTTATAATTATTGGTTCAGATGTTTTATGTGAACAAAGTTAAAAACAAGTTAGTTCAGTATACATTTTCGTTTATTAAAGGAATTTTAAACTAGGTTTCAAAGTTAAGAATAATTACGTAGGCACTACAAGTAGAATTGATTTCAAATTTTAGATAACTTCGTTTGACTTGCTGGCCGCTGTTGTAAATATTTTGCGGTTATCGGAAATGTTTGAAACAGCACTTCGGAGGCAAAATTTGCTAGTGGTAAATATTTTAGGTCCAATTGTAGACTTTATTTTTTTATATATCTACGGACTCTGAATATTTCTTTATATTTAACCGAAAATTAGGGTTTAATTGCTCAAGTATTTTTACTGGCGCTGGACCGGTCGGAGTGGCGCAGATTAGGGGAGGCCTTTGTCCAGCAATGAGACCATTGCTGGACAGAAACTTGGAAGACTCCAAGGGCTGCTGGATGGAACAAATATAAATATGTCGTTTAAAAAAAATAACAAAAAAATAGTGTTCAACTATTGCTCAACCTTATACTAAACCATAAATTACGCTTACAGTATCCTGCATCGTCAGGTTTAAGGAGTTGAACAATTTCAATTTCAACATTTTCATCTTATATCTCTGACATGAGATATGAGACGTCAAATTACTTAGCTTAGCACTCTTATTATATATCCGTAAGCACCAAATTGCCAACATTTATGGTTTAGGCCTGCAGTATCCCTGTATCATTAGGTTTGAGGAGTTGAAGGTCAAAATATTCATCTTATACCTCTGCATGTTAATCTTACTGCATATACGTAAGCACCTAATGGCTAACTTTTTTGGTCTAGGTTTGAAGTACCCCTGTATCATCAGGGTTGAGGAGTTGAAGGTCAAATTTCATAGCATGTCTCCGCTAAGTAATCTTATTATATATTCGTAAGCAAATGGCCAACTTCTTTAGTTTTGGCTAGCAGTACCCCTACATCATCAGGATCGAGGAGTAGATGGTCACATTTTTCATTATATCATTTTATCTTAAATACCTAATGTGCATTTCAAGTTTAATGAGAATCGGATCGGTAGAAGATGGATAACTATCCGTCTATTTGTCGCGCACATACTAAATGCAAAATTAAGACTTATGTGCTTTTCTCATGGATGCCTTGTTGTGAAGTTGCCTTAAAATGTTGTCAAAATCGGTTCACCCAATCGAAAGTAGAGATGGTTCAAACAAAAAATATATATATGTATATAAAATACAGTCGAATTGAGAACCACCTCCTTTTTGGAAGTCGGATAAAAATATACACATATCATGTAGTAAAAGGAATAAAAAAAAACTAACAACTTTGAAAACATAAACAGCATATTTATACTCCTATGAGAGATAAAGATGGTATTTACTGGGAATAGATATAAATGCTTCAAATAAATTTCGGTCATACTTAGGACCGGTCAAAGAGTCGAGTTTGAACGAAAATAAAACGAGAAATGATAAATATCTATTGAAAGCTCTAAGTTATTCTGCCTTAAAAGGTCCATTTCTGTATACGTTTTCTGCTCTTAAATAACACCTCTATGAATATTTTTGGGGTCCGTTAGGTAACAAAAAATAACTTAGTAGAGGTTTTCAGCTTAAATTAAGTAAGGTGGGTAGAACACCACGTCTTTTTTTGCCTAATAGTAGCAGTATCGAGTGCTGTT
>MOOZ01001204.1:71097-86166 GCA_002930495.1 Cecropterus lyciades
AAAAATCTCACTCGAGTTGCAAGTGCAATTCGAGTGACGTATCTTTTAGTAATGAAACACTTAAGTATATTAAAATGGTGTCATTGTTATGGATGGAGTAGTGAAATAAAATATTATTACATCTTTATTGCTTACAAACACATCAATTTTTCTTTAATAATAATAATAAAATATCAAAATCACAAGTTATTAATTTTAATAACGATTAAACTAAATAAAGTTATGTAAACCTCTATTCAAAACAATATATGCCCTAATAAACATCAAGTATTCGTACAAACCATATAACAATAAATTCTTCAAATCAAATTAACAATAATAATTATAAGTGAAGTGATATCTAGTGGCAACAGAATACCGAGTTGACTCGGTACCTCGAGTGCATGGAGACATAAAATTTTTTTTTTTTTTTCAATGGAGTACGAGTTTGACAAATTCACTCGAGTGACTCGAGTAAAAACAGGCTCGAGTCGCATCACTAAATTGCATCATTGATTACTAGGTATTCCATCTCATGTCTCCCTTAGCTATAAGTACCAAATCTATGCCTTCCGTCTTACGCCGTCAAAGCTGGCCATGCTCATGCTCAGGCAACAGCACATTTTGAAATTAGCGGCAACTGGTATAAGGTTCGGTTATATCTTCACAAAACTGAAGTAAACAAATAAGCGAGCATACAACTCGATTGGTTGTCGGGTTTATTTGAAGGCGTGATAGTATTTACTATAATACCACTTTTACTATGACAGTTATTATGTAATATTATAATCCTACGCTTTATTCCAGTACTTGAAGCATGAATTGGACGTATGGAATGTACGTGAACATGACGAGTGCATGGCTTGTGGAAAACCGCTATATCTGTCTCGGGTGAGTTAATAGAATATACTATATCACACTATCTTAAAATAATGTTTGCATCTGATGCGCATTATCACGTTGTAGTAGGCTATTAAGCGGTAAATAACATGCCTCGAGGTAGGCACCTCATAGAAGATGGGACTAGGGTTGCCTCCCGTAATTTTTAATAAATAATTGTACTTAAGTTGTTGTAGTTTATGAGAAACATCTGGAATAACAAAATATGTTTATGAGCATTTTTGCATAAAAGTACATACAATTCTACAAGACTTCTATAACCAATTTACTAGTGACCCTGTTATTGCCTGTCAAGAGACAGTTATCAAAGAATATCTAGTTTCTCCTTTTATTTTACTGACTTCAATTGCTCTCACCTCTTAAACCCGTTGCCTCGGGCCAAGTGATTAAGGAAAAACATAAATTATACTTTATTTTAAAAATACGTACTTTTTTCTACCTTTTATAGTTCATGTACTTTAATTCCTGAAAAAAGGTGGCATGGTAACGTTAAATGGGACTGACAAACTTGAGCTCCATCCCAACCAGAGATAGGACCGGACGCGGGGAGGGAAGATTTTTTATTATAATGCCAATAGCAGTATTAAATGAAAATTTATAGCATATCTTACTACTTAGACAAAAACTCATAAAGCGTAAAATAAAAGAAAAAAACCGACTGCCTAAAAACAATGATCTGAAGGCAAAATAAATCGATTTTTAAGCTGTCAGGTTTTGTTTAATCTTTACAACCCCTTGAGTTAAGTTACTGTGTTGGAGTTTAAAAGTTATTCCTCTTGTAAAACTTGTCAAAACAATGTGATTCAACATGTGATAAAAATATATTATGACCAACATTCAATTGCGAAATATCACATATATTTTTATTTATTTGTATGCGTTTAAGTTAGAGAGGTTAATAAACAGAATTACCGCATTGTTACAGGTCAGTGGATTGACTAAAAATAATACAGTGTTATGCGTTACACACGCTATCGTCATAATGGAAAATAAGATAGAGAACAATCGTCCATTGCCTCCTTTTGATATGGACTATTTCTGTAATAAGGAAGAAATGGATGCAATTTTGGAGCACGGCAAGAGGCGTCTAGTCTACCTTTAAACGGCACCCTATCAATTTTTACTCTCGTGCCACAACAATAATAGAGACTGAAATCGATCCAAACAAACGTATACAACATCGACAATCAAATCCCTTAGGATTTTGATCAAATATTACAAGAGAGTAATTCATTAGAGGTTGATATAACCAATAAGTACATACTCAAATAGCTTAAGGAAATTCACTTCTTTCAAATGTCGACTTTTATCGAACACATGATGGAATTGTGTGTGGAAGTAGCAGTTGCGTAGTGTGGGTCACGTGCCGCCCGGCGCAGAAGCCTAATTCGTCGCCACCCAAAAGATAATATCCTAATAGTTTGAGACACATGTGTCTCTGCAATTTGACGACCAAAAAAAAAGTGAAATCTAAATATAAGCGTGCGCGTCGCGCATCGCCTTGGGTGGCAAGTCGAATTTCAAAGTTTTGCCACAGGAAATATTAATTATATAATACAAAATGATCAGATTGTCAATTTTAATGGCACCCCCCAAGACGTGCCGGCCGGAGCCCCCACGCTAAGCCACTAATTAGTTATGATATATAAATCTGAATTATTAATCCCCGGCAGAAAAGAGTAGTGTTTATAAGTTTAACGTCTTTATCTATGCTGTTATTGCATATGCCGTGGCATATTCTCTCTCACACGCGTGGACTCGTATTTTTCTCATATGTTTCTAATTTGTGCTTTACAGCGTTTTTTTTTTTAAACCGGGGATTATTGTAATTCTTAATGTAAGTTTTCATGTCTAATATACAAATATATTATTATATAATATCTACAAAAAATAGTAATGTAAGAAAATTTCCGATCTAATTTTGTTGAGAAAATCTACATAGCCACTACCGTGTAATAATATCGGAAACTATTAAACTAAGATTAATCTTAGCGTCGTGATACGACGCCACGTTCTATTAGACGATGAACGTTGCGCATGCAGTCGTGAACTCTATTCCCTCGAGTGATTTAAATCATTCCTGATGGATAAACTCAATATTTGCTGCGTGTCTATCTGATAATATTATTCTTATAGATAATAAGTCTGAAAATAGCATTGGGAAATATATAGTGATAGCTCCATATTCGCGAGGGTTACGTTTCGCGCATAAGCCGTGAATATAGAAACCGTGAATGAAGAACGGTATTTTATATGAGATTAAAGAAGATAAGTTCCGAAATGCAAGAAAAAACTAATTGAAATTAATTTGAATCAATTTTAGGGTCTCCGTTTTGGTATTAGTACTTCTTTGAAGTTTCTTCTTAAATTCTATCTATTTCAGTAAAATCATTTTACTTATACTGATTACATCCGCTAATAAAGAATTATTCAGCCGCGAATACAAGAAAAATGTCACAATCATTTAATCCGCGAATACTGAAAACCTGAATACGGTAACCGTGAATAAGGAGCTTTTGCTGTACTGGTTATGGAATAATTTCGGACGCTGTATTTACCGTTCGAAAATATCAGATATACCTATATTTATATATCTGATGTTTTCGATTTTTGGTTGAAATCAATAAAGTTCACTGTCCACAGAAGTAATAGTCCACAGTTTTACTACACTGTTGGAAACAAATTAATGTACTACATTGTCTGTTTCTGTCTCTTCTGTCAAGAAATCCGCTAATATGGAACGGTCTAGAGGTATTCTTTTCTTTCTTGATATTTTGTAGATGCTTAAAGAAGAGAAATAATGCTTGAACAATTGAAGGAAAATCACTGCGACGACATCGTGTCGCCAAACCATATTTGACTACTGACGGGTAATTTTCTTAACAATTTAAAACCATTGGAAATTGGTTTATTAAATAGTAAAAATATAAATATTGCAGTAAATTATTATAAAACTGGAAAGTGGACTTCTGTTGGCAATTCCTATTTAATATTTTTCTAATCACAGTGAACGTTTTTTTTTTAATTTGAAAAAATGTTATGACATTTTGTATAAATAAGATGAACTTTATTCGTCCGAAGTTTTATCGTTACCAACCTTTAGCTAACCAAATGTTGGAGTTTCTATTTAGATTTAGATTTAGACTTAATATCCATTTATTGTCAGTGTTACTTTAAGGGTATCCTTCTTGCGAATAATTTTAGGTTTTAGTTTATTAATCGTTAACATTTCTTTGATATGATTGACAAATGCTCATTTTGATTATAAATAACGTTATAGTGTGATGTTACTTGAATTATGTTAATAATCGTGGGGAGTTTTTTTTTTGTTTAAATATATGTATTATACAAAATAAGAATAAGTCGCTCTTGAATTAAAATTTATATAATAGTACCATTAAAATTTATAAAACTTTCACGACTATATCGTGAAGGTCTTTCGTTTTCGTTCAATCGCAGTTGGTGATTTTAAGCCATATATATTCAGGCTTATTATTAGTAACACTTCTATGTTGATGATATATTTAAAAATTACAATTACATACAAAATATCAATTTCATTTATTATTATTATTTCTGCAATTTCAAAGAATTTCTATCAATTTATTTTTTTTATTCTATAAAATATAAATATGGTTTCTTTGCTCTTATTATAATTAAATATTAAATATTAGGTGCTATAACCAAATTTATAAATATGTTTGAAAATGGGTTTGAAAAACATAAATGAAGCGTAAATTCATAAATTAGTTTATCTAGGCACGAGCCGAGTATGTTGAAAATAATACATTTTTATTATTATTTTTGCTATATTTTTCTCTGGATTAACCAGGTTATAAGAAATAATACTGGCTCAGCCAAGCGGTTATTCAAATTGATAGTGTTAATTAATGTGTATTCAATTGAAGGAATTTTGTGCACTATCTGACATGTATTGAGATTTGTATCTTTCTGTAATGCGAGGTACGTGAATTTTCTAACATATTTTGCTTTAAATTATTATTATTTGTAAATACTTTATATTTCTTAAATCTCAGTTCGTTTGGAGCTCCATTCTCCCCTTGTTATTTAACTGACTAAAACACTGAGATTTAAAATTAATGATTATAAGTAATAAAAGCTGCGTTAACGTGTTCACTGCCCACCGATTACCGCAGGTGCCCACCGGCTAGTTACTGGGCTTGTAAAGTAATAAAACTCATGCCGAGGTTCCCTCCACGCATCTGTGAGTTTTTTGAAGTACCCACTAAATTATCTGAGATTTTACTGCAAAGTCGGCAATAATAGAATGCCATTTTTCGAGAACAATAGCGTAGGTTTATTCCCCTTGGATCTTCCGTATAGTCACCATAAAAATATTTCATAATTAGAGATTTACGTCTTAAAATATTTACGTATTTTTTTATGTTAAATTTATTAACAAAGCTTTTCTTTCGTACGTCTCGGTCGAAGCTCAAATATTTTTCTCTGTCTCAATTTTTTGTTGATTTTGTTGATTTGTTATTAAAAGTCTCAAATATTATAAGAATACTTTTTTTTATTACCTAAATCGACTAATTGAAAAACTTAACGCGCATTCTCATTCAACACTAAATTCACATGAAATTAATTTGTTTCAATCAAAAATATAATATTTACGATTAAAAACCTAGAAAGAAAGTAAAGTGTGCAGATGTAATTAAAATACTGTAGGCAGGCAGCCCAAACGCGGACTCTTGCCCAGCGCATCTGTAGGAATATAATTCAAGGACAGGGCCGAGGTACAACCTGATGTAGGGTATACCTACCGCACAAAAGATTTAATTTCGTAATCGGTCTACACTTGCCGAAAAAATGGGTGAACAAACTAATCAATTAATAGATAACTTTAGAAATAATAACAAAAACACTGTTTACAATGAAAAGAAGATATAATTCAAGGTTCTGCGCGTGTGTCGCTCACAACACGCAAACGTACGATAGGCATGTCACTCTTTCGAACTTCTTCAACATGTCGAATCTCGTTTATAAGTAAATCGTTCCAGTGCTAACTAACACATAATTGACCTGCGAAAATGACCAGCAAAAAATATATTACATGGTATTGTGTCGCTTAAAAAATCCATAACCTTATTTGGTTAGCTTGGTAAGCGTTACTAACCATAATTGCCCGTGCACCGACACCGTAAGCTAGAACTCTAGCCGCCGCCTGGCACATGTGCGCTAACGGGTGGCAGTGCTGTCGACGGCAACAGGGCTTGGGGCAGTGGTCCGAGCGGCATCTGTTACGCTTGTACCCGCGGCAATGTGACCTGCCGCAAGTACGACGGTGGCAATGGCCACCAAGGCAATACTGAAGCAAGTGTTATGGATCTCCGTATATTTCTTATCGAAGGAAATGCAGTGAACTATTTATTATTACATTTATATTTTTACAAGTGTAATTTTTGGTTTATAAATGATTATGTACTATAACTATTGAGAATTTTGGAAATTTTTCCTTAAGATGTTATTAAAAATCAATTACCTTGTCCCACTTAGCATTACTTACAGTTTAACATTTTCGCAGGAGGTTAGGCCCTGTTTCAATGTATTACTAAGTCAGTAGCGTATAAATGTACTAGTCTTTAATTAATTTAAGTAAGTCTTAAAGTAAGGTCTAATATTTAATGGTCTTTTAACAAAAGTTTTGATCTCATAAGTTAAGATAATACAGATAATATATTCTTTCAATTTATGTGTCTACTAGTGATGAAACGAAATTTTCGCATTGCCTATATTTTTTTTATTTCTGGACGTTCACAAAATTGTATATACTTCATGTAACACACGCGGTCCTCAAAAATAACTTTTTCGTTTTCGTTACGCAGAAAAATCCACATGGATCTTATTTCGCGGCGTTCTTCTGGGGCTTGTTGCTGGGTCACGAAAAGTTTCAGTAGTCATTAAGAATTCCTTGGAATTTGGAGTTTGGAGTATTAATTTTGTTCTAATGAGGTTGGATTCTCTTGAAATTTTCTCCGTATAATCATAATACTAGAAAAGAGAGGAGTCCAGCGAAACCCGCTGCGACAAAGTGCAGGGAAGATGAATTATCGTCCTTGTCCTCCGCCTCCTCTTTTGCGAGTATCTCTGAAACGCATAACAATCTTACCACCTGTCACCACCGCATTCCATCCGAGTCCTCAGGGGTAGCAACGCATCTGTAGCTAACCTTAGGTGAGACTTTGATCTTACCCAGGGTTGATTACAGATGTCCGGCAGTAACCACTTACCATCAGGTGGGCTGCATGCTCGTTTGCTACTTCCATTCTATAAAAAAAGAGTTAGCCACAGATCAGTAGCTTTAGCAAATATAACTCAAGTTATAGTAAAAAATGGGAGGTCAACCTTGGACAAATGGTAACAGATCAAATTTTTTAGATCGCGTTCGCAAATATCTTTCACAATTTACACGTTCTCGGTGTCGAGATGACATTCGTTACATCACTACTATCTACATGAGCTAAAAAAATGTTAATTAATATTATTTCTTTATTTATTTACCAAAACATTATGGCATCCAGGGTAATACACAGACTATTAATTAATAAAACATATCAGGGGACGCAATACCTAACTAATATAGCGTCGGCTCTAGCCCTTGATCTGGGTAACATTCTAACTTTGACTTTCAACGCGTTTAAGCGTACTACGCTTTCACTTTACGTAATTTGTATACAAAACTTCTGCTCCATTAAATCACTCCTTATCAACTGATATCTAGAAAAAGTGCTCCTTGCTCTACCCTAGGGCCGGCGCTGCATACGTAAAGGAATCACTGAAAAAAAAAAGTTTAATAGTGTATTAAAGTTACCATCAAAAATTTACGAATTTCTTGCAAAATATTTATAACTTATTTAACTGTTATATCCATATGACACTCCTTATTTCTAACTATTGTACGTTTTATGCATATTTTGATAAACATAATAAATATCTTTCACTTCAGTTATATTAAAAGTTTATATTCGTTCATAGGGAACTTACCCATACTGCGTAACACTTCCTACCGGGAGGTTTACGTGACGTAGTCAATATCTCGCACTTTTTTGAGCTATATATCCAAACATGGCGCGCAGCGTAAATATGTTTTTAAAACTCACAGGTGGATACTCTGACGCTCATTACACAGTGAAGTCAGTTGATAGATATTTTTCACTTTTAACTATAGGTTCACACATACTATACATCCACTTTTGGCATCATACGGAACAAACAGTGTTAATAAAGAGCTAAATTAATTGGTTATCACGTTCTGTTTGAAAAAATCGAATTTATGAATTGCTACGTAAAAGATAGGGGGGACTTGTTTTATACTACAGATGGTCACCTATGGTGAGAGAAGGGAGTGAAAATTTGTCAAAAATAGATTACGTAATATGGGTACGTTCCCATATATGTATTTCGTATAAGAAAAAGAATATATTGTCTTATCAGATATCTTACAGAAGAATAATAATGTTCTGCAAATGATATATTTTTTAGTAACATAGGTAAAATCCAACTGAAATTATTCAAATTCCAAGCATTCCAATATTTTGAGATTCTTACATGCCCAATATTATAGTATGTAGTGAAATTGTGTGTAGTAAAGGCACAATATAGAATGTAATTTAGGAGTAGAATTTTATTACATTTATGAAAGGGTCGGTTGACGCCCATTTATCTTAATCAATGTATGGTAACGTATAATTAATGAATAAAGGAATTATGTATATCAATGTGTTTTTTTATTTCTAATAAACAATTCCCTGACAAGTTCGTCGATGTAAACAGTTCGTTATTTCCTTATATCCTTATGATGTTCGTTATATCCTTATGATGGTTTTTACATGATGCAACAGATCATCACTTATATTCGAAGGCAGCAGGAAATCGGGCGGTGGCACGAGAACGGCATCGAGAACAGATAATACTTACGCATTACCTGAAATTAAGACGATTATTGAACGTACCTAATAATTATGAGAGGCTTCAGTTTCCGCTAGATGCTAGTCACTTACATCCGGTCCGCCGCGCCCTCTATATCTAGTTTTCTGCAACAATCACGTGTTCATTTGTTGTGTGGTTGATAGCGGTATGCTATACTAGCGCCACCTAGGGCAGGTTTTGCATTGGAAAACATTTTTACTTCATTGCGTCTCTAATACCAGGCAGCTTTAAAAACTTAGGTAGAATAAGGTATGTTTAATAAACGTTTTAATTTCAGGTAAAATGTAAGAATTAAACAGTACTGTACCGTTATTTGGCCTAATAATTTTGAGAGACCTGTTTATTATGTGTGCGTTACCCCAGCAAGAAAGTAGCACCTAGAGTGATATGAGTGGGACATATAATTAGTGCTCAATCAAATCAATCAAATGTCGTTTTTTTGGAAATAAATGGAAAAAACGATTCCTGCTGGGGTAACGTTGTTCCAGCAGGAAAATTTTGAAGTGTCTGTGGGTTTCTGCTATTGGTAAATGAAACTAAGCCTGGTGAAGGTGTATTTTGGAAAACCAGTCGTGAGGTTGCAGGAAACCCGGCACAAGTTGCACGTTTATGAGTTTGAATTTCCCTGCGTGTTCAAACTCGTTTAGCCTTTTAAAGTTGAAAATTGGCCTTGATGTATCGTCGCTCTTGGCCTGCAAGAATATCGACGAAACGAAACTGGGAGAGGATCTTGCTAATCTGAGTACAAGAACACCCTGCTTTAACATTTTGTCCATTATTTGTGACTGTGTAGTGTTGAAAATTAGCTGGTTGAAGTAGTGGTTTTGCCTTGAATGTCATCCGGTAACCGTTTCTTATTTTGAGGATATAGGGCGGTGCCCCCATCAACTCCCAGCGATGGCAATACAACTGCAGATGACACGTACGGAAAGGTTGACTCGGTGAGTCAACCTTTCCGTACGCGTCTTTATACCGTGATCTGTGTTATCCCGGCGGGACATGTGAGAGTTCGCTTTCGCCTTTCGTGACGTGGGTTGCCCATGTCCCCCTGTGTGTTTGCCACCCCTATCTCGGAAGGAGTCCCAACTATTACCATGCTTCCTTGCCTGTGTATGCGCGCTATTTTTAGACTGCGGGTTTGGTCTTCTCCCAGAAGACCTTTGAGTCTTTGAGGAAGCTTTGTCTAAAGTTGCACTTAGTTGGTCTTTTTAAAACAGCGTTGAGCACGAAGGTATTTTCCGTAGTGTGTTTTTATGGTAGGGATCCTTGACAGAAGCCAATATACCCTCAAAGCAAGGATAACCTGCAAAGGAATTCTCTATATTAGCTGTAAATTTTGAGCGATCATTACGCTTAATTTTCTCGTTAGGATCGAGGTTAGTAAAGCCCGGTGAGCGCAGGTACTGTTTTTGTACCTCGACATAGCGTACGCTGTTCCAATCAGGTTGATCGAAACGTGAAACAAATCCTTTAACTGCTGAAGCATGTCTTCCGAAGCGCGTGGAATAGTAGGTTCCTTTACCTTATTGAGCATGACCACATTAAGAACAGGGGTTGTAACAGTGCCCTGCGGTTGGTTCACCGTTGGTCGTTCTTATATCCTTATCAAAACGTTTCTACAAATTCTAATCTATATAAGGATCTACGAAATCATCGCTAACGGTACTATCCTGGTTATTGGAATCGTGGGTAAAAGTAATTTTATTTTGAAGTACACCGACCGCTTTAATAATTTGATCTAACTTACGGTTATGATGAGAACGCTGCCGCCTTCTATTGTGTTTCCGTATTTTTCGGCGCTTATCGTCTTCGCTGGACGGTGAGTTTGATTCGGAAGAAGAGCTTTGTGTGGAGTCTGTACTCGTATAATTATAGCGCTTCCTTTTATTTGCCGCCAGTGCTTTACTCTGATTACGCCGTTCCTCGGTGATAGTAACATTCGACGCAGGCGCACATGGACCAGTCCATTTTATCCATTTCTGGAATTCAGAAAAAACGCCCAAACGGAAACAAAGACCCGTTCAGACGTTCAAACAGTTAAAAATAACTGTAATAAACACTGGAATTCTCTCATTTAGGTTCCTACAAAGTAAAATTTCTTAAATACATGTATACAAATGCAATTCAGCAATTTCAGCAAATAAATTTAAAAATTCGTTAAATCCTTTATTCCGTTTAATATTTTTACTTTTCAACTGTAAGTAAGACTAGCAACAGGGAGTCTGCCTAGTTCTCGTAGTTGAGTGAGTTAGCGACCACCTCGGCCGAAAACAGAACAGCCAATGTAGCAAAAATATTTTCATTGGAAAACATTGCATTGGTAAAACCTGCCCTAGGTGACGCTAGTGTAGCAAAACCGGTATCAACTGGAAATTAACACGTGTTGTTGCAGAAAACTAGAAGATATAGAAGGCGCGGCGGACCGGATGGAAGTGACTAGTATTTACAGTACTGTTTAATGATAAATTTTAAGTATTTTAATGCGCCGTCACCGCCATGGTGACCGCTAATTTCGAAAATAAAGCCTTGTCTTGAGATATAGATATTTTATTTATTGAATTAAAATAATTGAAGTATTCAGTTATGTATAACTTCTGAAATATATATATTTTTTAATACTTGTCCTAATTAAATTAATTATGTTTATAGTATGTATAGTTTTTTTTATGATATTCCGATATTCATTTATAACTTAAAATTTTATATATAATTACTGTTTTGTTCAAATAGTTACGCCTGTCGCATATTATCGAACCACCCAGAGTAGAGTGGTAGCAGTGCTTCCAACTGTATTATTTATACAGTAGAATTACTATTTTCAACGACACATCCCTAATCCTATCAATCCGCGCTCATCTTTTTCCATTTTATCAACAGAAGCAAGTTTTGTATTCTGACAATGACGTTTATTTGTTTATGCGTTAAGTGACATCAAAATAAGTTTTACACCCTTTTGTGATTCAATACTTAGATTAGAAATGCCTCATTCCATAAATTGGCAAATTTGTAGTCGATAGTGACTTTCTTACTGGCATTTTATTCGAGTATAGATTATAATCTTTGCTAATGGAAGTTAATAAAGTTGGATTGAAAGTCAAGAGGCCAAGGCTGTAAAATCATTAAAAAAAATAAACTTTAGTTTTTTGAGTTTGACAGATCAGAGCTATTAAAGAAATTGTTATTTTTCTTTAATGTTCTCCATAGTATTTCTCCATGCAAGTTTTTGAAAGTGTGTTATTAATTACATAAAATGATACCCCTGTGTGTTTTTCTTGTTGGATAGCTGGGATGGAGAACTAAGTATTTGTGATAACGTATCCTTTGGACCTTTTGATCAATCGCTAAGGTATTATTAACACATCATAACTCTCCATTAGCCCTTTCTGCATAAAGTGTCAAAATGTCTGACGAAGTTGTGTCTTTGTTTGCGTTGATGGATGCACATCTATCAAAGACTGCTTTAAATGAAGTATCGTCTGAAAATGATGAAAACAATCCAAGTAATAGTGCATCACACAACCTCTTATCGGGTCCTGAAAGACCAAAATTGGCTATTCCTAAATTTTTTCCAGGAAATAGTCCCATGAAAGACTTTTTAGCAGAAAAGATATCAATGACGCTTGCTAAAGCTAAACAAAGAGAAGAAGCAGAGCAACGGAGAATTGTTGAGGAAATGAGAATGTTAGAAATCAATGACAATCCTGATATGAAACTTATTGGAGAGGGAAGCAAAGATATTAAAGATAACAATAAGCAAGAATATCTAATTGATCTGACCTCATCTATTATAAGGCAGCCCAAACCTGCTGAGATACAAGGCAAGTCGCCAAACACTGATGGGACATGTCAAAGAGACCTTTTTACTCCACACTCAGACGAAACACCAAGTAAATCTGTATATTCATTTGGGAAATACAGCACAAGTGAGGCATCATACACAAATTATGAGAGTGCATCAGATGATTATTTAGAAGAAAATAGCACACTGCTCATGCCAAATGTGGAATGGAATAATGAATATGAAGAGGCACCAATGACAGAAGAGGAAGAAAATAGGTTGAGAATGAAACAAAAGGAAGCTCTTTGGATAGAAGAGGAATTGAGAAAAATGAGAAAAAGACATGAACAAGAATATCCTCCTCTTCACCTATTGGACGAGATGATGCCCCAGCCTAGATTGACTCGACCAAGACCGCAGCCAATTATCAAAGATAAGGTATCTAAACGATTAATATTTGATAAAGAAACATGTCTTTATAAAGAATGGGATCCTACATTGCCTTGCAGCACTGATATATCATATATTTTGAAAAGTGGTGTGAAAAGAGGAAAATGTTCAAACTTTGGTAAAGTCCTATGTTCAAGAGTGCGCCCTTCGAACATAACATTTGTTCCTTATAAAAGAGAAAAGGTGAATACCAAAGTTGTGAGATTTGATTTTAAAACTAAATCTCCAGCTGATATATATAAAGAAAATCAAACATCACTCATTAAAAATGAAAGCAAAATAAAACTTCCTCTTCGTTTCATGCTGGATTTAATGGGATGCATTTAAAGTTAAACATATTACGCTAGAATTTTAACTGCTCATGGATAACGTCAACATGTTTTAATAAAGTATATATGTAGTAAGCATAATGGTTTTGCTGTAGAAGTTATAATAATTAATTACATAATTATAATGATATTATAATACCAAACTTTCTATATCACTAGGGTATTTAAGATTGTTGGCGATATTATGATGGAAGAAAATGATAGGTTAAGATAATTTTAAATTCCATTCTCAAGACATTACTGAGACAATTTTGAAATGTGTTTTAAATTATAATTGATTGTGATGATTCCAACATTCATAATAAAAAATGAATTGCAAAATATTTCACAATAATTATAACAGTGCTAATAATATTGTAAAAATCGTATCTACCATTTGTAATCATTATATATTGCTATAAAATCCAGAAGAATCAAAGTAGGTGGGTTGATGTAATAATTAAACATTAAAATTTAATTGTTGGTTTAGTGCATAATAAATAGTCAAATAAATTTGATTCCGACAGGTTGTTTGGAAAGTATTTCCATTTTACTTATCTATTCAACTTCACATATAAATCACATAATTATATATTCTGAAGGTTCCTTTAACAAGGCTCATTTGTAAAGAATGCTATTTAAGCAAAAGAGAAAGTGTTAATTACAAAACTTATTAATATAATAGGCAATTTGATTTTAAAGATGTGCCATGTCCTGGAAAGCCTGTTGATAAAGATATTCGGAATTATTTATTCGGAATGCCAGAATAAATATTAAACTCAAATTTAGTCACACAAATTCATGTTGTTGCGTATTAATTTAAAAGGTTGTCAACTCGCCAGAAGCTTTTACATTTTCAATGGGATATTTTTTAGCTTTGAAGAAAAATATGAGCATGGAATTATTATACTGCCAGAAAGATGGCAAAACATATTGGTCTAAAATGGGTAAGCAATCATTCAATCATATATTAGTTCAATCTAAGAAAATCTTCCTACATTTTGATACGAAAAAACGAAATTACTTTCTGAGCTAATTCTTGGATTTATATAAATACATTTATATTCTTTTATCTTTGTGCTGAACTGTACCTATAGAGCGAGGTCAGGTAAAATAATTTTTGTTAAGTACTTAATCAATTAAGATAATGTTTTAATTAGGTATAATTGTGTAAGCTATAAAATTTGTTAATTTATCTGTATGTTAATATTGTGACTTTGTTAGAATTATGAAGTAATCTTGAAAGAAATTACTATATACTTTATAACATCTCTAGTTGTTAAGTACAATATAATAATCCCAATATTTATACATTTGGGAGTAGAGAAGCTGTGTCATCCATTTTTTCAATTACATCTATGAATTATATTATGTACATTATGAAGTAATTGCTTTTAAAATTAGTTTTAAATAATTTGCTAAATTGCAGCATGTTGGAGAAAATATCACATTTTTTTACAAAATCAAACATAAAATTGAAATAGTAGATATTGCTTATGTTCAAAAAATGTCTATTTCAATTCATAAAATTCAGTAATGTATATTTGTTCATTCAATTTTAAATTATATTTTTAGCATATCACTATTCGCTATATATAAACATTTTAAACATTTCCTATTTGATGTCACTTTGAGAGTATGTAAAATATGTTTGTAGAACTCAAGTGTTTATATGGTTTTACAATACTAGTGATTCCAGGT
>MOOZ01001204.1:96421-108098 GCA_002930495.1 Cecropterus lyciades
CCCCCCCCCCCCTCTCGTGCGTCTTAAGGGGCCAATGAAGTGTGTCCACCGCTGACCATATCTGTTGTCCTCAATCCATTATTGTCCCAGTACTAGGCACGGATCTTCTCTCAGGTTAAAAGAGTTTTAGGCCAAAGACCATCATGCTGGCCAAATGCGAACTCTCAGGCTTGAAGGTTTCCTCACGATGTTTTTTTTTAACTGTACAGCAGTAAATTAATCATCATTTGTTATACGCACACAATTTTAGAAAGACCAGTGGTGGCTGGCATTCAAATCTTAGACTCTCGATCGATAGGCCGAGTTTCAACCATTTGTCTATGAGTGCTCGACGGCTGCACTATAAACATCTGTAACCAACTCCACATAGAAGAGGGGAACTGAAGCCAATCATAGATGCGTTGCCGCTCCTGATGGCTGATATGGTTATCTCAAATGTATGCTATACGGCACCCTTCCATTCAAACATAAGAATTGCTTCGTTCACACCATTCGAACAATACTTGTTCTGAGTTCAATATTGAATAATTTATCATTTGCTGCAATAATAAAATTGGCATATGATGAAGTGTTATGTCCATTAAAAGCTGTTTATCAATACTAATATATAAAAATGTTTGTTACTCAATCACACAAGAACCACTGGTCCGATTTACATGATTTTTTGAATGGATGTAGCTTATTAATCTGGGCAATTTATAAGCTACCTTTGATTTTCACTATTTGAATATTGCAACTGTTTTTATATCCCGTAGCGAAGCACGAGTACTTTAGCTAGTAATTAATATAATTTTGTATATACATACTCTCTTCTTCGTACACGGGTTTTGCGATAGGCTCGAAACCTCCAGCCAATATACACCCGTCCCTTTCTCGCAGATAAATATATCCATCAGGATCCCGAACAACTGTATAAAAAATGTATTATTTTTCACAACAGATTTACAATATAATCATTTTTTTCCTTGTAATTTTTTTTCTTACCCGGTGTCATTGGATCTAGATTTTCAATCTTTTTAGTATGCAAATAATAGTGTTCACAAGGCAACAATGGCACTTTTATTTGTGGTTTGGCCAGTTGACCCACCTGGAAATGTATTCAATTTAAGTTTAGTTCACATTATTATCCTTATTTAAAAGTAGTCTAAGAATTTCAGTGAGTGACATAGAATATGTAAATAAGAAGCAATAAATCTGGAATAGAAAAAGAAATTTGGAATATGTGGAAATATATATGAGGAATTTAAGAATAGTACCTGCCTGGCCCAGAACCCTGCGCAGTTGACGAAATATTCGCATTCAATCGATCCTTGGGATGTATCCACTCCGGACACGCGATCTTCTTTTGAATGCACTGCATTTATTGAACATTCTTCCATAACACCCACGCCTGTGTAAAACATACTGGTCAATACTGAAGTGAAATGACTTTGACGTGTATAGGCCTATGGGTGGCACCTACAAATTGTTATATATACAATATTTTTTCTTAAACTACCACCGGTTCGGAACACTCAACTGAGAAGATCTGGCAAGGAACTCAACGAATTTGTCTTTGAACTTTCTAATATTTAAGTAATAATAATATATATTTTTTATTTCTTGTACATTATATCATTGTGATATTATTTCGACATAATATACTCCACATACTACAATTTTAAACCAGGTAGTATAAACGATTAAAAAGGAAACAACGTCAAGTCATCACCAGTTTGCAAAATTTACCAGTGTATCTGAATACCATGTGAGAGTACTACCTTTGATAGTCGAGAACTTTACACCCGGATACATAGTACTTTTATAATTATGGCTATTTATTTAAGCCATTATACCCTGGTACGATCTTCTAAATAATGATTCGAAATTCAGGGCTCGTTGATTTAATAAATTTGCCTATTGCTAAACAATGATTGCTAAAAGACATGAAAAAACATTCACAATCGACTGTTTTCCTTAATATCCACAAAGACAGACAAATACTACTATACGAAGAGGAGAGAGAGAGATGTAATGGTACAATAGCGTAACGATGAAAAACTTACCATTAGCGATAGCCTCCTTCATGAGCGACATGCACAATAAATGTGGGTCTCCCACCCCGTCGCCGGGAATCCACAATCCTCCGAGTATATCTTCGACATTTAACATCGGCCAAATCTCTTGGCATCGTTTAGGACTTACGAGTTCGCAAGGAATACCCCAGGAACTGTCTGAAAGTATTCAAGAGATCAGGCTACCATATAATTATATAATAAGGCTTTCTATAAACAATAATTATATAAACGTTTTTAAAGTGAAACATTTTTATGACGACTTTTATTTTTATTTCTATCTGACGCATGTCGCATTACACTCCACTACAGGATGGGCTACGTTATTCTATGGTTAAATAAACTTTTAATATTGAGTTAAATAAACAAACCATTTTAACAAAAATCCATCGTCAATTTATTAAAACACATATGTCTTATTGTCAAAAGACATTTACGAATATTTCTTCGTTTATTTACCGTATAACTACATAAATCCAAAATCCAGTTGAAAAGTAATTTACATACACTGATTGGCTCTTCATTCTCCTGTATACCGTCATTCTGTCCCTCGTTCTAGCTAGTAGAAGTGACCCGCACTGTTTCCAACCAGTTGCTCTCCCGCGGGACTCCAACTCTTGCAGCAAGCGTATAGACGACTGAGCAAGCCGCACTTGGGCCAAGGATGGCTTGAAAGTTCCTACCAGACCCGAAGAATGCCATCGGCTCCCAGCACCAACTCTAAAGTTATGAGACAAATACATGTTATATTATATTTGTTGAATTAAAACTGTAATGGTAATAATAAAATCATTCGTGTAGAGGTCTTGGCATAAAGCATTTAAGAAATAAGACTGGTTTACATAGTAAAAAAATCAGGAAATCATATACGAAATGTTTTACGTGAATAACTTGATCTATACTAATATATAAAAATGAGATGGTGTGTGTCTGTGTTACTTAATCACCAAGGACCACTGGTTTGATTTACATGAAATTTTACATAGATGTAGCTTATTTAACTGGTCTGTCTATAGGTTACTTTTGATTTAGATATTTTTAGCTATTTAAAGATGGCGACTATTTTAGTGGCGTCACTGCACCCTTTGGTTTCAGACTTTCATATTTCCATTTTAATAACAAAGAACGCTAAAAAGTAGCTTTTAACTTTTAATGGCATATTCGAGGTTAACATTTAAAGATCTATACAGAAGGCCCTTATCACTTTTCATGTACCTCCAACGGTTTGCGAGTGAATTTTTTTTTTTGTCACGTATCAAAGCACGGGTACTTCAGCTAGTGCTTAATAAAGAAATCTAATCTTCGTCCTTTTTTTACAACAAACAAATAGCATAGTGTATGTGTAGCATATGGTGTTACTACGTATATTGATGGTTTTTACGTATTTTGGAAAAAAAGTAATGTACTAACGTAAATGTGTTACAATATAAACCAATTTTAAGGAATGGTTCAGCAAATTTGATATATGGTATCAATAACATTTTTAAGCCATCCAGAGTAAAGAATCCAGAGTAATTAAAATATGAGAAACGTGTTATGAAGTTGTTGGGTGTTACAACGTGCGCTTTCTCGTCAGATTGTCTCGGAAAATCAATACTCGAGCCCGATTGCCGACGGACGGAATCGACGCGCGTCGCCGTCTCCTTCGGCTACTCGAGTACACGAAAGGGGTAGGTTATACGTACCGGCCACCGTATCGATTTTGAGGTCAAGTTGTCGAGACTGGCATTATGATATGTTAAGAAAAAATCATATTTTTATTTAATCATTTAATTACATATGAAACCAGACATTTATTTTTAAAATCAGTCCCACTATTATTAAAAACATTATAGATAGGTAATATACGAAACACTATATTGTTCTTACTATTAATTTGGGTGTTAGTTGTATAACTGGACATGCTATGACTGATACATTTCGAAATTATAAAAAAGGGACTAAGACTCATGTTTAAGGAAAAAACATGACCCACCCACACCACATATCCTCAGGGAAAACAAGCAGGGAAGTAAAGTCCCCTGCCCCTCTCATTCTTTATAAGTTATTGTAATATTCAGGACATCAACATATATACAGGTTTATTACAAATTGATCACAATGTTCTGGGTTATAATAATTAAAAAAAATCAAGTTATCCACTCTAAAGTCCTCATCAATATTAAAGTATAAGTACCATAGGTGAAATAAGCTTGCGTATTTTTTTTCGTCTTGGCTCATAGATAGGGGTTTATATCTCTATAGTCCAATGATAGTAACTCAAATTAGGTTAAATATAAGGTATTTATAACATCATACATAAATGTTTATTACTTTGCATATAATAAAAACGAATTTGGTGTTCCTGTATATCCAATGTATATGCAAGAAAATTAACTTAAGTCATAATGGATATTTTTGTAATTTTTAGAATCTTTTCTGTTTGTCTGTGTGTTTCAATTTAAGTAATTATAAATATATTTATTTGAAGTCTGCATCATTGGGTATTATTTAGTCTTTTGCTCATTAAAATCTAATTAGTCAGAATAACTTTTCCAACATTTACGTGATCTGTGGAGTAAACTAGAGTAGGTATTTCAAAAAATTGTAGGAGGTTTCTGTTAAACATGTCCTGATATATATGTTTAACACTACACTAACTTGATGCTAGTCTTAACAGTTTTTCACAAAACACTGTCTCAAACTAGCCCCAGTTTTGAATTGAGTTTAATTATTATAAGTTTCATTAAAATAGCTAATTTATAAAAAAATTCTATTGAGAAAAATGTGAAGTATTCAGTATACCAAATGCTTAAGTGCCTTGTTTTACTATTGCTCTTTATAGCATAATAATAAGAAATAATAATCAACTCAGTTGCTAGCTGTAATACTTACTTAGTGAAATGTCATGACCAGTTTTATCGGTAGTACAGCTTATTATTAAGCTCTCAATTGTCATAAAAAATGTGTGCGAGTGCCTGCTGCAAGAACTGCACAAGCATCTTATCTACTTGGGATGTAACTCCATTGCAAACAGTTCAATAATTATAAAATTATTTAAAATTGAGAATTATTTAGTTAATGATCCTAAGCCTGTCAAGTTTATGGTTAACCTTTCATTGTAATATCAAACAAGTATTAAATATAAAACAAATAACTGATCTATTTAATTATATGGATCAGCCTTTTTTAAACTTTTTCTTATATGGATCAGTATTTTTAAAACCGGTTTCTTATGAAGTATATAATCTTTAATTTAATCATGATAAGTCAAAAATACTTGATCATATAATACATCTGATTTATGATCATCCATAAAAAATTCTAACTAAAACATTTTTTGTGTATTAACATAGCTGACTTTTACTTAAACTTACATCAATGATTGATTTTCCCTTATTATAAAACATAAAAAAATTCTTCATTTCTACTGGTTGGAAGGAAACATATACTTTAAAAGTAAATAAGTTGAATATATTCTATTTATATTTTCTACTTTAATTTATATCATAATTTGTGACTAATAGCAAAGTGATAGATATTATGTTGAAAGCAATATGAGAGTAACTGAAAAAGTGTAAAACATATATCTATATTTTTTTATAATACTTGTTGACTATTTTCTAATAAAATATTTTTTGTTTCTGGAGTCGACACTTTAACAAACAGGAAAATTATGTAACAAAAAATATGATAAAATTTAAAATTCGACGTAAAAATTTGTGGGACTTACTTTTCTTTTTCTATTAATACAGTCTGTTCGCCCCATCCTCTTCGTGCTAGATGATAGGCCACTGCCGCGCCCATTACGCCTCCACCACATATTACAACTTTCGCCTTCGACGGCAGACTCGTAATGCAGCCCTCCAGTCTTTCTTCATGATCCAGTACATCTAAACTGGATAATAATCTACTTCCCACCCGAATGCACTTATATGCTGTATATCTCTGGAGTCCATCGCGGAACTGCCTGCCAAACATCGTCATATCCTACTGCGCATCTACAATTGCACTATCGACCTGAGTCTAGTCCACATCAATAAATTTGCAAATACCTATCTAAAAATATTCAATGCACAGTACACAGCACCTACTTCAACCTGCTTGACATCCAATTTTGACATGACAGCTTATTTGACATAGACATTTTTTGGATTGCCACATGAATAAAAAAGATAAAATTAAGTGTCAAAAACACCGTCTAATTGAATTTAGTCTATAAATATATCCCGCGTTTTAGAAACCGCAACTCAACGAGACAAGTTGGCCAAAATGTGATGCAATATCGGTATAATCGCTTCATAGCACATGTCTATAAAGTGTAATAGTAGTTTAATTATTAGTATTTATCCATGGTTTAATTGTTGGGTAATGTAGAACGAAGAATTTGACAGAAAAATATTTTTTTCGTTATGTTGGTTAATCTGAGAGTCAAAATACACCAAATTTAAAATTAAATTGAATTGGACTAATTTCAAAGGATTGCACCAAAAAAGTTAATACGAGCTAGTATCAAAAGCTGCAAAAATTTATTCCTTATTCAAAGTTGGGTAAGGGTACCAAAGTAGAAAATTCTAGACGTCAAGTTTCTATAGCAACGTAAATAAACACAATTTTTGTGTCGTGACTGAGATGTATCGAAAGATTGTTTTAAATGTGTTAAAATGAATAATGAGTTAATATCGTTGATCAGTTGTAATTGTTTCGAATAATTTGGACTTTTTTCTTATTTTGGAAATTTTTATATTATTTACATATCTATTTACAAACAGGAATAAGAAAATGTCGCTAGTCGAAATAGTTAACCACGACGAAGTAATTTATACAATATTGGACAAACCTCCTCCAGAACCACCTAAGACTCCTAGGTAAACGTGTATTATAGCAAGGTTTTAAACATTTATGTTCCATAAGTATGCTTAAATGTCTTATCACGCTTCTTTGGACTGCGGCTAATATGTACATTGTGGCAATTAGAAGCCTAGAAGCACAGCCAATAATACGTGTAAAAATGTTCAATAATTATAACAAAAAGTAAAAGCTCGAATAGCGGTAATCTAAAGATTTACTCGTAGAATCTTCAATTTACCAACTTGAGGTCGTAAATGTACGGATTTATTAAAAAAGATGTTGTTCTTCGGACTTCTAGGAGTGGATTTTGGTACATGTTAGGTTTTATATATGGTGTTCGTTAAATGTAGGTTGTTTGAAAATAAAACAATAAGTATTTATTAAAATCTTAACAATTATTTTAATTCTCTATCAGCAAAAATTATATGTATATGTAATCCAAAATCATTTAATAAAAATCCAATGTTGAAAATCAACATAATTTTGGTTGTTTTATATGGATATCCATGTCGATAAACGTTGCATCTTCCGCGAGCACTTCTTTTGTATGGTTCCCCGGTCAATGGGAGCGGTTGCTACCCAATCTTGGATGGCACCGGCGCGAAAAACTGTCGCCTATACATGAGGGTGGTACGATCCATGGCTTCGTGTGTATGGAAGACTCTGACAAGGCAAAATGTCACCCTACTAAAAAGATCACAGAGGGTGAGGGCTGTCGGGATCATCGGGGATTATCGCACCATCTCATTTGAGGCAGCATGCAGCTTAGTGGCAGGGTGCCTTCCTTGGGACTTAGAGGAGAGTTTTATGTAGCCAGAAAACCGGGCTTGAGAGAAGGGGTCCCCATGCTCATCTTTTACACCCATAAAAGAGGACTTTTATGGTTAAATCGGTAAATATTAGATTTTACTGGTAAATTTTAGAGTTTACCGTATTTCGAGCTCCTACAGTTGAGGTTCCCAGTGTATTTCACATAATAATAACGTATAGAAACAATAACACATAACATTTCAAAATTAGGCTGGCTCCCGGTGTGCCCCCTGCAGCTACATTTCTACCATATTCCCAAAACTCAACAAGTGTAAAGATTTGATCTTAGTACGGCAATATGCGGCGAATGTGCTGTAAGATAAATTTTCGTTGACCCCCGCTTACGAATTGTGCATCCCCATTTATTTGTCACTCCAACGTAGACCCCCGTCGAGTCTCCCCTAGACCCTTAGGGGTCCAAAAAATCTTTGGAAAATAACATTCTACAGTAACGGGTAATACGAGTAATTGACAAACTAAAAGAGATGCTTTTTTACAACATGCTTAAGTATTGCACAATTATTTTTGTATTTGTCTTCGTTGTGTCTTAAGAGAAGACTATTGTACGTTTGTGTTGTAATAATGAATTTAAGGTAGTATCGTTCATAGATGGTAGTAATTTAATCCTCGAACCAAATTTTTAGATATGAATCTAAGTTAGAGAAGCAACTAAAAGAAACCAAAATACCTCAGCTACGTCGTACATTTGGATACGCTGAAACTCCGCTAAAACCTCCAGAGAAATTCTTGAAGAAGGGGGAAGGTTTGACTCAACCGATAAAAAAGTCTGACCACAAATGTTTCACGTCTGGCCACCTACCACCGGTGCCAAAAAGACCACCGCCAGGCAATACGCCTGAAAAACCGAAGATCAATTTTAAAGTTGTAAACATTAAGAAAGCTATTAAAACCAAAGGAAAACCAGTAGAACCAAGGTAAGTTTACCATATAGGTAGTTAGGTGTCTACGTATAACTCGAAGCCTTAAGGGTATAAACGTGAGACTAATTCAAAACATAAATCGGACGTACTCAGAAATAAATTAGACTTATATTCAGAAGATCAAATCAAGTGTTGATCTCTTTCTTATTTTTCAATTAAATTTCCTAAGTTACATTTTTGATATTTATTGATTAATGTTTTACAATTTTTAAGATTGGTGGACACAAAAGATGGCCACATTAAAAAGATAAAGGGTTCGGGAGAAGTACCGGAATACTGCCTTAGGCCTGATTTTGGCCAAATGCCAGCGTATTTAGTGAAGAGGAATAGACGAATTCAAAGAGAATTAGACAAGATAAAGTATGCCGAAGAACATAAGGAGAGCCTTTGCAAATTGATTACCGAAGAAGAAAGACAAAAACTGTTAGATGTAAGTTCTTTTATTTTGTTTCAATTCTTAAAAATAGAAGGGATTACGTTTTTAATACATATATAAAATTTCTTGAACAATTTCATTAAATTAATAAGCACGGAAATCAAACATCGTTGATCGTCGATCAAATCGCGTAATGGGAACTCCCTAAAACATTTAAGTAACTTGATGTTACCAATAAATATGGGAAATTTATATTATAATTAATGATGTGCCAGAGATTCGTTTCCGTATCCGTGGATATCTGAGGCTTGAAAAAGATCCGTATCCGTATCCGTTACTTCTTAACGGATACGGTCTCTAAATTAAACATATAAAAAATGTAAATTTACCTACACAGGCGATCAAGGAGCAATGAATATATATAATATTGAATTCCATATTGTTTATTAATATCACATATTTAGCACATTTATATTGCAAAAATCGAATATCTTCACATATATGTCTACATACATATATTATAATGATAATGTACTTTGCAACGTTTTGAGGAATCGTAATAAATTCGTACCAAGGGCACAGATTAAAACATGTCAATAAAGCAATTGTTGCTTCAAAGACACTTGCATCAAGTAAGTAAACTTGTACGAAAGTTAAGATCCGTCTCCGTATGCGCGGATCTGGACATCAATGATCCGTTTTCGTATCCATATCAACGGATCCATTATTTTAACGATCCGGCACATCTCTTATTATAATTACGATCAAATTTGGCGATTGGCCAATTACGTGTTCTAATTATTTTTTATTATAAGGTATATAATTTTTAGTCATTACGTTGCTATATTCTTTCCAGGATTTGAAATACAACTGGCAATTAATGCAAAAAGCATTCCTTCAACTACCCATGCTTACCGATACCATACCCAAAATTCTTCGAAAAACAAAAATGGAACAGGAATTGAAAGAACTAGAAAAAGATATAGCATTAGTGGAATCTAATCCGTACATTTACATTTATGAATGAGATTTTTAGATGAACATAAAGTAGATAACATTAGCTATTTTAGCTTGGTTATATTATTTTCAATTAGTCATCTATATATGTAATTTTATTATAAAAGTCAAAAGCAAAGTTTTGCCACTTATTATTATAAAACTTAATGACAAATTAACGGCAATTACTTAATAACATTTGTGTGTTATGTGTGGAAATAAAGTCCTTATTTGAATAATACCTTGACATATTTTTACGTAATTATAAGACAATGTACTTATACTGTAACTGCACTAAACTATACCAACCTACAATTACGTATCTGAATAAAAGTAACAATATAAAGCGTAACTATATGCGAAAAAGTTGGCTTGTTCTGGTATAAAAATAGTTAAACAATGCCAAACCTCGTTATTATATTGTCTTACCTACGAGGCAATAAAAGCTAATAAATAGGCCAACTAATAATAGGCCAACCCTTATCAATTCCTCTAAATATTGGTATTTCTGATATTAGATTTACAATTGCGGATGGTAAAAGATGAATGAATAATCATATCGCGCACTATTTTAATATATATAAAATACATGTCACGTTGTTTGTCCGCGATAAACTCCTAAGCTACTGAACCGTTTTGAATCAACTTGGCACACCGTGTGCAATTTGATCCAACTTAAAAGATAGGATAGCTTATATCTATTCAAATTACGTGTGTTGTTTGTCCGCTATGGTCTCCTAAAATACTGAACCGATTTCGATTTGCACATCGTGTGCAGTTTGCACATCGTGTGCAGTTTGATCCAACTTGTAAGATAGAATAGCTTTTATCTTATACAAATTACGTGCCACGTTGTTTGTTCTCTATGAACTATTAAACTACTGGACTGATTTCAATCAAATTCGCACACCGTACGCAGTTTGATCCAACTTGAAAGATAGGATATCTTATCCTAATATATATAAATTACGTTGATTGTCCGCTATGAACTCCTAAACAAGTAGGTATGTAGGTAGGTATATAGTATACGTATGTAACCGCGACCATGTCGTAATCTTTTGGATGGTATTTGTGTTAGACGCTTTCAGTGTTCCGTAAATGGGACCCTTATACTAAGACTCCATTATCTGTCTGTTCGTCTGTCTATCACCAAGCTGTATGTCATGAACCGTGACAGGCAAACAGTAGATTTTTTTTTACAGATGATGTATTTACTTTTTAGATTGTATTTATTTATGTTATTATTTTTGTAGATTGTATTTATTTTTAACGTATTTACTAAAAGCAGAATAAAATAAATTTTAAGGGTGCTCCCATACAACAAACATGATTTTTTTGCTTAAAAACGCATAAACGCTTTCTACACTCATAGCCCCGCAGTAGGATTTTCTCCTGTGTCGTGGGTGCCATGGACACACAAAGACGAATACACAAACACCCAGACCCAGANCCTAAACTCATCATTCAGATGTCTGTCTGGCCGGGGATCGAACCCGGGACCCACTGCGTGTCAGACCGGTATGGTGACCACTCAGCCACGCGGGTCGTCATAATTTTTTTGCTTGATATTAATAACGGCAACAGATAGACACTTGAAATGTTCACAGTATATTTAGTATATTCATTATGAAAATAAATGATGAAATCAAAATTGATATGTAAGGGGGACT
>MOOZ01001204.1:118848-150306 GCA_002930495.1 Cecropterus lyciades
AGTAATTTTTTATAAGTAATTTAGGTTAGTATTAATCACAATTTAGGTATATTTAAAATGGTGGTAGAACTCTTTGAGGTTCGACTGCAGAAGCACCACTACCACACATATTTCTGCCTAATAACACCAGTGTTGTGTTCTGGTCTGAAGGTGTAGTAAGGTCTGTGGTAAGGGAGATATACTTTTCCGAGGCATTCCATCTTAGTCCTCAGGGGTAGCAATGCATCTGTGGCTAACCTTAGGTGAGACTTTGATCTTATCTAGGGTTGATTGATTACAGATGACCATGGGCGGCAGTAGGCACTTACCATCAGGTGGGCTGCATACTTGTGCTATTTCCATACGATAAAAAAAAAACTTAAGTTAACCAAAATCAACATAATAAACAATTATTTATATAACATACTTCTTCAGTAAAATTTTTATATGTGTTTCACTGACTGTGGGAAACATGGCACTTATTTTGGCGACTAGAGCATCAGTGTCAGCATTGAGACTCAACGAGTCCTGAAACTTCTCGTTTAGATGTGACACTCTTCCAGGCAAGGGGCTTCCTTTAGGCGTGAGACATAATGCACGGCCGAGTATTGGGCTTTCTGTAGGGGTTCCATATGCTCTTGGATCCTGGAAAAAGATTCATAACAATTACACACAGGTAAAAATTACATATATGGCTATATAGTTATTGCTGTTCTAGGTAAATACTGTAATAAGGTATATGCTGTATACAGAATAGGTTTTGGTTCTTTTGAAGTGGCAATACTGACATCTTCCTTAACACTGATGTAAAATTCTTTGTTCTGCTTTGAAGTATGTTTAATCTGGTTGCCCTAAGTTATGCTTTAAAGCATTGAGGAATCAAATATGATGATTATCGGTTCCAGATATTCAAAACAAAGAAAATGCAAACACCTAATGTTTGCATTTTCTTTGTTTTGAAGATCTTGAACTTAAACTTGAAAGGTTTTAAATTTAAATACAATATGGAATGTTTTTGACTATTAAATTTTTTAAACACACTGTATTAATGGCACACTAATTTGAGATGACCATCTTAGTCCTCTGGAGCGACAATGCATCTGTGATTGATTTAAGATAGAACCATTGTTCAATATGAAGTTGGTTACAGATTTCCATGGGTGGTAGCAACCACTTATCAGCAGATGGACTGCATGCTGTTTGTGTACTTCAATGTGATTAAAAACAATTACAGTAAGAAATATACTTACAAGATGGGGTTTGAGCCCCTTGGGGTGGAACATCTTTGGGCTGTGCTGCGTGGCCTGGAACGCATGCTGGAGGCGGACTGGGGAGGGATAAGGGTGGACATGGTAGGGAGATCCATGTGTTGACTGTGCGTCCCAATGGTACAGACATGGGTGAACAAACCATACTGTGAACAAGTGCTAGTGCTAAACACATATTGTTGTTTCTAAATAACATAGCCCTTGCATAGCATCCATTCTTAAGCCTTACTAATGTGTAGTTACAAATCTTCCCTTATATTTTAACTTACCAGATAAAGCTCTGGGTAAAAGTACAAAAATACAAGAGCTGTGTTACTTAATTATTTTCCAATGTATTTCATTATATATATGTTAAAAAATAAAGCACACTTTTCATTCTGCTTAAAACAACATATAATTTATTTCATTTTCCTAGATAATTATTATAAGAACTGGTAATAAAAACCAATAATATTATCAAAATAGTATAACTTACTTAAACTTATGATAGTATAACTTAAACAAACCTCAATACAACACACTTTAATCGCATGTAATTAAGAAAACTAGTTTTCACACAAACTATTGCAAAGTGAGCATAATCATTATTTTTATTTTTTAATTGATTACAATAAAGTTCCTCAATGATGAAACACTAAATAATTATTTTTGACAAACAAAAGGAGTAAAGGTTTTAGACTGTGCGCTTATTTTTCCTCACAACATTCACTGTTTACTTCCCATCATTTCCCATACAATACATTGAACATTAAAATATTGTGCTACGATATAAACAGTAATTGTTTTAAGGAAATGTAATAAACTGGTACTAAGAGCATTGTTTTGCTATTTCCTATTTATAATTAAGTTATAGGATTGCTTCTTTATGAAACACATTTCACTCAATGACAGATGTTCTTAACAAACACAAACCTTGATAGATTTCTTATAACTAACGTAGCAAACAAGCAGACGAGCCATCGTAATAAGTACGGGAGTCATTTATATATAACCAATGTTAACTGCAAGATGTGTCACACCTTTCTAAAAGAGCTCTATAGCATATTGCTACAGGAATTCTGAAAAGGGCAGTTCTCCTTGTATGCTGTGAAAATCTATTATAAATTAGTCATATTTCGAGTATATACATATTTATTGTATTGATTGTGCATAAGATATAATACAAGTAATGTTAGTATCTACTGATGGCATTCCAAACTAGTATAATAAACATTGTAAATGACAAATTTTATAGACCCTATTGATACAATAAATACATTAACATTTTATACAATCATTTTAATTAAATTTATAAATTAAGCAACATGATTTGCAAGTAAGAAATGCACACTTATGCAGTGAAAGTTCACTTTTTATATTTAGTCTAATAGTAAAGGGTCAATTTAAATTAGATTTGAAACATTCAAGTTTTTTTCAATAAATCGTCAAATTTTTCTTAAGTATAAGTTAAGCATTTGTCTGCAGTGTGTGTTAAGCTTTGAAGCTTGAACTAGTTTAACCGGATTAATTATTAATATCCTACCTGTGGATGTATACAGTCAAGACCAATATGATGTGCTGCATTCTGAATGGATTTGTGTTTATTTCTTAATTCTTCCATGGTGCAGGTTCTCACAGTGAAAATTTCTTCACTAATAGCTTTTAAAGAAATTTATAATTATTACGTTTCACATTTTAATAGTTTTAGGCATCGAAAACTTTAACTTCACTTCAATGACAACATTGAAATTAGACAATAAAATAAATTACTGTTTTCCCTCCGATTTATTTATTGTTTGGCATTGGCACATTTGAAAATTTGGAAGAAGATCGAAAAGCTTAGCGACATATAATACAGCTAAATTTAATCGACGGTTGACAGCTTATAACAGTATCATTGTGAAACCGTCTCTTTGTCTAGGATGGATGACATTAAACTAAAATGGCACCCAAATCAATAATATTGATAAAGATGCGTTCGCTTTGTAACTCTGCGGTAATTATTTTGATTACTATAGTTAACGAAAATAATATGAATTGTAAAATATTCATATAATTTTTGATAACTATACAAATACTTGTAAAGTGCAGAACTTGAATTATAGCATTGTTGCTATAATTTTTACTTCCCACTCTACTATTTTTAAAAAATCCTGGCTCCACATGAAAAGTACTAAAATATGCTAGATGAAAACAATTCAGATTATGTACTTAGGTATATCAAATACGTTTTTTAGAGTTTATTGTAATAATAATGTGCACGCATTAATAGGGATGTTAAATTTTAATACGCTTACTACTCGATAGTGGATAATAATGATAATTTTTGATAGACTCTTGTTGGCTGATCTATACCAAACTATCGATATTAAGTCGTTCATTTCGATAATATCGATTACTCACAGTGCAAACATATTATTAAAAGAACACAATCAATCGTACAACAACTTAGATAACCTCAAATATTTAATATCATCGATACTATCGACGTTTTACAAAACCGTTTTATCGATTGTATTAGTCAATTTATTATTATTAATTTTTAATAGTATAATAAAAGTAAAAAGTGTTCTACATTTTTATGCGCGGAAAGATGTTTCTCTTCAAAAATATTAGCGTGTAATTAAACAATCACAAGATAAATAAATGTAGTCTACACTACACACACACAGCTTTCGTCTTAAGCTCATATATAAAATCTAAACTTAATTTATAATTTAAATTTATTGATGTAAAGTAAGTTCTATGTTCCAAACTATACGTGGTTCATAACTGTCGGTACCCCCGAAGTAAATCGATATTATAAATTCTATCGACAGTATTATTTCCAATCTTCTCTAGTATCGATAAAATCTACACTACCGATAAATTACGATTTGCTAGTTACGACATTGTCAATAGTGTTGTATTAAGTGTTTACATCATGTTAATAATAATTGCTATTTCTATCGATCATATGGTATCACTAGACTCATCAGCCGAATTCAGAAGTAAACTAGTCAAAAAAAAAATCTTTCTGTTAGAAAACTTTCTGTTAGAAAAAATTGCATTTTCATTGGTTGCCTATCGAATACTGTTTTTTTACAGCTTATCAATAGACAAAATGTATATACTTGTTGAATTATGTCATGCTCGGTTAACTTAGTATTTCGTATGTTCATTTTTTTCTACAACATGGTAAGGTTTGCACAACGTCTAATAAATACGTGTAGAATTAAAAAAATAAGATCGACTTTGAATTACAGAGTCAGTCAGAATCACGCTGATATCAACTTTGCGGAGCTACGCTTTCTTACCGTTTTTACTATTCTCTGATTTCTTTCGATGTATTCTGTAAATCAGCTAGGTATATAAGCTAAATAATCGTCAACGATAGTGATATATCTATTAATATATATATATCTTATATCAAAGACATTCAATTATATATTTATTCTCTTTGACTAAGTCAATATTATACATTAAGCACTTGAAGTTATTGTCAGATGGGTGCTTATAAATAATAATTTAAATTTGCCGCCATATGTTTCGTGATTTTTGTCATGGCGGATAGACATAAAGACTGAACGAAGTCCATTTTGGATCGATCCATAAAATTATATATGTTCGTGTGCGCATTTAAGACGGCGAGCGTTCATGTGAATCTTCAAAATACGGTCCCAACGCGAGGGGGTATTTCGGGGTGGGCGGAAGAAGGCTATGGCGGAGACTAGGAGTTCGGAAAACGTCGTTATGCCGGACATAACCGAAGTTTCCGAAGTCGATCCCTTGTCGTCGGCAGCCGAGCACAACTCCGATCGGACTGATGGCGGAACCGTTTTAACGAGTGGCAACAAGTCGGCGAGACATTCCAACGATTCCAATGGCGTCGTCACGGTACCCGTGTCCTTGCCTGTGGGCACTCTCATTACGGGGACGACGTTCAATGTAATTACGTCGGATCACTTGCCCCATTTTAAGCCGATGCTGTGCGTAGACAACGGGTTTATAACAGGTGGGTCAGTCACTGAAGATATAAAGGGGACGCACATCGTCATACAGAACCCGACGCCGTCTAACAGAGATCAGAATGGCGAAGCTACTACTGTCTCAACGCCACCTACCCGGCCCACTAACAAGTCGTGGACCGAGACTGCCAATATGCCAGTGCTACCCATCCGCTGTAAGAACACTTCAGCTGAGCTGTACAAACGGAAGCTGGGTTCTGGGGGACGAGGCAGGTGCATCAAGTATGGCATAGATTGGTACACGCCCAGTGAGTTTGAGGCGCTGTGCGGTAGAGCATCCAGCAAGGACTGGAAGAGATCCATAAGGTTTGGTGGAAGAAGCATACAAGCGTTGATTGATGAAGGCATCCTCACACCGCACGCTACTAGCTGTACTTGTGGGGCATGTTGTGATGATCAATCAGGTGATAATATTTTTATATATATTGTTGTTAAGTCATTTATAAGTTATTATAAATTATTTAAAGAAGATGATTGGAAATATGGATCTATGTTTGAAAATATCAATTTATTGAATGTTGTTCTCAGCATCAGGTCCCGTAAGGCTCTTCACTCCATACAAAAGGAAAAAAAGGAATAACCTTGAAGGTTTGTATTTCATATAAATTGTTTTTGTTCTTATTTTAGATGGAGGTCCTATGGGTATGCTGGATTGAAATTTATTATTATTATTTTTGGTTATTCTTTCCCGACAGCTCAACATTTACTGTAAATGATGAGTAAATTATTCATTAGTATGGTCTTAAATGATATTATGTAGGCAACAAAAACTTCAAGAATTTTCTTTGTTATGGATGTAATACCAATAAGGGTAGGTTGATGTTATCAATAAAGGGCATGAGTTAAATGTTGTCCTAGTAACATCAAAGGTGGTAGTGGTGGACACTGAACACATCTCACTCATAATTCTTTATGTCATATTATATCAAGGTGAGAAGATGTGTTCTGGTTTGAAAGGTATAAGTTATCACTTATACTTACTAGTGATGTGCTGGAGATCTGTATCCACGGATATCTGAGGGATGAGAAAGATCTAAAACAGATATTATACCTATTATTAAATTCACATTATTCATAACTTCATTATATATACATAATTCTTAATGTACATAGGCAATTAGGTAGCAATGAAATAGTATTTTAAAATGTAAATTTCATATTGTTTACTAATATCACATATTTATCTCATATTGCAAAAATCAAATATCTTAACATTATATATTAGTACATATAATGACAGTGTACTTTGCATGTGGGAAGACATAAACAATGATAGTTTTAAGGTAACAATAAGCTTGTACTAAGGGCACATGCATAAACATGTCAATAAAGCAACTTTCACTTCAAGGACATACGCAGTGAGTAAGTAAATTGGTAAGAAATTTGAGATCTGTATCTGTGTCCGTATCCACAGATCTAGACACCAATGATCCATTTTCATATCCATATGGATCTATTATTTTAATGATCTGGCACATCTCTAATTCTTACTAATACTTATTACTTAATACCCATAACAAATAAAATTCAAAAAACTTTTAAGAAGAGTTCTATGAGTTTTTTTTTATAGTATGGAAGTAGCAAACGAGCATGCAGCTCACCTGATGGTTAGTGGCTACTGCCGCCCATGGACATCTGTAATCAACCCTAGGTAAGATCAAAGTCTCACCTAAGGTTAGCCACAGATGCATTGCTACCCCCTGAGGAGCAAGATGGAATGCCTCCGAAAAGTATGTGAGCGACATACTTTTCCGAGCATTCCATTACCACCTCTTCAGACCAGAACACAGCAGTGCATAACACTGCTGTTATGAGGCAAAAATAGGTGTGGCGGTGGTGCTTCTGGAGTCGAACAACAAAGTGATCTACCACCTTTAAATAGTACATATATTTTTTTATATAATTCAGTAGTAGTGAACGAGCATGTTGTCTTCTCAATGTTAAGGGGACATCACCGCTCTTAGACATTTATAATAAACTCCATGTACTACACCAATGTGTTTCCACCACACCCACCAAGCCGCAAATAATACTTAATGCTAGAAAAATCATACAAGTTCTACTATCTTCAAATACGAGTAATATACAAAACTAGGGTTCAGTGATTTTGTCAGATTTTCATATAGAAAAGTCATTAAAGTATACATGGGCGTCTTTAATTTTTAAAGTTATGTATGTTTAGATGAGCAACGACAAACAGTTGCTTTAATGGTGTAACAAAAAAATCATGAGGTAACCAGCACACCTGAGATTGTTTAAAAAAAAATGTCTCGAAAGGTGTATGTGGCCTGACTATTGAGACCTGAGACCTTGGCCAGTGCGGTGGACCATGGCCTTAACCTTCACTTTGGGAGACCCATACCCGGATGTGGGACAATAATATTTTGACCACGATAACTACAAATACCACCACCCACACTTCATTAAATAAGTAGTTAAATTATACAATTTTTTTTAATATTTATCATTGTAATAAATATAAACTTCAGCATTTATAACAATTTCTAGAAATGGAAGAAAAGAAGCCGAAAGTTAAACGGGATAACTCCATTGGAGAAGCTGATGTGGATAATATCCACCAGAATAGTAATAACAGTCATTCCAAAGAAGCATGGCAATCCATAGCCGAAGGTCTAGAAGGCAATTCAGACTACCATCTGCTTACTGGCCCGGAGTCTAATCCAGATCCCAATACAGGTAAAAAAGTAACTACATTATTTTATGAATATGCAAACATTGCCTGTATCCTTTTTATTTTTTAGTTAGTAGATTGTGCTATAATTTTTACATTGTTTTTCTATGGCACACATGTATATATTTGCCTTTGTAGTTGTTAGTGAAATGTTTGATACTTGTATCATCCTTTTTAAGGTAGCTTGGCATTTGTAACTGGGCCATGCCAGAATAGACTCAAGGAGGTTTTAAACATTTAGAATGAGGCTGTGTCTCATATACGTAATTTATCCTTTTATCTTCAATGTGTATAGACAGTAGTCTTAACAACTGGTGGCAAATGAACGAGAATAGATTTTTACTTGATAAACATACGCTAGCGAAGTGATTTTGCATTACTTAACTATATACATATCTTTGTATATAAAATATCTTTAAGTAAAATTACCATATATTGTAGCTATCTTGGTTGTGCGTGCGAAGCGTTGATGGTGTTTTTCCTAGCGGTGGCGCACGCCAAGCTATATGTTACACTCGCTAAGAAAACTCGATCAATTGTAAACGTTAAATTTTACGGAAGCGCTAAATTGCTGTGGACTCTAAGTGCTGTGGACTCAGTTCGGTTGCAAAGTATACGAATTATACAAATTGTGTTTTTTTTCTATAACTTCGACTATAAGTAGCAAACGAGCAAACAGATGAACTGCATGGTGATAACTAATCACTGCCACCCATGGACACCTGTAGGTAACTTCATATAGTACAGGGAATCTATATGAAGTCAATCACAGATCACTGATCACAGATCTCAGGAGTAGTAATAAGTTGGTAATAATAGTAATAATAATAATAATAGTAATAATAGTAATAATAACTGTGGTGCTGGTACCTCCCGTTCGAACCATGCTCTTTCTACTTTGTATTGCACTGTTGAATTAATTAGCGCTGTACAATTACAACAAGGTTGTAGGTAGTATGCGAATGAATTATTATGTACATAATGCAATCGTGCGACAAAATATTACGATGAATTTCACAATGCTACTCAATGTTATTATAAATGTTATCAGTTTAACTAACTGTAACTGCAATTACTCTATGTATTATATAGTTGAACACGTGTAATATTTAATGAGACCTAATTCATTATTTCATAACAATGAAATAAAAGCATTAGCCCAGCATATAGAATTGCGTCAGAAGGTTTTTGCTGATGCCTTTTCGATCTTTGTACTATATCTAAGCGTGATTGAACAAGGTGCGATATGCAGAGCAATTTAAAAATATGTGAAGTAACCGATGCTTGGTGGCATACATTTATTTTGCGTGCGATGTGGTAAATAGCGAGAAGCGTTGCGTTTGAGCTGTAGTACCTTCTTTGCACAAAAGTAAAAAATGAGCATGTTTCCACCCCATGACCAGTGGCTACTGTCAAACATGGACATCTGTAACAAATTCCTGCAAGGATTGGAATTGTATACCACGTTAGTCGATATCCTAGAGGATTATGCTTACTATGGCCACTAGTTGTTTGTTACCCTGGAGGACTAAGTTGGAATACCTAGTGTTGTACACAAGTGCGTTGTTACCCTGGAGGACTAAGCTGGAATGCCTCGTGTTGTACACAAGTGCGTTGTTACCCTGGAGGACTGAGCTGGAATGCCTCGTGTTGTACACAAGTGCGTTGTTACCCTGGAGGACTAAGCTGGAATGCCTCGTGTTGTACACAAGTGCGTTGTTACCCTGGAGGACTAAGCTGGAATGCCTCGTGTTGTACACAAGTGCGTTGTTACCCTGGAGGACTAAACTGGAATGCTTCGTGTTGGACACAAGTGCGTTGTTACCCTGGAGGACTAAGTTGGAATGCCTCGTGTACCACCCGTTTCAAATCAATACAACAGCGCTTAAATGTTATTATAATACAGAAATAAGTATAGCGCATTGAGATGGCTGTGCCATACGTGACTTTAGTAGGTATATAGTTTTGTAAATAATCAAAAACTAAATTCTCTGTTCCATTTGATTCTATCGCGAAGGGACAATTGCAATAATATTAACACTATGCTAATATTATTAAAAATGTTTATGGGTCAATCGTACAATAATCAATTGATTGATTGTTTGCCAAGCGAATAAACTGTCTTTCTATGCTATAGAGCGACCTGGTGCTGTAGCGATCGGGTACTTTTTATTGTTCAGTGGTCAGTCAGTCAGCTCATCACAAATACGTTGTTTTACCTGATCAATAAACTGGAAATAACATAAATTAAAAGTAGTTTAGCACACTATCAGACAGCAGCGCAAATACAACATTATTAGCCCATAATACATATGTGGTGTAGGGGTAAGGTTGCTGCATTCTTTGTATTTAAAATGACAGGAATATATTTAATTAACTCTAATAGGTTTTTTTATATCACGATGTCACATATGTATACTCAGAGACATGACTCAAATTACTCTGGTGTTATTCTGCTCATGTTTCCTGGAAATAATTCCATAAGGGACATTATTACGATCTCACATCATTGTTTAGCAGCGTGAAGTAATAACCCCAAAATAACTTATTGCGTTGGTACTGGTATATCACATACAGTTGTTGGAGCCTAACATCTATGTACTACTAATAGCTGTGCTTCAGCGTCTACAATCAAAATATTTACTTATTCAATAACGATCCTAATTGCTCATTCTAAATGATATATGACTAGCGAATTTACTATCTTAAGATAAGGCTAACAAATAAGATAAGGCTATATAAAGAAAAATAAAGTAATCGATTTCATAGAATTGTAACATTTGCAAGTACCGTTCAGAATAAAGTTGAAATATGTTGTAAAAGTAACTCAAGTCGAGAAATTGCTTGACCCTGACAAGATGGAATAGAGCCACCTCTACTTCACGCTCCGCGTTTTGAGATATTCTATAGTTTTTCTAGTGCAGGAGCCTAAAGGGTCCCTAACTAGCTGTGCAAGATGAATTGAATTTTGATTTTGAAGTGAGTGCACAAGCATCAGCCGTCATGCGAAAGGAATTACGGAGTACGAGAACTGCGACAACATTTACCAAATCCACGCGCATTTTACAACACATCTTACACTGTATTTTAGCGTATGTATATTTATATTACGATTGCATGTGAACCTTGCGATAAGTTAACTTTAAAATGCAAGAATTTATTGCCAATTAATGTAACTGGCACTGCAATTAGTTAAAACCGCTGGCCACAAAATATTTCAGCGAATTTACTTGCATTGCAAATTACGTGCTAATGCATTTTTTTATTAATTCTGTAAAAAACAATTACCCAGATTATTTTAGTAACGTGTATGTATGTGTATACTTTGTTCAGCGCCGATATTATCGATATCTGTATATGAATTCGATTGTAATTATCAGATTTTAATTAGATGTTGGTGGGAATCTAAGTATAATACATTTATAACGCTGTGAAATGGCCACTAGAAACCCTTGGATATCTTTATTAAATCGATTTGTCAAATAAATGATCATACTCTCAATATATTTAGTGGTCACTACCACCGTTGGAAATAGATACAGAAGTACCCCGTGAAATACGTCACAGATGCGTTTCTGTTCCTGAGGGCGAAATTGAAATTAGTATTTTATATTAGTATCTTTGACTGATTACGCCAATCTTTTCACAAAACACCCTTTATAACGCTATTAAGACAAGTAGGATATTGTAACAAGCTTTGCTATTTCAGAAATGTACAATAAAATTGTGAGTATTCAACCACATGCATAACTGCAGTGCAGTGCTTTCCAAAAGAGCGAATTCAATAAGTGTGTATTATAACCGACTTCAAAAAAGGAGTTTACTCAATTCGCCGGTATATATACTTTTTTATTTGTCGATTGAAATGTAATCTTACGGTGTCCTCCTTGATTACTACCCGTTTCACAAAAAGCTGTGCATATTACAGAGAGCCACTAAGATAAACAAAAGCGTCACTTGCGAAGTTTTTCATTTTATGTTCATATTTTCAATTTTTTATCAGATTGAAGCGACAAACATGCATTTAGTCCACCAGTTGGTAAGTGATGACTGCCGCCCATAGATATTTGTAAACAAGTTCATGCAGAACATTAGTTCAATCTGGAGTCGATCACAGATGCGTTGCGACTCCCGATAACTAAGATGGTCGCCTCATTTAAAAGTGAGGCGGTAACCACAAAATACTCCCAGTTTAGCCCAGAAAACAACTTTTTCTAGAGAAAACACAATGTTATATTGAATTTCTGACGACAACTTTTGTTATACCTTGTTATGACAACATATATGCGATGCAATGCCTTATCATATGATGCGCTTGTTTGCCAATCAGTGTGTCTGAGCTAAATAATGAGCAATTAACTTGCAGTGTTCTACTCTCGTGTTTTCCTACGAGTTCAACGTTATGCGTAAGAAAAAGTACTCTCTAATAGGATACAATTTGATTATTATGCCTAAGTCTGCGATCAAAATTTTTTATGGCGTTTCGTGTTTAAAGTATATATTTCATTCATGAAAAGTAATAATAAGAAATGTAAACGACAGTAACCCGCTATAGTCCCACTGCTGGGTAAGGGACTACTATTAGAATGAGATGCGTTGGTCGAAATCGGATTGGTAGCCTGCTCACCTTAAGAAGTATCTTCGTTTCTTTGATAATTTTGGTTTGTTAGTTTCTTGCGATGTTTTATCGAACAAACTGTTATTGCTGGAAGTGAACCTATTAGTCCCGTGCCATGTAAATTAAGTATAGCCGCTTTAGATAATTAGCTTATTATCGTTTTCTTTTATACGATTGAAGTAGCAAACGAGCATCCAATCGACCTGTTGGTAATTCATCGCTGCCGCTCATGGACATTTGTAATCAACTTCATATAAAACAGGGGATTTGTGATACAATTACAGCCGGGGATTAAGATGGTCGCCTCATATATAAGTGAGCCGGCAATTACACCCTTCCAGCGTATCGTATAAAACTACTTCACGCTAGAAATAGTTGTGGCAGTGATTTCTCGCCCGTCGAACTATACATGTTTTATCTCGTTGCAACGCTTATTAGGTTAGGTGTAGAGTTCTGTTGTATCATCAGTTAAACTGTTATATCATTAAACCGTCAACTCAAAAAGAATGCTGGCTATTCTTTATCACGGTGGTCAAGTGCGCATTAGTAGACTTCTTAAATTTTTGTAAATAAAAAGCTGAGATGTTACTGTTTCTGGCGGTGACTGGAACAAATATTAAAACAATACCCTGGAATACCTGAGATACCTGCATATGTGTTTGAATCAGAAGAAACAGATTTTTGAGTCGAATATTCATAATAGGTAGAAATTGAGTGAACATAGCTTGATAAAACATTCGCATAGCATTCTCAATTAAAAGTAAAACAATAATAATCGCATATAGCTAAAGAAAATAGGCAATTTCAATGAAATAAATAATGGTTTATGCATGGCATTTTATTTATGTGGTCTATGAAACTTTATAGTTTTTGGAAAATGCATAACATTATTAATATTAATCATATGTAAAAAATAAAAGAGGATTGGACTATTTGTGGTTTTTCTGTAGCAACACCTCTGCTGCATCTGTATATATTTTCTATATTTCGTAAGTTGCTGCGTTTTGAAATGAAAATGGCTTTAGAGTTGCTTAATGTGTTCCAATTTAATATTTAGGGTCAACAGCGTTTATAAGTCCTCTAATATTCTCTTATTTAAAGTTGATTACAGATGTTCTAGGCCAGCAATGATCACATAACATCAGTACTTCAAACTGCAAACTTGTAACATTCTACACTAGAAGTCATAATATATCAAAACATTTCAGTGCTGCCGGAAATTGACGGTGTATTAAAGCGGATAGATGACATCGGCCAGACGCTACTTCGTCTCGCCGGAGACTTGAAGCAGTGTATGGAAGACGTGAAGGTGATAAGCGCGCGGCATATGGAGAGGCTGGAACAAGAGCGGGCGTCCGCTTTACTCGCTGCGAGTGTTGACGCTCACGTTGACAGCGATACAGTGTCGCTGCACAATGTTGATGATACGGAGACTAAAAAGGTACTTTGTTCACTCGATAGTTTTTTTTTTGGTTCCGATCGAAGCTTTACCTTTGGTTCGGCTTCGGCGAAAAAAACCATCTTCGGCAAAACTTTTGGCCAAGCTTAGGCCAAAATGGACCGAAAGTATAGACTAAGCCGAAGGTTCTATTCTACTAGGTGAATTTCTAAATTGAATAGACGATACCGCGATGGAGATAGTGAAGCGCAATGGAAACAGAAAACTCCATTGTGGGCTTGCGTCGCCAGTTATGTGTAAAATTCACATTATTCGAACTGTTATCGTTCTAGAAAAGAACCAAAGTCAGTCTCTAGAACTTATTTATATCCAATCAACATAAACCTTTTTCTACAAAACTTAAAATAAAAGTCGTTAAAAACTTACTTTTAGCCAATTTAGAATTGAATTTCTTATGGTTTTAGAATAATCGACTATCATTCGTACACATTTTTAACAAATTAAAGTAGCAAACTAGCATGCAATACAACTTCATATAGAACAGGGATTCTATCTGAGGATGATGACAGATGCTACTTCCGAGGACTGAGATGGTTGGCCTTCCATGGAAACGCAAAAACTTTTTTCTCGCAAATTTATGCGGACATGGATATTGACATCCGGCACATCGCCATTTAAATTCTCTTATCATTGAACAATGTCATAAACAATTTGAGTAGATTGGCAACATAATTGTGTCGTGTGGATGCTAACGTACATATGAATGTACGTGACATACTCAAACCACGTGACCTATTTTTGACAAGTTTTACCCCCTCGCTCCCCTTAGTGACCATCCATATTATATAATATGTCGGTACCCCCTCTATTTTTCACGTAGTAATCATCGTATTTGAAAAATAGAGGGGGAGGGGGTTTTTCAATCATTTTTTGCAAACCGAAAGTTAAAGAGGCACGACATATTTGAATATAACTCAAAAAATTGCCAGATTTAATTTAGGACTATGTAACGAAAACCTAAACCTAATCCTACCTCTCCATGACCAAGCGTGGTATTTTGAAGTGTGGTTTGAGTATGTTCCCTAATTGCTAATTGGCTAATTTCTGTGTTTACGTTGGCTTCCAGTGAATATTAGTGAAACCCATTCCTCCATGGGGTTATTGCCATTATGTTCAACAATGGACTTCATAATTAAACTTTTTTTTTACTCATTAAATAAACATATATGGCTCCAAGTTATGGGAAGATTGTTTAGATTTTTTTTTTGCATTGACAGTGCGCCAATTGCAATCGTGAGGCTTCAGCGGAATGTTCCCTCTGCCGGCGAACGCCATATTGTTCGACGTACTGCCAGAAGAAGGATTGGGCCTCCCATCAGATTGAGTGCTTGCGATCAGTGCCCACCATGCATTCGGATACACAACAACATCAGTCGATAATGTTGATCGTGGAAAGTCAACATCAGTAAACCTCTTGAGTAAGTTATTTCTCTTTATTGTACCCTTATGAAGTGATAGCCAAAAGGAAATTCGGCGTCTCAATGAGGCAAGCAACTGATTGTTCTAAAAAATTATATACATTACAAGTTTGGCGACTCCTCTGGTGTTGCAAGTGTCCATAGGTGACTACTTTTCATCAGGTAGCCCGTCTGCCTTACCGTTAGGCTTAAGTATAAAAAAAAAGATTGTCTTTGCTGTATGATGACAGATAACATCTTAAGGAAACCTTTAAACTTAAGACCTGTTGTGGGACAATAATGGGTCGACAATGACATGAAGTAGATTACGGATTTGTTTTTAGTTCATGGCTAATATTAATAAAATTAAGTTACTGGCAACTATTACTTAGTTTATACTAGTAAAAAAGGAATTTGCAGACAAAAAGATCTAAGCAAGTTTATAAGCTTAATTGTTTGTTAATTTAGAAACCACATTTATGCGGAGATTTCGCCGCATTCTTTATTTGCATAGTTTCAAGTTTACATAATAATTAAATTTGAGTTCCTTGCAGTATTACAAGCCGATTATTATCTATTTATATATATCGCATTTTGGACTGTATGGTACGAATTTATTTATTGATAGTGTGTTTTATTTTTATTTTTCAGGAATGAATTACAGAAAAAGAGTTAAGAAGATGAATTCAAAAATCAATATTACGAAAAGGACTTATTGTTTTGATTTAGGTTAATAATTTTTGTTATGTTTTATTGATTGATATATGACTTAGTAAAGTCTTTAGTGAAAATATATTCCATATAGAGGGACCGAAACTTAAAATCATTCTGTAAGAGCAGCATTTGTGCAAGTATTTGTGCGAAAAATCAGACATGAAAAAAGGATATTATCTGTAAATATGTTTTATCATTTACTATCAATGTTTGAAGTAAACCAAATAATCGATTATAATTATATTAATTAGTAAGTGTGAGATCCGTTATCTGTAGGGTTTTTTATAAGGGTAAATTTTAACTGCCGGGCCTTCACATTATCGTTTTTGGAATAGTGAATGCACGTAAGACCTAAGTCTCGGCTTGGGATACGTACGACTTTATGGTAAATATAATTCCATAGAAATGTGTAGGTGTTTAGTTTGTTCTAGTTCGCACAGTTTGATAATGTACTTCAATAGGATGAATTGTTTCTACAATCACTGAGTTAAAGCAAAATAGAATGTAGAATGTTGCGTGTGATTTTTGAACTTAGCCATTTCTCATTAAATATGGAAATTTGTATTAAGTAAGGCTACAGTAACAGCTCCTATGTATATTTACTGCGCTTTTGTCGTTCGAATTGAGTACTTAATATTTATAATTTCACCATCAGATTTTAATTTTCAAAGATTATTGAAGAGTGTTTGGGGTTTATTTATCTTCAAATTTTGAAGTTATATAAAGAAGTATGCACGTTCACGTTGGGAGAGCCTACAAAATTAGTTTGAGAATGTATTGACTAGAAATTGTCGGTCATTTACTAGTTTTTAATGTTCAATACCAATATCTTACACTCAGCGTAATTATATACCTTATTCCTACCTAGTGATATACCTACACATTCATTAACAAACCAATTGTTACGAAACCTTTTTATTAACTACCTAGGACTAATTTGTATTTAATATTATTCAAAGTAGAAGTTAGAAAGTAATTGAAAGTAAATGTATACAATTTTTTAATATATTACATGATCGATCGTTTTTAGACATATATTCCAAGTAGTATTTTAATATCAAATTCCTAAAACTCATCTTATACAATTATTCTTTGGATTTGGCATAACAGTATGTATCTGGAAAAGCTAACTTAATTATATAATTAATTTATATATTTTGGTGTTCATTTCTTTCTGTTTAATTATTTTGTAATTTTGTGTTTTTTATTTTATTGACTCTGGCAAAACTTTAGATCACTTAACGTTTTTATTGTGTAGCTGTTATTTTGTAAATTGGCCCGGGTAGTAAATTATATTATGTTAAACGTGTGTATGATGCTATGTGTTTGAAATAGTGGATGACTCTGGTCATTAATAGTTTTAGTTAAAATGTTATGTTGCATTTTGTTACTTATTATTTATAATGCTGTTATCATCATGTTATAAGTTATTATATTGCGAAAGATAATGTTAAATGAAATGAAAAATCTAGTCAAATCAGCGAAACATCTACTTTTCAGATTTCTCTTTTGCAGGTTTAATATTTTACGTCAGATAACAAAAAAAATATTGGCCAAAATTGTTGTTGGATAGTGCTAAATTCGTTTATTGGAAAGCAGAAATATACATGGTATTTCTATATAAGTCATTATTCAATCGACAAATATGAGCCACTGAATTAAATTGAAATACCCTGAGCTCTCCGTCCAATTTGAATGTCTGCACGGTTTTCTTACGTTTCCTTTCATGGTGCAGCAGACAATACAGTTCGACATACGGACCGCACTTTTTATGTGTAATAAAATAAATTTATTTCGTAGCCCTATGGGGACACTTTTTAAAACGAAAATTGGAATGGCAAATGACCATGCACTCCATCTGATGGTAATTGCCGCTACCGCTCATGAACATCTGTAACTTTATATAGAATAGGGTTCCATCTTAGGGCGATCACAGACGCGTTGCTACTCCCGAGGACTAAAATGGTCGCCTCATATGAAAGTGAACAACGCCCTTCCACTTACAAATTGTCTTACTTTTATAATAACACCGGTTCGTAATACGGTCTCGATAAGTAATAAACTTAGAACTTCAAAAGAGTACACAGATGTCTTGCTTTCCTGATTAAAGTGGATATAAACGTATATTTCCTTATAATGTGATGATAATGGCTTGTGGTTAAACTATTTACTAAGAGTGATTCAAGTCCGATTGGATCTCCTCTGACAGGAATTGTGTCTCATGCTTTTGTTGTACTTGTTGTTACCAAATATTAATGAATTTTGTGGACAAATATATGCACAGTTCACACTTAGTTGGCATTCGAGTCCTTTGGTATCGTATACGAGCTAAAATCTTGACAGACAAGTATGAAGTAGCATTCCGTAATGCCAACTTTGTGTGTAAAATAATTTTACAACATAAGTTTTTCTAATTAAATTATGAAAGTATAATACTTTTTATAATATAAGGTTTCCTGTAGTTACTTTTATGGATGGTTTGCATAATTAAAGGTGTTAACGAAATATATATGAATTAAGTTATCAGATATCAAATAGAAATATATGTTAGGAAATAGGATGTTAGGGGTAGAGTTATTTAAACAAATAATGATTGTATTTCTATAAGCATAATTGATGTTATCGTCGTTTTTTGAATTATGTATGATTAAAGTTTAATATTCTGTACCGCGAAAAATTCTCGGAGCTATGCATCCTCATACGACTAAATGTCTCAATAGATATCAATTTTCGGGGCGTCAATTGATTACGTGAGGTGATTCTACGATTTTTCAACCCCTCCTTGGTGAAATAGATGTGAGATTTATCTTGACGTGAGATTTCGCGAGATGAGATGTCATATGTGGACGACAAAATAATCTATAGCGATTAACTGAGTCATTGGATTAATGGCACTTATGGGATATGGGAACTGCATGGTAATATTATTAAATAGCGAACTTTGGATGTACCTATTTAAATCACTTGGCTCAGGCTTCTTGGGCATTACACTTAGACTCTATATACCTTCAACATATCATCGATACTAATTATGATTTTCAAGATCTTCAATTTGGACGAGTGTCGGAACGCAACAATATAATTATATAATAAAAAAAGAAACGCTCTCTACACTCATAGCCAACTCTGGGTATTTTCCTGTATTGTGGATGCCATGGACACACAGAGACGAATACATAAACACCCAGACGCAGAACATATAACATGTCAAAACATGTTACCGGTATCACAGCTTCGCCTAGGTGAAGTGTCCTGACAAGATTTGATAATCTTGTCGCTCAATAAATGCTTGACGTAGGTAACACTTATGTATTGAAACCAAACGACATGATATGAATTGGTTACATAACAGTTATTATAAAAAATGGATTTATATAAGCTATATTACGCGAGCGCGCAGACATAATGCGTACAATATAGGTGTCCTGTTTTCAAAATAAACTAATTCAATTTCCCCTCAAGGGCGTCGATCTTTTTAAATCTAATTATGTGTATATGTCAGTTTGTGGCAAATGCGGCCTCGCATTTCCTCATTGTTTCGGATTTGACCATCCACACATAAGTAGTCGCCTGTATAATATGGTTTCGCTACACAATCGTCGTTTAAGTTCTATCACCGCGTAAGTCATTTTTGGCAAATTTTTTGGAGAGACAAAATCCGATTAATTTTATATAGACGCAAGTAAAATTCCATTTTGTATGTATAGTTGTTTTATATATTTGTTTCCATAATTTAAGGGTATTTTTGTGTTGTACCTTGATTCTGCTTGGACGAAACGACGCGTATTTCGATTCCAATGACGACGATTTTCAAAATGTGTTTACCGCCCAAAAATGACTTACGCGGTGCTAGAACTTAAACGACGAATTATGTTTCTTTGGGTTACATGAAGTGTAAAAAAATTTTTCATATTTTACGTGACTGAGTTCTTCGCTTTAACAGTGCATTGAGTTTCGTGGTACAGTCATCAACATACTATTATATTTTACCTAGAATTTGTATTATAGTATAGAATTTATATATACTCTACATGTTACCAATCCTACACTTTAAGAAACTTGTATGATTAGTTTCTGGATAAAATGATATGATTTTTGCAGTCTTTAAAAAAAATGTAGTTTGTATGTTTTAGTAATAATAGGCGTATAGACTATAGATGTATTTGTGTCTTTAGGCTCGTAAAACAGCCTCATGTAAAAAAATGTTTACTTACATGTACTCGTATGTCGTACGTTTTACAACTAATCATCTAAATTTATTATTTAAAAAATACGTATAAAAATATTAAATATTTAATAACATTTTATGGAAATGTATGCGTGTATTTCGGATGTACTAAAAGTATGTTACATTAAATAATATTCTCTATTGAAGAGATGAAGCACACGCAAGGATGGAATACTTCGCGAAGAAAAGGTGTATAATGTTTGCGAGGGAATTCGTTATATTTGTAATATTATTATACAGTGCCATTAGTAAATTGTACTCAAAAATGAGTAATTAAATGTCTAAAAGATAAATAAAACGGTTATTACATTGAGCGTCCTTTTACCTTTCCTGTGAATTTTACACTCATATTAAGTTCTTGATTTGATTCTTGATTAAAATAAATGAAAATCGTTTATTCCCCCTTTAAAACTTTTCGTTGCCCTCCACTAGGATTTTATTTGTGACATTGATGCCATAGACACACAGGTGCAAACCCAAACAAGCCAACATCCACAACCAGAAGAACAATTTAAATCTTTTTGTTCAGATATCTGTCTCGCCGGGATTAAAACTCCCTGACCTGTATTAAACCCGGACACTTTGGCGTATGACCGGAATGGTGATCAAGCGTCAAATGTCAGTTTAATTACATTCACATGTAAAAGTGTGTGTAGAGAAAAAGGAAATAAAAGTCGGGATAGATCAAACTAAGAACTATATTGATATAAGCAAATATATATTTGTAAATAAAACTTGTATCGGCATATCTTTGGCGTTTGTATTTAGTTTAATCTTCCGTAAACAATTCTACAATTGTATATAATTATAGACAGAATTACTTATAAAATATATTCATATATATACAAAAAAACACATATATAATTATGTTTTCCTGTTTACAAAATTACGATTGAGATTTGAGACTTGTATAAAATCTGTTCATAAAAGTAGGACAAGGAATTATGTATCCTTCAATGGATTCAGTTTATAATAAAACATTTTTTTCTTTTGAATTTCAACAAAAAATCAATATGGATTGTATTATAGGTACAGTTAAGTCAATCTTGCAGAAATAGCTACATGACAAGCAATAAGTACATAAACTAGTTAAAATCAATTTATTGAAAATCAAGACCATAATTATATATAAGCACAATAATACGAGTACAGAAAGATAATATATTTCATTTAGACATGTTAATCAATACTGTTTTTTAGTGTAGTAGGAGTGTTAGTCATTAGGGCAGACGCCGATGTGTGTGTTTCTGCCGGCTGCCGTCAAGGGAATGTGGACTGGGTATTCCCTGATGACGATGTTCCTGATGCAGCCGGTGAATCCTCGCCTGGAGCGGACTCCCTTCACCTTGGAGATGGGTCTTTCGTGACCTCCGATGTAGAGCGCCGAGCGAGTATCCGTAGAACCAGACTGACCGAGACCGGCGTCAGAAAAGTGTCCGTCCACACCCACTGACACCACGTGACGAGATTTTACAGCTGAAATATATTATACATAAGTAAAACGGCGATAATCTTTGAGAATATAACAGCCATATCTTAAACTAATACTCAGTAATTTTTTAACATTATGATTAGTGACGCATATGTGGCTGGTCTTAAATGTATTATAGCTGTGGACTACGCCTAGTCGCCTTTGAGTCCACTTGTCCCATATTGTCTAATAAGTATTCGCGTATATTGATTGATAACATCAGGCAAAATGTATGCCTGTTTGATTATCTATACAGTTGAATATTTAAAATACAGACATGTGTGTTCTGTTTATTTAAGTTGATATTAATAAAGAGAATAAAGAGACTAATACTTTTTTAATCATAATTGATATTAAATTGATTTCACTGAACTCCGTTAAATGAAAATTTCCATACCGTCATGGATATAATGAAATGCTTACCGTGAATTCTGTGCCAGTTTCCATCACAAAGCGAAGACTTATTGCCCAATTTGTAGCTGGCGTGGAAGGGACCTTTCCCATTCTCGACGTTCGCCACTACCTCATTCTCCAAAAGTTCTAGGACCATGAAGTCGCGTTTACCGCTCACACTTAACAGAAGACCGGTAGAGTTTCGTGGCTTTACTTCCATGGAGATTGATATCTCATAACCAACTTTGAAGTTTTCTTGGAGCTGAAATGAATAAACGGTAGTTAATATATTTAATAATAAAATGTAAGTCAGGTTAAGGGTTCTGTGTAATTTATGCTTTGGACATGTTATTACATAGAAATACGAGGAATTATTTAAAAATAGCAGTTCTTGTTCTACCAACATGGCGGATCGAGGACTTTAGTTTATGGGAATGGGGATAAAGCCCTGTCATAAAAGGCTTATTAGAATGAGGTCTACAATAATGTAGTTTAAGCCCCTTCCTCCCTGAAGGGCCAGGTGGATTTGCGATATTACGGCTTCCAGGTATTAGTATCTCTGAAATATCAATGTCATAAAAACTATATATTTCATCATAAACTTCATCAATTTTTACGATTTCTTTCGAACTGTTTTCTTTAGACAATGATCGCGTCCAATCAAAAAAGATAAATAAATAATATATCTTAGTGTGTAATATTATTATAGATTATTTATTCTAGTTTCTTTTTTATAATATGCTTATTATAATGGCGCGATCACACAATTACAAAATATTGATATTATTGGGCATGATTTCTTGTAACTGGCGTATTTCGTTTATAATTCTCAGCTGACTAAAATAATTCACTTGGTTATCTAGCAATTCCGTCTGAACGAGTCGCCGCCTCTTATTACATTCCATTCCAAGGATGGAAAGGTGGAATATTCATTTGGAATTCTCGATATTGACAACGAGATAATGGTATACATGTAGGCAGTGGTCAATTATACCAAAACACTTCGAGGTAATTAATCACTATGGAAACTTACTTTAAGGTAATTGCTGTGTACATTGCTCGACGGCCCGAAGTAAACGCCGTCCTCCACATTGTCCGTGCATCTTAGAGAATTCACACGGAATAAGATGTCCGTGACGTATTGATCGTTCATCCTGAGACCCTTCAGACAACCTTTGAATGGTTGGTAGAAGTCCTGAAAAAATATATATATATATATGTGTACAGAGATTTTTTTAGCTTCGAGTCTCTCCCTCACCAGAGCTTCAAAGCAAATTCCAGCAGCATTGTTTTAAAGTGGAAATGTATGTGGGGATTGTTCTTTTGGACTACAAACGGTTCTACTACCTTTATACAAGTAAGTAATGCATCTTTTATACATTACAACGATATTTATCGAATGGTACACAAATACGTAACGTATCGTTCGTACATTACGATATCTATCGAATGCTATACAAGTGCGTAACGTATCGTTCGTACATTACCAGATTGATCGAGTGATGTATAAGAGCGTAAAGTATCGTTCGTGCACTACGAGATTAATGGAATGGTATACAAGAGCGTAATGTATCGTTCGTACATTACCAGATTGGTCGAGCGGTACACAAGCGTAATGTATCGTTCGTACATTACCAGATTGATCGAGTGGTATACAAGAGCGTAATGTATCGTTCGTACATTACCAGATTGGTCGAGTGGTACACAAGCGTAATGTATCGTTCGTACATTACCAGATTGATTAAGTGGTATATAAGAGCGTAAAATATTGTTCGTGCACAACGAGATTAATTGAATGGTACACAAGAGCGTAACGTATCGTTCGTACACTAAGAGGCTGGTCGAATGGTATATAAATAAGTAACCTAAGTACGTTCGTATATTATCAGTATTGTATACAAGTATGTGAGGATCGTTGGTACATTACAACGAGATTGGTCGAACGGTATACAAGTACATAAATTACCAACGACATTTGTCGAAAGTTATACAAATATTTAACGTATCGCTTGTACAGTGAGATTGCTATAGACCATTACCATAAGGTTATGCGAGACTGTGTTGCTGATGTTCCGCAACCCGCCGTAGTAGTAGGGCGGCGTGAGTACCGCGGGCGCATCGCATGTGACGCTCGCTTCCCCCACGCGCTCTCCATCCGCCGTCAGCTTGCCGTGCCCGCCGTGACGGACCACCGTTACAGTGTGCCACTCGGTGCCGTTGTACGTCAACGGTGACGTCACTAGGGCGGTCTCGACGCCGCAGTTGAATGCGAAGTGCAGCTGGTGGTGGAAGGTGGATTGTTGTATTAGTCATTACGCAATCTTTATACGTCTACGGTGTTTTCGATGTTATTATGTGATTGAAAGCAGCCACAATTGTATTTGTTTGGTGGTCAATAAAATGAAATATATTTAAAAGGAAATTAATAATTAAATGGGAGAAAATGTTTAAATAGGAAATAAAACTTAAATGGAAATGTATAGTAAAGTATCCTAAAACGAAAATAAATATATTAAAGAACACATTTTTCAGGAGAGGTATTCCCCGAAAAATGTGTACTTACTTTCACATGATTCTACTAACCTTCGTATGGATGCATCAGTGTGTAATTCATTCATAACATTACACAACTTTGATTTCAACAACAAACGTCCCAAACATATACGTGTTAAATGCGTTTAATGTATCTAAAACCGAACTATTATATGAGCAAATTTTTCTTCAATCAGTAAATCAGATATTACAAGCTTTTATTACCTAATTCATAGGCATTTGTGGGTAAAATTTTGCGAAAGAATTTTAAACTAGCTATGCCCATGCGAATGAGCTGAAAACCCAATTTGACAACGCCCCAGACTCCAAATGATTCTTTTTTATAAAAGTACGGTATCAGATAAGTACGGTTTCCAGATAATAAAATAAACAAAATAACGTTAATTTTTTACCCGATTGCGTCAGAAGGAGGGTAATGTTTTTAATAACTTACTTTAGCATCCTTCATGTATAACGCCAGGAACTGAGAAGGCGCTTTGTCAGCGGCGGCGTAGAATATAAGGCCTCCGTGCACGTCGAACGTACGGAAGGTAATGGTCAGGTCGAAGCCTTCCAGCTGCCGACCCGGTAACTTCGCGTATTCTATCCTACTGTCGTTACGCGTACCTATTTGAGAAACAAGAATCAATAAATCAATTATAGGAAGACAAATATAATACATATATAAAAAAAAGGTTTATTATTACGATTCTTACCAAATCGATATCCTTCCACTGGATCACCGATGCCGTATTGCGGGTCATAGGCTAGAGCACATCCGATTTCAGCTTGCGGCGGTGATCGCCTGGTGGTGGTGGGTGGTGGTCGCATGGTGGTAGACGGTGGCGCGCTGGTAGTGTGGACGGTCGTCTCCACCGTCGGAGGCTTCGATGGCGGTGCAAATTCATCTGGATGCGCTTTTTGTTATGCGGGAAATGTCGTGTAATCATTATTATATTTTAAAACAGGTGGTAAATAATGCAAATCATATATTGATTGTATGCGAATAATAAGATAATCTTAAAAATAGGCACTGAAAACACGAGTAGAAAAAGATACTGTTGATACCTTATTTGGAGTTTACGTGTCACTGGGTTGATTCAAACGTTGTGTTTAGTATATAAGCATCACATTTAAAGCATAAAAAAAGTTGCATCTATTCTTTTGTTTACGTTTTATAAGAAATTTTACGTTCCTTCAATCTTAAAATATAAACATATTAAAATTCACCTTTGTCTTCAGTTTCTTCTGGCGCGTTTGTGACAGGCGTGAGTGCTGGCGTGGGCAATACGTCCGCGTGGATCGGCTTCGGCCATTGAGCTTGGTCTAAATAAAGTGAATAAATAAATAACGCTTTCTGCATTAATAACTCTACACTAGAATTATATTCTGTGTTGTGCTATTGACACAAAGACGAATACACATACGTCCAGACTTAGAACACAAATAAACACATCATTCAGATATGTGTATGTCCAGGGATCGAACACTGACTCCACCACGTGTTGGATTGGTATGTTGACGAAAACGTGAAAATTTTAACTACATCTTGTACAAAGATGTCCCAAACCTAAGGACTCGTCGTGCCGTAAGAAAATAATAGATATACCTCTAGTCTAAGACAGGGACATCAGTCTGATGTGACCTATTTGGTCACATCTAAAGCCACACCTAGCAGTTTTCTTTCAGATTGTCTCCTTGTGTAAGCTAATTAACATAAAGCCTAGCTCAAAGTCAGATAAGTAACGTCAAATTGGTTAACCTCGAATGATTTACTCATATTTTTTTAAAAAGAATGGAATAACCTTATTATATGTTTTGTTGAATAATAAGTGTCCTTTTATACCCAAATTTTGAATTCCTAACTCTTTTTCCGAGTATTTAGAAAAAAAAATGAGAGAACATTGGAGTTCAGAGACAATTCAAAATTTTTGGGTAACTTTGAACGAACTATTTTGGAAAACAAAAATACTTGAATTTTGATAACTTTAATATCATGGGTTACTTGATATTAAAGAAGAGAGTCTTAAAAGTCTCTTTATCTGTTTATGTTTTCACTTCATACTATAAGATGAACTTCAGTACTAATCCACACAAATTCACGTATTGTAACTGTTTAGAAGGGATCCCCATTTCAGAGAAACTTATTTGTATATCTTATATACATGTTGGAGTCGGACATTCGTTTGGACGGTAAAAGAAGCGCGGCACGAGTTCTGACAGATGGCAGCACCGTCGCGATGCAGCGTGAACGGCGCTCGGTTTCCATAGCAACTGTTATTCGTTAGGTTTTACTTGCTGTGGTTTATATGGTGCAAAACTAAATTGTTATCGTAATGAATGTGGTTATAGAGTATTTTCTGTATCTCTTTGCTCGATTACCCACGTAAACGCCCACGTGATGTTCAAAGAGGGAGCTAATAATTCTGACGATGCGACATACATATGACAATGTTCTAAAAATTGCATTGTTCCATTATTGTTTTTACAGAACCGAATATAAAATTAAGTTGATGAAGTTGGTGAACGTCAAATATGTTTTATGGAATATTTTTGACTTTTAAAATATATTTTAACACACGTATGAAGGTGAAAGGAGCCGAAATAAACCATATCTAACCACCATAACTAATCTTTAAGATATAAACAAAAGTATTTTCAATATATTATTCAAGAAATAGAAAAATATTAAACATTACCTGGCGATACTCCCCCGGTGGTGATTGTTGTACCACACCTTCCGAAGGTCACGCTCTGGTTGCTGAACGGCTCCAGGAGGTTTATCACGCGGCCGTTGAAGGTAGCATCCGCGATACACCCTGAGAAAGCCGCCTTGGAGCCCACTTTCACCCCCACGATATAGTTGGGCGGCACCCCCCCAACGAACAACACCCCTTCCAGAATATGAAGAGGATCTGGTGCGCTATCCGTACTGTAACGTTTAAGAGTAAAATATCAATATCATCGGGTCGTTTTACACACGATAGATTCGCCCAATAGTCGGAATTGGAACATAACATTTTTTCTTTCAAAATTTGTCAATGACTATCAACCAAAGGTAATCGGCTATCAAAAAATGAGTTGAGAAAAGAGAAAATGAATGCATGCAATGCTGTTTTGTATATAATTTTACAGCGAGATGCAATTTTCGTTCAGGTGGAAGGCTGTGGATGCCGCTGACTTATATATCAGGCGATCATCTTTGTACATAATCACAGTAACTCAACTGTGATCTGCTTCAGGTTGAAGGTAGTGTTCTATATAAGTTGGTTAGATGTCCGTGAGCGGCGGTGACCACCTACCACCCGACTGATAACATGATCGTTTCTATTCGTATCTGCAATCTTATATAAAAAAAATTGTCCTAACGCTTGCTAAGCCCTAACAGAAATTAATATAAGATATATTCATTTCATAAACGGCCATGATTTTAGAAAAACACAACATGACTAAGTTTTGAAAACCATCAAAATTAAAAAAAATTACAACAGCGCTATTTTTCGAGACCCAAAGTATCTGTAAAGTTGGATCATTAATTATCATCATTTAAAGTTAAGCCAAATACAATAAATCACACTGAAATCCTTTAAACGGCTTCGGAAAGTATCGCTTACGAACTGATGATTTATATATGTAATAATTTTAAAAGTATTATGATAAGATAATAAGTGTTACTAGTACCTGAAATAGTCAAAGTCGTCGACGACAAGTCGTAACGCCCTATTGTTGTGGTTCACCGTCACGACGTGCCACTGAGAGTCGTTATATGTGTTTAAGCCCGTGTCTAATTGTTCTCTTTGACTCATTAGTACTAACTTTCCTGTAATACAAGTATATATTTATAGACTCATTTAAATTATATGCTTTTTTCATAATATACAAGTGACCCGTATGGTAAGTGACCATTTGTAATCAACCCCAGATAAGATTAGCCTTACGTGTGAACGGCCACAGATGCGTTGCTACCCATGAAGTCTAGATTGGACTTGCACGGATAAATACGTCTCCATACCACACCTTTTAAACTAGAACACAACAGCGCTTTACACTGTGTTATTGACATAAATAGATGTGGGGATTAACTCATTACAAGCATATAATTTAGCAGTATTATGGAAAACATTCCAGGCCTTCTACTTCGTCAGTCCATTATTATCCCATTGCTTGGCACAGACCAATCTCTCATTATAAAAGGAGTCTCAGAATAATTGTCAGGCCATAGTCTACCATGTTTGCCAAGTGCAAATTGGATTTCGCACACTTTTGAGAACTTTTTTTAAATGCATCTCGGGTGTTTATAATTTTTTATCAATTTTTATCAGTATTTTTTTATCAATATCAGTGGCCTGGGATTCTAACCTCGGATCCTCGATTGAGAGGCTGAGTTTCAACATTCAGGTAATCACGGCTCGGCCTATTCCAGTTATAGAAATGAGTATAGCCTAGCAATAGCACATGAAATTTGATGAATTTAATGTCTAATGCGACATTTAGATACTGACATACAATCCGCCGAATAACTTGCCGAACAATGACGAATTTTACATAACTACAGGCACAAATACGGATTTCTAATTATTCGATTCGCACTAAAAAGATGAAACAACACGATGAACGGCGTGGCAAATAGCGTATACACCTGAGTATGTTTGTCAATTGTTTACCCTCAGAGAGTATGTAAATGTCGCATGCTATAGTATATATATAATTAAAATTTATTTAATTAATCAAATTAATTAAAATTAATTAAATTTTTTATTTGTTATTATTAATATAAGTAATTTAAAGTAAATAAAGTAAATATATTAAGAATGATAACACTTGTTTAGAATATACCTTTGTTTAGAGCTAATGAAATACTGTCCGACATAGCTGTAGTTACTATTCTGTTGACGTATACGAAAATGAGTCCATCAGGCTTCGAAGTCTTAAATTTAAGGGTGAGTTGAACATTTTCAGAAGTGATGTTGGGATACCGTAAGTAACTATCTTCGCCTGACAGAGATACGAGGGAGGCAAACTGAAACAAAAATAGTGTGTATACAGTTGTGTGGGTAGGAGCATATATGAATCTTTATATTATTATTAATATTTAATATTTGAATATTTTTTCAGGCCTTGCACCTGCACACAAGGTGCAAGACCTGAAAATATTACTAAATAAAAAAATATTATAAAATATTTGGTGCATATAATAATTCTCTCTACACTTGTAGTAGCCTTGTATTTTATCCCTAAACTTTTACTGTAACCGAGTCCGTTACAAAGCACCGATACTTTTGGTTGCCTCTCATGTTGTGCCTAAAGTAGTTTCAATTAATAACATTTAATTATTTTCTGTCATAGTGACGTCGTGTTATCGTTATCTACTCTAATAACATGTGTAATCGCAGATCTACTAAACACAAGTGCATTACAAAATAAATAATTAAAAAATCGTTGATGCGATGAAGACATCATAATATAGCACGAGACACGGATAAGAAGAAATTAATCAAATTATAAAACAGACACAATTAAAAATACGTTTTAATGAGGCGAATCCGCGACGATATGGAGATACCCATAGGAAGTGTACACGAGCAAAGACTATACAAATACTAACACGAGTACGATGCGTGAAGTGCGTACGTATCAGACGGCGGCGTAAAGCGGACTGGCGGACGGGGGAACTGAGCGAACGCGACTCGCTGGCGGCATCGTCGTAGGTAAAGGCGCGAGCGAACGGACTACATAAGGCGGCGTTACAATGTATTATAAGCTCTAACTAGATTGATTGATAGATAGAGGTAGATCAAAGCATTCATACAAAATTCAAAACAGAAAACATTAAAAATTCATAATAATTTTAAATTAAACATTTAATTTCCTAGTACATATCTTGTTGTTATACTTACTTGACATCCATACGCCATTCCGACCGACTCTATATTATCGCTGAGGTCTATATTGACACCCTCAATGCTGATTTGCCGCATGCATCCATCGAATCCTTTATTGGTCACTTGTATAATACCCTTGTTGTTACCACCGAAGTTCATAGTATCTAGAACAGGAATATCTTTCTCGTCTGATGACGACGCGCTCTTGATGTTTTCGCCGTCAACTTTTAGGATGCAATGTTTCAAGTAACGCCCGGTGTCGAGCCTATGCCACTTGCCGTCGTTGTAAGCCTTTGTAGTACCGATGATTACCATGTTGTCTGGATCGCCGAGTGAAACCTGTAACAAAGGAAAATCAGTTACCGTAACTTTGAACACAATTCGAGTATTTGCAGATAGATTCATTTGAAAACATTATAGAACGTTGCGTTCCTATAAACGTAGGTGCGTTTTTATACTTGGATACCCAAGTTCAATCTATACTAAAATTATAATACTGAAGTGTTTGTATGGTTGAACGCGCTAATCTCAGGAACCACTGGTGCGATTATTTTTTTTGTGTTGAATAGTACATTTATTGAGGACGGATATACGCTATATAACATCACGTTATATTTGTTTGTTTTTTCTTATGTAGTAAAGGGTAAATGCGCGGGGCACAACTAGTCATTAGACAAGACAAGACAAGTAGCGTAACATATTTGTTATACACATAGAATTTTTTTTTTCTTTATAATATGAAAGTAGCAAACATGGACATCTGTAATCAACCCTAGGTAAGATCAAAGTCTCACTTAAGGTTAGCTACAGATGCGTTGCTACCCCTGAGGACTAAGATG
>MOOZ01001204.1:174670-188216 GCA_002930495.1 Cecropterus lyciades
AGAAGTGTAACTTCATAAATAAGATATATGTGTATATTATCCCAAATGCAATTATCTTATTCAATTATGAAGTAATGTATTCGCTGGCTAATAAAACGTCAATCAAATTATTATATTCTGAGGTAGAGATATACATTATGATAATTGACATTACAGCAATATTATGTTGATTTCGACTCATTAAATTTCAGTAGTGTGATACTAACCAAGGTAGTAGTTTGGAGCTCCAAAGTAGACGACTCTTTGGGAGCCGTCTTCGCTGTTCACTATCTCAGCACCGATGACAGAGTCGTTGAGGACAGTTGGTGCGATCGGGTGCGGGAAAATGTTCAGGGTTCGATTAGCCTCGATGTGGACCAGGTACCAGTCACTCATGCCATTGATCTGAGGACATTATTATTAAAGGAGGTGGGTTCATATTTTCCACCCATCAAACATAGGAAAAAAATAATTTCATTTCTGACTATTATTCAATGCCCTTGTGTACCAAAGATGTCTTTTATTTTTTTTTTATATTAGATTTTATTAGATTTCAGGGTTTATTGCCAGGGAAGAGAGAAGAGAAGTATTTAGCGATTTTTTGTTAATAATGTATGTGTTTTTTGATATTTGCATTTCTTTTTCTTTTTGCGATTCGTTCCTACTTTCTATTAAGACATAAGTACAACAAACAGTAATAATAATAATAATAATAAATATTTCATAAAATAACACAATTTCAGTACACAATGTTATTAGGTGTAGGGTAACATTATAGTAAGATTGGACATAACGTTTATCTTCAGTTACCTAAACTGGGCGAGAACCTGTAATATAGCCAACTGAACTCTCTCGGTAAATACAATACACTACTTTTTCAATAACAATTGGTTGATTAAGTCTGCTCATAGATAGATCAAAGACTTGGTGATTATGGCGCCTCCGTTATAAGAGCTAATATTCACAATAGCTTTAATAAGATTGAAGGACCAACTGTGCATGGAGTCCGCATGATAGTAAGTGGACATTAGCGCCCACATCTGTAAGTTCATACAGAACAGGCATTCTATTTGAAGATTAATTACAGTTGCAAACCTACTCCCGAGTACTGAAATGCTCGACTCGTATGAATGTTAGCCGGCAGCCACATCGTCCCACCAAAACGTAAGAACAATTTTACGCTAGAACATGTGCGGCGGTAGTTCCTTCCTGATGGAACCATACTACACCAGTTTGACCACTCTACAATTTCTCCCACCCTACCACCTCTTAATTTTTCAACTTCAAGCAATGACGATACATGAGTAAACTCCACAGTCCAATTATGCCTCTAGCAGCCTTAGAGTGTATACTTAAGATAAAAAAAATGTATCATCCAAGCCCATTTTACAGATACTTTCTATTATCGGTTAGTATTAGACGGAGGTTAGTACGTAAGACCCTAATAACAGTCGCATTTTTGAGGCATATCAGCTCTACCTTAAGCTACCTAGCTTGATTCCTAGATATCTAAAGCATTTGCCCTCACCGATCAGTAGTTCTGATTCTCATTCTTAGTTGTGTAAACATTTGTTCAGTTCTGGAAGAAAGCCCTTAAGTTTGGGGTGTTAGTTTTTATAAGAAAAGGTGTTATAAATACTTCTGTCATACATACAAATAAGTGTATAATGTCATTTATGAAAGAAAAATCTTCAATTGTTATGTCTATAGAAAACTTCGTTTTATTCATTTGGGGAATAACATGTATTTATTATTATTAACTCAGTGGCTCACTATATCTGTCTGTTAAAAATATAAGCCGTTAAGTTGTTCCTTACCTCTGCCCAAGTTAAGTAAGAACTTGTACATCTTGTGGTTTTGCCGAAACAATAACACTTCGTGCATCCGTCTGGATTATCTGGTTGTAGGTTGAAGTATTCTTCTTTGCATGTGTCGCAAGCCTGTGGACAGTAAAATATTTTTTAATAATATAATCGTCGATATAATATCATGTCAATAGGCTATTTTTTTTAAACGCGTTCTCGTTCTGCTCGATTAGTTATAATTTTTACTTTAAAATGATGACTGTACAAAGTATTTATATAGAATGAAATATATACATCTTGAATGATAATGTTCGTCGATTATATCCATACTTTAAAAAACGGTACGACTGTTGGTGCTTCTACTTGGTCGTACCTCTGTTGGGCAATAATAGGAATGTTAACCCTGGTTTAAAAGGTAGTAATAGCACATATATTATCGCTCTTTCAACTAATCCCTTTTTGAGTATCATCCACTATCATATCAAATTCACTATATGATCGTTAAATGCACGTAAAAGTTAGACGCGTTGATTATTATATTTCATGCATCAGCGCGGTCGATTATGGCCTAAAGCTCTCTCATTCTGGTAGAAGACCTTTACATATTTCTTGACAAATATCACTAACAGACCCATCCTTTAACACGTTTCTTGGCAAATATTATTAACAGACCTGTCCTTTATTTTTTTTTCTTTCAAATATTAACCAATCCATCCTTTAACACATTATTTTTCATATATTAACCAACCTGTCCTTTAACATGTTTCTTGCAGTAGCACTGCGCCGTGTTCTGGTCGCACACGTCTTCAGTGGTGCCGTCGAGGTCGCAGCTGCACTGCACGCACTCGGGGAACGCGTAGTGTCCCGGCACGCAGTGATCGCACACACGACCGATCACGTTCATCTTGCAACTGTTGAAGAAATGAAATGTCTTTATTGTCTTTACTCATGAAGTAGCAAACGAGCATGCAGATCACCTGATGGTAAGTGGCTACTGCCAACCCTAGGTAATATTAAAGTCTCACCTAAGGTTAGCCACAGATGCGTTGCTACTAGAGATGTGCCGGATCGATCAAATAATAGATCCGCGGATACGGATACGAATACGGATCATTGGTGTCAAGATCCGCGGATATGGATACGGATCCCAACTTACAAATTTACTTACCCGTGTCCTTGAAGCGATTGCTTTATTAACATGTGTCTGCCTGTGCCCTTACTATGAATTTATTACTTTTCCTTCAACAATAATGTTTTAGGTCCGTTTAAGGTCCGCCCAAAAAGTACCGGATACGGATACAGATCTTTCTCATGCTTCGGATATTCGCGGATACGGATCTCCGGCACATTACTAGTTGCCATCCCTGAGGACTAAGATGAAATGCCTTGGAAAAATATGTCTCCCTTACCACACCCTTCAGACTGGAGTTATTAGGTAGAAATAGGTGTGGCGGTGGTGCTTCCGGAGTCGAACCACAAAGAGTTCTACTACCTTCAGATTAATGCGCACATTAAGACCACAGGTAAATCTGATTGCTGGCGTGGCGAGGCTTGTTGTGGCAACTGTTCGCCGCACCGTACACAATACTATATATAGACTGTATATGTACCATACGTATTTACTTGAAAAATATCAATTGAATTTTTGTATTCAATTAAAATAAATATTTATTAAATAAATAGTCATTTTATATACAAAGATCGTCATGTTTAATTTTTTCATTATGTATATGTCTATATATTTAGTTCCTTTCGTAATTGTCTTTTATGCATATTATTTGTACGAACACGACACGCGATGACGACGTATGATGATACACGCACTTTTTATATAGGCCGACGGGGCACTTACAAATTTTTTGTCACAATTTTTTTAACTACCACCCGATCGTATCACGACCGCGACTGTGAAGATCCAGTAAGAAATTCAGCTGGATTACCTTTAACCACCTTGTTTTTCATGGGTAATAAAAGCTAGCTAGTATCTTGCCTTATTACATAAGACCTAACAAGAGACTTGTTGGGCAAGACACCCTACACTTTCATATCTAATTAACTATGTAAATTCTTACTATGGTACTCAGTCCCAAGCTGTTTTGTTTTCTATAAAAACGGGTCCAAGCCTGTATGGTAATTTTAAATAACAATTAAATAAATGTGATTAGTTTTATTATTCATCATTATACTATTATATTCGGCTCCCACGAACAGACAACTACATACATATTTTTTATATTATTTCTTTGATTAACGACAATATTTCTGAGTAGAAAGTATCGAAATGTCAAAAGAAAGTATCAAACGTCAATATTGGATTGACGTTTGATACTGGGGCGGGAATTGGATGGGTGACCGCCTGTTTTTTTTTACCGCGTGCTTTCGTGCTTCATAGGACACGTTAAGCTTGTGGTCCCAGTTACTATTACTTGGAGACGTTTAGCATGATTTGAATACTTCTTAAGGGGATTTCTTACGCGCAGTTGCCGCTGTCAGCTTCACATTGTAACTGATTGTCCACAACGCCCAAAGGATTACAGTTGCAATCGTCGCAACCACGCTGGACGTCAAAGTTAAAAGTGTAAGGTTTGCAACGGTCGCAATTCTCTCCTTCAACGTTCTTCGGACAGATGCAAAGACCTATATGAGACAAAGAAATGAATTAATTAATGTCATTTAAGTATTCATGAAATCAAAATAATATATATCCGAACGTTACCCTTCGTATCTTTGATAAAATTTATTTATTTATCAGATTCGAGTACTAAACGAGCATGTAGTCCACCTGATGGTAAGTGGTGACTGCCGCCAGTGGATATCTCTAAGCAATTTCATATAGAGCGGGGGTTGTATTTGAAGTCGATCACAGATGCGTTGCTACTCCTAAGGAATAAGATAGACGCCACATATATAAGTGAGCCGGCAACCAAACTTACATAACACGTTAAACACTTACTTTGAAATTCAAGTATCACCCAGAAATCCATTCAACACTTTTTAAATATCTTACGTCGAAATAATGAATATTTTAAAATATTATATTTAGACCAAAAATTCTCACCGTTATCATCACAAATTGCAGTGGAGGGGCAATGGCAAGGTCTACAATTGGGGAATCCATAATATCCAGTCCTACAAGCGTTGCAAGTTCTACCAATGACATTGGATTTGCAAGGACATTGCCCGCCGAAGGTATTGCACTCGAGCTCTGTGGAGCCCATGAAGTCACAGAAGCAACGCAGAGCCCCACTGTTGTATTCAGCTGTTATCGAAAACATCGCGTCGTGGCAAAATCCTGAAAATATTATAATTAAATATATATAATAACCCCTTTGTAAGCTCGAAATTCTGTTTTCGTGTTAATGTTCATAAAATAAATACCAAAACTACCATATAAACACCCAACCTGAGAGCAAGTAACTAAATTAATTGTTAAACATATTAAACCAGTAACTATGATTGATCTAAACATTATGGAAATGGGGTATTATGGGTTTTATTACGGTCTTTGCAAAATATATCTTATATTATTCATGAAGTGTTAATTAACGAAAAAATACTCATGATTTTATAATTTGATAAAACCAATAAGTGTCTCTGCTGAGCAATCTTTATATCTATACAAATAAATAAAATTGAAGTGACACAGCTTTTTCTCAAATGCAAAAATGTATGTGATACTGATAACAGGAAATCAATCTCTTAAATTTTTGACTGTCAATCTGTTCGTCTGTTTGTTCTGGGTAATCTCTGAAAGAGCTGGACCAATTTTAACGGGAAAGACGATTTTCACTGTTGGATAGCTAATATTATAAGAAGTAACTTAAGCTACTTTTATTTAAGAAAAATAGGGTTCTAGAAAAAAGCTAAAAAAAAATTAAAAACCCTCAAAATTAGCCATGCTTTTTACAAAATTGTTGATAACTTAGCTTCAGCCGACTCGATTCTCGTGAAACTAGGAGAGGACGTTTAGTACAATGATATGATATAGCACTAAATTGCTCACTACTATGGTTTTGGCTAGCAGTACTCCTGAGTCATCCAAAAAACCAAGACAAGACCGACCGTTTTGTACATATACTGTTTGTTCTGATTCCGATACAAAGTAGATCATTAAACATCTTTAAGCAATATATTCTCTGTTACTTATAAACGCAAATAATTTTGTTAGGTTAGGTTAGGATCGGATAGAATAGGATCTTAACAAAAATATAATTAATAGTTACCAGTTTGATTGGAGTTGATATAGTAATGGTTCATTGCACATTTTTCGATAAACTCTCTTGTGTAGTCGAGCATATTCGCCTCCTTCAATACCGTGTCCGCGTAGTCCGATTTGGCTACTATTAAAACGTAGTCCAGCCATACCCCTGTGTTAGGATTACCCTAAAAAATAAAATATAAATTAAACAATAGATTTTTCAATAAAAGTGTAATGAAATCTAGTTTTATGGCTATTTTTTGACTGTAAAGTGCCGAATGTCTCGAATAATAGCTAAATCAGCACTTTATCTCAATGCCAAGTTATATCCTAATAGGCATAAATAGATAGGACTATAAGGATCTAATGATTTTAGCATGATACGAGAAAAACAAAATGTAAATATTAAAACTTATGTATAGTTTTACAAAACCAGGATGCTATTGAAACTTTTATTTTTGTTAAAAACAGCTTGTTTGATTTAATAAATGAAAATTATAATTAAAAAATCATTAAACAAATAATAATGTAGTCCTATCGGCTTTGGCTGCTCTATCGAGCGCCTTTCACTTTTCCCTACCGCAGCCGAGTGTAATGAGACATGCGTCTGATGGACCAAACAATTATAGTCGTCAAACCGTCAAACCAACAATAATTATAGACAGTATACAGAAAAAAGTTTCTCTTTAAGAAATAAGAATAGAAGAGAGTATACATACCTTGAAGTTCAGAGTGAAGTTTTCATTTATAGAAAAGTCATTAGTACCGTCTGCCTGTCTTAACAGCGCTCTACATCCAGAGTTTGAAGGACAGTGTTCTACAGGCATTATGGTTTCGTATTTCTGTCCGTCCGAAGATATTATTACATCGAGGGCGCTCTCTGGATAGATAACAAATAAACATTCAATAATTCATAGACTTTTCTATATTTATTGAGTTTAAATTATTTTTAGAACAAAAATAAAAGTCCAAACACTTTAAATGCCTATATAAATTAAGATTATGTACAATAAGCGGGGTATGTTGTTACTTCATTCTATAATAATGAATTATTATTTATTACATTGGATGTCGGAGCATCAGCAATGACAGCCCAATGGTTGAAACGCAGCCTCTCAACCGAGGGTGTAAAATTCGAATACCAGGCACGCACTACTGACTTTCATCGTCAAGGAGAACCCCCTGAGGAAACCCACATCCGAGTCTAAAGAAAACAGTTCTCTCTTTTTGAGACCCAGTGGGACAATTATGAGTTAACTCTTTCGTTACTTTAGATGTGGTAATAATACGTATTTTTCTTTTTAAAAATGATAGTTAACATTTTACTATCTCATTACTAGGCACAAATTTCTAATTAGAATAGGAAAAATGTGTGAATAAAACTCGCAAGTTTTCGAGAGAACTTTAAAGATTACTTTACTACACATGTTTGCGATCTCCCGTACAATACAATCTCTTACAGATTCAATCTAATTGTAATTCAAATCTAGATCATTATATTTCCTTATGGTAGTTTGTATGTTTGTTCATAATATTTGTGACAATACATAAACATATATCGTACAGTGAGATTGAAAGGGACTAAATTCAAAATTTCTGAAAATCGAATAAAATGCTTGATTAGTAATCAACTATCTCTTAATGACGTAATCTATCGTCTAGCAAATGAAAAAGTACTTCCTAAGCACTTTTTTAGTACGAAACCGTCGCTAAACGTAAACTGGGCGCTCAAAAAAAACTCTACACAATGTGAACATTTTGTTATTTCCACAAAATGGTAATGTCGCATTAGGTCCCTTTCATTCTCACTGTGCGATAAATATAAATTAAAACTATCTTGGCAGTTTGGTACGGTATGAGAGCCATCTACACAAATATTTTTCTCCTTACAATTTATCTTTCACAAATCATCTTTCTTCCCTTTACAATTTAAAGAACTCTTTGTGGTTCGACTCTGGAAGCACTATCGCCACAACTATTTCTACCTAATAACAGCAGTGTTATGCGCTGTTGTGTTCTGGTCTGCCTGAAGTGTGATCTGTCAGCAGTGAAGGGTGTGGTAAGGGAGACCTACTTTTCCGAGGAATTCCATCTTAGCATTCCTCAGGGGTAGCAACGCATCTGTGGCTAACCTTAGGTGAGAGTTTGATCTTACCTAGGGTTGATTATAGATGTCCATGGGCGGCAGTAACTACTTACCATCAGGTGGTCTGCATGCTCGTTTGCTACTTCCACACAATAAAAAAAAAGATCTCTCGGAAGTTACTTAAACGCCATTTACTTACCTGGATGATCAGGTTGGTAGTAGTGGATAATAAATTTGTAGTCGCCTGGAGTTGGTACTTTGGATTGTAACTCTATGGGTTCAGATTGGGGTCCCAGGAACACGACAGTGGTAGAATTGTCGAGAATGGGTGGTCTGGTCTCACGATCACCACCGCTGCCAGATTCTATTTCCACCTAGTGAACAAGTAACATTGTTAAATTATTAAGACAAACATCCTGACCGCTTAAAACTATTTATTTATTAATTTTTATTTTAATAGTAATTTATTTAATTGAAAGCTTTTAAGGAATTGGTAATAAGTAGTAACATAAATGTATTGTAATGAATATATGTATTATCTATTTACCAGCTTTTATTTTATATCAATATTGATATAATAATAACAAAGTCATCCCCTCCCCCTCCTTTTTCTGTTTACAGATGCCACATATTCGAAATTACATAACCTATATCGCTATGAAACCTGAGACGATTGCAATGATACGTCACGCGTTACAAAAGTGTGCCAAAGAGATGTCCATACATACAAACAAACAAAAATATATATGTATGATGGGTTTGGATTTCTGTCCTGGGTCTGGGCGTCTGTATATTCGTCTTTGTGTGTCCATGGCACCCATGACACAGGAGAAAATCCTAGTGTGGGGCTATGAGTGTAGAAAGCGTTTATATATATAATACATATGTACATACATACAAACATAAGCTCGAAAAACATTATTCTATATGAAAAAGGAGCATAAATAAAATGGTTCTTACTTTCTTTGTGTCGACGGCACCCGTGAACACGGCTGGACTGCAACGACCATCGCGTCGCAAGCAGTAAGGTCGTGGTGTCATGTAGTCTAGATGCCATTCTGACTCCGGAATCGCTACAATCGACTTTATTCCAGATAACGTACCGTATTCCGCCTGAAATCATCATTATTATTATTTGAATCTCTATTTTCTTTGGTCACGGCATCACACGTAAACTGCTGGGCCGATTTCACTATTCTTAATTGTTTTGTTTGTTATTGTCGTTTGAAAATTTAAAATAATAAGAAAACCTAACTGTCGGTCTTACCAATTCAATTTCATAATTCATACTTAAGAAGTACAACGTCTGTCGGGTCAGATAGTAAATATATTTTGCCTATACACTTGTGTACGTTATTATAGTTTTTAATAGGACACTAAATGTTATTAGAATGTGCCTGTGAAAATAATAATAAGGTCGGTTAAGGATGAGATGTTCCAATATAAGTTAACGCAGATGTTACGCAACGTAAACACTGCGAATTTGTTACGTCAACGCCAATGCATTATTTTAATAAATGCATGTGGATGTTATTCGACTGTAAAAAGATTTTCAGCCACAAATAGTAATTTTATGTAAATGTAGACAGTGTAAGAATGTTTGCAATTCATTCAGATGGTCTCAAAAAACTTTAAATTGGAAACAAAGCTCAGTCAGATTTAATACAGTAATTATCTGACCCTTGTGGCGAAGCAGTCATCATACCGGTCTGACATACGGTGTCATCTATATATATATTTATATATAAGTCTGGCCGGGTTTATGATTTTGGGTTTCTGTTATGGTGTTTATGTATTCATCTTTGTAGGCCCATAACATCCAAGACGCTGGATTAAATCTTAGCTATGAATGTAGACAGCGTTATATTTTTAAGTCATAGAAATTCAATTACTTACAGCCAGCGCGATAATGTTGTTTGAATCATGCACGTCGAACATATAAATCTTCGACAAGTCGTCAACAATCGCTTGTCTACACGGAGATGTGTATGGACAATCATTTAGATACGCTATAGCATTTGATTCTGGTCCATCTCCCGATTGAAACGTAACAGTGACTATACCTCTCGGTATAAACTGTGATGTGGTGTTAATCGGTTCTGAATTCACCGCGTTGTTAATCGATAAAGCTGTTCTATTGATCGGTGTCACATATTCTATGAGCAATACGTATGGGCCACTTGGTTCTATCTTCATGTTGTATTGGAGTGTATTCTGTTCGGTACTTAGCAATGGTATATCATCCGGTCCGGCATTGTACTCTTTAAGTTGCTGCAAAAATATTAATTTGTAAACATATCAATTAGTAATTTGGTACTAAGTCATTAATTTGTTTTCCACACTTAATAGACTAAATTATTTTTATTTTAGTTACACTGGATTATTTTTTTATCAATATAGAAAATAGAGTATTTCGCATCACATTGAGAAATCTAAAAATACATTTATACGATGGATTTTGATTTAAACAAATAAGGAATGAGAAAATCTTTTTCATGCAGGGCGCCTAGTGTTTTCACGTGAAAATTCAAACTGATAAACATTAAGTCGTTTTAATAGCACTCTTCTGTTTTATAAATTTGAAATGAACATTATTGTACTTAAAATAGTAATATTACCAGTGTAACTATCATTTATAATATTGTTCACAAAGGAGTGTAATAACCTATTGGTAGTCATACCTCTGGATCATCTACGAATTCCGAGATTATTCCTTCAAGATCGGCTGTGGGCCTTCCTTCTAAACTTGGGTAAGCAAAGTGTCTACATAAAGATTTATCGCCCACTACACAAGGTTTGTCCACTAGTTTTGTGGACAACACCGTGGCTTCATAATAAGCTTCCGGAATGAGAACAAAATAATCCTGAAATATTTAAAGTTACCGTTAAAACAATATGATCAATAAGTTGGATTTTTGGATTTTGAAGTAACAAACAAGCAAGTAGCAAAAGGTTTACATAAGCACTTCAGGGACTGCACCCACCTACGTCCACCTGAAGTGTTTATACAAACTTTTATAGACCTTATATGAAACAGGGACTCTATTTGAAATTATTCACTGATGCGTTGTTACTCCATCTACTCTGATACTAAGATGGTCGCTTCATATGAAAGTGAGCCGGCAACCACACCCTTTTATCAAAACTTTTTCGGCTAGTAATCGGTGTGGCAGTGGAACTTCCACGGTCTAACCATAGTTAATCTACCTTGAAACCTTGAGGAAATTAACTTACAATCATTACTTCCTTGGTTGTCTTTATAGTTACGGTCCAATTTCCTGCGTTCATGACAAATGGAGCTGGTGCATTCCCTTTCTCAAGGACTACGGTCACTAGTTGTGGTTGTATCGTAGGCCTCAGAGATACAGTGAATCTAAAATCACAGAAGTACATTGAAATAACAAAATGGTCTACTTTTTAAAACTACAGCTGAGCTTAAAGATACTTGATTGAGATACTTGATACTTAAAGATATTTTTGAAAATGTTAGAAAAAGTTCAGAAACCTTTTATATCTTAAGCAGGAGTTTATCTCAATCTCTAAGTTTAGAAATCTTTTACATCTTAAACATGTGCTTAGATATCTCACTCTTAAAGTTTCAAAATCTTTTGTATCTTAAACATGAACTTAGATATCTATTGTATTGTTACCTCTGCTGAGTATCAATTACGCTCTCTGGTGTAATTATGATTGATGCAGTGATTGGATCGCGCAGTGGGTTTGCATATTTCAGCACCATTCGGTACAGTGATGACTTTGCAATGTGTACAATATTTATTACTTCATTCTGTAAAGAAACAGTGTAGGTAGGTATTATAAAAGGCAAAAACATACACACATAAAATAGCATAATTTATACAATTTAACATAATATTTTTGTTTCGTTTAAAGGTATTAAAATTGGTTTGCATATGCATTATTTATTTAAACATAACTTATAAATTATTACCTGTAGAATGGAGAACACAACATATCCTTTCCATGAGTATCCTGGGAATACTTCATCTGAGTTCCTATATCTGACTGGACCTGATTGTGTGAGACCTTCCTCGACTTCATACTGGAATTGGTGTAGGGTGGGGAAGTAGTGAGCTCGGATAGGGCGGTCACACCGTCTCCCCTCCACTCTTGAGTGGCACCGACATTGCCCAGTCTCCTTGTCACAGTTATTGTCGATTGAACCACCAACATCACAGTCACAAGCTGGTTTATAAAATATAATTGGTTAATTATTATTTAGTAAACATAAATTTAAAAAGGGGAAAAACAGCAAAATGATAGAAAGTTACAGAAGAGTGGGCTACTAAAAACATAAAGGACAAAATCGTATTATACAAATTTGGTTCTTATCAAAATGGGTAATGTGAATTAATTCAATATTTCTTATGCAACTTCTAATGCTTTTGAATTTTGCCAACAATATTCAGTAGAAAAATTCAGTCTGAATATCTATGATGAGTGGCACTGGATATATGAAGAAATTCTCATTAGTTCTAGTTTATAATATTACAATTTAAAAATATAACATTATATTTCATATGAACAAATTAATATAAAACCTTGGCACTTACCAGTACATCCAAATACATTGTCGGAATCTAATTTATAAAATCTATCTTGGCACTGATCACACTGTCTTTCACCGACATGCATTTTGCATGTACATTGTCCATTCTTAGTGTTGCAGGGACCAAGGCCTCCGAGTGTACCAGGCAAGTGACAGTTGCATTCTAAAAATAATTATGTTACTTTTCAAAAATCCATTCAATTCATTACATTCCATTTTTATGATTCAATTCTTAATGGAGAGATAAAAGTTATGATACCTTCACAGCCCTGTGGATTATATTCTTGGAGATTCCAAAATAGAGGTTTGCAGTCATTACAGATGCGCCCTTGCACTCGGTCCTTGCACTGACATAGTTCACCAGCAGGCACAGAGCCACAACCTGTTGAAAACATGTAAAGTACATGAATAAATGGTTAACGTAACATTCATTAGTAGCATTATTTTTACAAGCTTTTTTAATATCTTTTGCTGTATAAGTACAGATCAATTCCTGCAACCCTTTGTATATGGATGGATATATTTTACACATTTTTTATTATGTATATAGATGTAACAACACAACAAACACACCACCTGATAGAAACCTCTTTTAAAGCTCCTGAAAATCTGTAATTAATCCCAGAAATCTACCTGAAGTCAGCCACAGATGTGTTCCTGCCTTTGAGGGCTAAGTTGGAATGCCTCATGGACAAGTTTGTCCTTTACGTACCAAGGTTTTAACATGGAAGAATGAGTATAACTGGACCGGGGCAGTTTCATCACCACACCGATTTCTAGCATAAAGCAATTCTAGCATTTCAGTTGACTGGTGTGGTTGCTAGCTATCATTTAAAGAGTCCATCTAAGTCCTGAGGAGACATCAGATAGAAACACCGTTCTATGATTGATTACAAGTTACTGTTTTTTAC
>MOOZ01001204.1:196854-217557 GCA_002930495.1 Cecropterus lyciades
ACCGCCTCGAATACAAGTGATCAACCACACCCTTCCAGCGAAACGCAAAAATTACTTTTTGCCTTTTGTTGGAACACTGGTTGTTGGTTGGAAAATTTGTTCGATATAATTGGTTAATACATGTTCAATCAGTTTTGATTGTTTTCCATTCCCAGACAAAGTAATGCAGATGATCTCATCTGTAACTACCATATGTTGTAATAATTTCCAGGAACAAAATAGATCATGACGCTTTTTAAAGTTTGGTGGCGGCCGGTAGTGATGAATATGATCAATTATGAAGTATAATTATTTAATTATTATCAAACGTACAATTTCTGCTGGTACCTACTTTCACATAATAATAATATTGTGCCTATTATAATGTCACATAATAATAATAAAAAAGGATTTTTAAAATAACAAATGCTCAGTGTCTTTTTTATTGTTATTTTAGCGACATTTTATTAATTTATCAGTGAGACCTTTCATTTTATAATGATGAACGCAAACGTTTTATTGACTTGTTACTCATGTGAAGTACTCTTAGTACGAGTTTATTACGTTTCCTCAAAACAATCGTTGCTTACGTTTTTACTCATCATTTTAAAGTATATTGCAAGGTATGGCCGAAAACGAAATCGTAAACATACAAATTATATAGTATGGGCGAAATCGTAAACAATGATTGTTTTTTTTTTTAATATGGAATTAGCAAACGAGCGTGCAGCCCATCTGATGGTAAATAGCTACTGCTGCCCATGGACATCTGTCATCAACCCTGGGTAAGATCAAAGTCTCACCCAAGGTGAGCCACAGATGCGTTGCTACCCTTGAGGACTAAGATGGAATGCCTCGGAAAAGTATGTCTCCCTTACCACACCCTTTAGACCAGAACACAAAAGCGCATAACACTTCTCTTATGAGGCGGAAATAGGTGTGGCGGTGGTGCTTCCAGATCAAATCACAAAGAATTCTACCCCCTTTAATTGTTATGAGCATACGTAATATTCTCGTACTATGCATACAGCTTGCAGTAGTAGCTACCTATTGCATCGTGACAGAGATAAGTTGACTCATTTTATAATGATTAGCATAGAATTTTTTACCAAGCTGTGATCAAACATCTGTTAGTCTTAATACAAATTCGCTTTGCAATATAGTTAAATATTTATTTCTTCGATATTGACCTAAACATGCATCGTTTCTATAAAAAGTACAACCGCATTTGAAATTTCGCTAAGCTTGCATATTTATGAAAGAGTAACAATGAATTACTCAATTTGTTAATCATTTATAATTTTTGGAGAAGTCGCAAATACTATTCGTATAATAAAAAAAGCCTTTAATCTAACTTTAGTGCGCTACTGTTTCCTTGTTCTAAATGTAAAGTTTCGTCTCGTCTAAGAGAACGCGGATCTATAATTAATTTAATGTCCCTAACGCCGTTTATGTGAGGTAACGTGGGGGTCGATGCACTTTGGGTGGCATAATAGGATTATTTCGGGAATCGGGATAACGCATGTCCGGGTTAGACGTGGACGCGTGGTCACAAATTCTCGCATGAGATCTAAGTGGTACGTAATCTTAGATTAATTACCTTTTAATCAATGAAGCATAAAACTTTATAGTTCCAAGAAGAGCTGTATTTTAAATAAATGTGTCACACATTGTTGTGAACTTAGTATTTCGCAGTAGTAGATATACATACCTACACTGCATTATAGGTATACACCTATAATGACATTAATACAATGTACTTAGGAAGTTTCTAAGACCACTTCTTTATAGCACAATACCGTTATAAGCTTAAACTTGTAGTAACTGAAACGTGTTGTAATCTATTGTAGAGGAAAAGATATTATGTATAAATAAATTAAGAAGCGTATGAAGCTGCAAGGGAACGTAATTTTTTAGTAAATTATACATTGTACTTATTAAACATACTTGTCCTAGATCAATGGTCAAGTAGATCTCGTTGTACTTCATGCCTCTAGAGAGTGGGGGGCTCTGCCACCAGGTCTCCATGCCGTCCACCGCGTACTCGGGCGGATGTCTTTTGGCTTCATTTTTCATATCGCATATATCGCAAACCTGTGGAGGAAAAACAATTTTTTGTCATAAATTTTCCCACTTTTTTATGGCATATCCGAGATATGAAATCTTATCGAAATTGACAGAGTCGTATCTGATTTAATGATAGAAAACGATATATTCGAGCTGTATATAGAAGTATTGGGTTTCTAAATATTACGAATAGCTAATATAAAATACTTTTAGAAAAATAAATAAAAATAACTAGTAAATAGAGACAATCCATAGCAGATGGAGCAGATCTATACTTTTTATTTAATATTGTAAAGCTGAAGAGTTTGTTTGGTTAAACGCGCTAAGCTCAGGAACTAGTGGTTCGTATTGAAAGCCTTCTTCAATAGGCTATATGACAGCACACTATGTTTGTTTAATGGTTTTTTTCTTGTATAGCAGAGAGTGAAACCGCCGGGGACAGCTAGTAAATAATAAAACACAAACCTTTGTTTATTCGGTATAAATCTATCAAGATAGTTTTGTTATCCCTAAATTGTCTTTTATATGTTTTATATTAAATATATCGTTTTACGCTCCGCCACATCATTAGACCACTAACATTATTTCATTAGGAAGGGTTCATGGAAATCAATCCGACAAGTCATACAAGGGTTTACTTTTATCACGGAGGATATCCTGTGATTTGCATCACTGCCAGATCCTGATTATCTTTTATTAATAACAAAATGCTTGTTGAAAAAAAATAAACTAATGTTTTTTTTTAATATATTATTATTAATAATGCAGTGAAGTTCAAAAGTAAAAATACAGTCCATCTGATGGCAAGTGACCACTGATTTTTGTAAACTTCTGTAATCAACAACAATAAATGTGTGGTCATCACCGAGGACTAGGTTGGGACGCTTCGAGTATGTCTCTCTTACAACATGCTTCCAACTTGAACACAACAGCGATTAACACTTATTTAAGGTACACTTAAATAGTGCAATGAGCCCTATATTGTTTTAACTAAATATTGAAGAAATTACCATTGTAACATATAGTTATCATCAATAAGACAAAGCTTGACTTAGCAGATGGCTAAGCACATTTCCACAGCTAACAAAATAAAATGCGAAAATAAAAAAAGACATAAACATTAGGCACCGTGCATAATACAATAATACCCCATCCAAATAGAACACGTCATTGTAAGAGTATAATCTTACATGATTATGGGAACCAGTAAAAGCAAAAGGTCCATTTTAAACACCCAATAAATCGGTCCATTCAGACTTTTTCTTTTGAGACGACCAAATAGCGTGTGCCGACAAAAAGACATATTCAAATCTGGCAGCCATTGTACGGGATTCAAGTGAAACAAAAGAACGCTTCGAAGTTGGGATGCGCAAACGCATTTGGCTTCCACATGTCCGCAAAAACGCCACGAGACGAACCGAAGATGCTCGAAGTTCGTCGAAAATTAACGAAGGATCCCACGTCTCGTGAACAATTTGTCTTGTCAGGCTTTTTGATCGTGTTTCAAGTTTTGATTTCATACATGGAATGCTACTTGGGAGTTTCATCGTAGGTACTTATTCAAATAAATAACAATAATAGTTAATTTCCTTTTTAATTCAAATAAGATGAGTGGTATTTGTCAAGAGATATATTTTTTTAAATAAATGTTATTTACGTCTTTATTTAGTAATAAATAATAATATATACTATAAAATGACACTTCTATTAAAAACTATTGAAAAAACATCGAAAAAGCTAAAAAAACAATTTAAGCTTCAATGTGTTCATCACATTGAAGCTGAATTGTCCTAAAAATACGAGATGATAGCCGATTTCTGAATGATTCCGATAAGAGAAGTGTAACGGCCGACGCGTTGTATATACCTACTATTTATTAATCACAATACGACCTCCGAACTTACTTATCTTTGAGGATGTGAATTAACTTCTAAAATTATATAAAAAGGGCTTATTGTATGTTTTTAAGGTTTTAAATGAAGTTTTATATTTGAACGTTATGGTTGCTTTTACATTGTGTAACAGCGTTGCTTAATTTCATCATAAAAATAAAAAAAGGTTCGTTAATAAAAAAATACATAATAATGTAGAGTTGGTACGATAGAGTTGTAGATATAATAATTCAGCTCATTAACATTTAATATTAGTATTTCAGAGTAGCAGTATGTTATCATAGAGTTAGTTTATTAGGAATTTTCGTAATTGTGGCATCGAACCCGTTATCGCCGGGATGGTGTGGCAACAGGACGCGAGATAAGGCCTATCGCGCTCCCGTTTATCTGCCACAGTAGAGATGATGGAGGCGCGGAACGCTTTTGTTATTCTTTTACGTGTAGGTAAAAGTAGCGTTTACTATTATATAAATATTGTTATTTCTTTATTTAACGTAACGTGTGCTCTGAAATTATATTACCTACATTTTTGTAAGGTAATTGGGCGAACCCCCCTTGTTCTGACAGGACACACACGATTTATTGTACTGCCCATAAACAGTTGACTACGCTATTATCATATATGATTATACGTTTGTTATTATTACAAAGTGACCTATAATAGGTACAATCACAATATACGTATGTAAATAACATTATGTACAGCCTTAGATACAAAATATTCTTTAAAAAAATTAAGGTAACTGAGTTGGCTACGTCGTGTCGTACTTGTAATGCATGTATTTATAATTTGAAGACATGCTGTATCCGCAACATTTTTGCGATTCGCCTAATGGCAGTGATGGCTCTTTCCCATGAGGCAAATTAAATGTTATGGGTAACAAACCATTTATGTACATTTTTTTATAATAGATTAAAATATAGAAATTCATAATAGATAAAATTAACTTTATTGTAAACTGTCTTCATTATTTGTATAGTGTAAAATACGTATAACTGTTACTTGTGAACAACATATTCTATAACTATATATATTTCTAAGTAATAATAGATCGTTATGTCATTAGATTTAAGCCCATGTTTTATTGTTATATAAAGATTATCTACTTACTGTACGAGATGTACGATTCAGTCAGTTATAATACCATAGGACCAACGAAACAGGTGGCCTATGAGTATGTATAAATTGTGAATAACCTACGTTGTAACATAATCACAACCTAAACCTATCATTATAGAGAACTATAAGTTGGAATCATTAGTTATTCTTTAGATTACATTATTCTTTAGACACAATTAATAATTCTACAAATCTTACGATACTCAGAGGTTGTATTATTAGAGCAGAGTATAGTTTGTCAACTAACAAGTATTTAGTTTATTACTGAAAATATCGCACATTTCAAACATTATTATATAAAATATTTAAGTAGGTTCTCACATAATTTGTTTAAATATTCTAACATTTGTGGTCAGATCTGGGGAGAGAAAATCGCAATCGGAACAATATTTTAAAATGTACATCTAGTTAATCATGGGTCTGCAAAAAGTTATACATAATACGAACAGTGATATTAGAGTGTATATTACAAAAAATCAATAAATTATAGTAATAATTTAAAATTTACCTGTCCTTGAATAACATGTTCGTCGTGGTCGGCATTGGCGCCAGCTAGCTTGCAGTACAGCTCGGGTCCTTCATCACCACAGGTAGCGGTCGCCGTAATTTTCTTCCCGAGCGCTAAGTTAAAATATGGCGGTGTCAATATTTCTGCGCACGCGACGCTCAAATATAGTAGGAGAAGCGCGACAACCCGCGCCATGTTGCGCGCGCGGCGTCCCGTCGCTGAGTGGCGTTGCACCCGCTGGCTTGTCAGTCTTGCCACCCAGCGATAACGCTACGCCTCGAGCCACAAGGGTAGTGGACTGCGGAGCTTAGTTGGTTAAATTCAAAGGCCCAACCTGTTCCTATAATTAAGTGATATTATGTTGGTTACTCCTGGACCCTTCGATTTTGATTGAATTTTAGTTATATCCCTATCTTACGGTGCGTGGAATTTAAATATGTGAAGGGATTTTTTTAAAATCGCTTTTAGTTTTAGTCTAACAGAACCTTTGAAAGACGTAGCAAGGCATTGCGGGCTCACCTAGGAACACTGGTACACTAGGTCGTTCAAAATGTTTTAATTTTTTAAATTTTTGTTACGAAATCTAATCATTAGCCATTTGCCAATTATTGACAAAAAACCTACAAAAGGGGTTGCTTAATAAACAAATAAAAACTGTAGTATATTTTTACACTTTTATTGCACAACAAAACGCAAACAACATGATGTTATTAACATTTGATTGAAATAAACTAGATGAATGATTGCAGTAATTTCCTTTGCATACGCAAACATGATAGCGGACGAACAAAGAAATTGCCCTGTTGAATGGTGTCAGTGAAGCGACGGGACTAAAAACGCACCCATCGTCTACATCGATTAGCATTTTTTCTAAACTAGCCAGCCGATGAGAAGCATAGCTCATACCCCTCATCGGTTCTTTGGTTCGGCACCCTCTTTCGTTATATTCGACACCAACGTCTAAGAATCTTTTAAAACATCCTCCTATGTAATCTGGACCATAATGTCTGTTTTTGATTCGTCTGGTATTACTATCTTTAATACATTTAACTTTGAAACGTCGTTGTAATTTGCGGTATTGTTGTTCATCACTTTCGAAGGCGTGGTAGCAGCCTGGCATTACGGGAATACCTTTTTGGTCCAAACCGCACATGTAGCAAGATGATTGAATATCGTGATGTTTAACTTCTGTAGTTGTCTCATTCGTTGCAACTGATTCTGTAGGCTTCCAAGGCAGTAATGCGTCGTCTGATAATATAGAATGTATTTTTAAAGGACAAATAAAACTATTATGTTACTAAAATGCAAATAAAAAGTGCATTTATGATAAAATTTGTACTTAGGGCTACAAACCATTTTCTGGTTTGTGTTATGATGTACCTATTAATATATAAGGTCGTGATGTCCACAGGCTGCTGTAACCACTTATCATTTAGTGTGCGTGTTCACTTAATTAAATTATTTTATTTCATAAAGAGTTTTACCTATCTCTGCCTGTAATTTAGAAATAAATTTTGGTGGGAAATAGGACGGCCATGTCCTTCTTCTTTGTTTCGTTACAATAGATGTTGTTTGTTGAGATCGTATCGGTAAGAATGGTTTCATGGTTATCCATTTGTCTATGTCATAATAATAGAATGGAGCTTCAGTATTGAAAGTTCGTTTTTGGAAATTCAGTCTTTCTGTGACTATAGGAACCGATTCGGTAACGGATATGGTTTGTTTGTGTGTGCTTGCTGTAAAATAATCTTCATCTAAACGTTTATGATAAAGTTCGTCTGATATGACTGTAGGTGGATTACTCTCTGGCGAAAGCTCATCGTGAATATAGTTCATATCCTCAACAGTAACGTCCTTTGTAGTGAGAGGCAAATATTCATAACGGCTTTTTAGGCGAGATAAAAAAGATCCGTTCGTTTGTAAACACCATTCAACAAGAAGATATGTCTTAATGATAACATTTGTGTTTAAATTTATTTTCATAGGAGATTATCAAAATATTTATTATTACAAAAATTACACTATTTCTGTCAACTCCATTTGACATACTTGATCATATATATTTTTTAAATTGCCACCGTGCATTTGTGGCTACATTATAAAAGAACTATATAGTCAAAACTATAAATAAAACGTTTATAGAATAGTAGAAAAATAATATTAAAAAGGCGAATGTTTGTGAGGCTGGATGCTTGCTTGGACATTTGTTACTCAATTACACTAGTTCTAGTGTTTCTGGTTGTGCTAAAGTCGGTGGTAGTATTATTAGTGGTGGTAGTGGAGAAGGTGGTGTTAGTTGTGGTGGATATGGTGGTGGTGAGTAGTAGTGGTAGGTGTAATGGTGGTGTTGCATGTGGTTGTAGAAGTGAAACTGACAGTTTTGTTGCTGGTAGCGCTTGTGGAAGTGATGGTGCTGGGGTTGATAGTGGTAGTGATGACGCTATTGGTGGCACTAATTGTGATGATTTTAACTTTAGGTGGTATTTAGAGAATGACATAGTTTACTTTGTTTTTTTTTCGTTTTCACTTCTGTCGGCAGTCCTCATGACTGCCTCCGTGTTTTTTTTTATTTTTATCAATCAAAGGAGTTACCTGGCCCGAGTTACTGGGAAATTTAATGAAATAACTTTCTTTATTGAATCTTCTATATTTATTTCTTAGTTTTTGGGAATACTTATATATCATGGTATCTACATATATAATAAACAGCAAAATTATTTAATAACACACTACAAGGAGTATTGATATTTATGGCCGTCGTCAGATTTTTTCTCCTTTTTTGATTTATTTTCATTTATGCTGTCTACACTACTTTGCCTCTGAAGGGATTTAGAATCTGAACTACTCCTAGTTGTTTTATCCGTTCGTGACTTGTCATTCTTGTCTGCTTCCTCACATTTTTTCTTTGTGTTGTCGTTTGGTTTTATATTTTGCAATGTTTCATCGTCACTTTCTGTAGTACTGATTGTTATTACTGGAATAACTGATCCTACTGAATCAGACTGTTTAGATTGGTTACTAGTTTCAGAAGTTTGCTTTTTGTTCATTCTCATCAATGCCTCATTTTCTTCGAGCGAGTCGTCTTTCGTATTTTTGGATGATGATGTTGTAGGTACGTTATTTTTTCCTATTATTTTCTCTAATACAACTTTATTTTCAACGCGGTCATCCTTATTACATAATTTTAATTTAAGCTTTCTCTCAAAGTTTTTATGTTTAAGTTCTTCTGTAGGTTTAAATTCAACATTACACTTTCTATTTTCATCTGTATGTTTATTAATAGATATGTCTTTAGATTTTAAAACTTCATTTGGAAGTGATTCATGGAAAACAGTGTCTGTTTCATAATCAGCATTATTTGACGTTGGACTTGGATCACAGGATGTTTCTGGGTTTGTTTTCTTATCAATAGCTAAACCAACTATTTTTGCAAAAATTCCACCTGTAATAAACATTTCATGTGTTTTACAATGTGCGTATTAGATATATTTAGATGATGTATTTATTAGAACTGATAGAACTCTTTGTAGTTGGAATTCGGATCACCGCTAAACCTAATTCTAAATAACAACAGAGTTAAAAGCGCTGTTATGTTTTGGTTAGAAAAAGGCATGGTTAAAGAGAGACACTTATATGAGTTGATCCAATATTGTCCTCAAGGCTATCACTTAATGCAGTTGTGACCGACTTCAGGCAGGAATTCAATCCTATTTGAGATTGAGACTGATTAAAAATCGGGTAGCTATTACATCTAAAAGTAATATGTAATTTATTTAGTAGTCTGATGAAAATAGTAAATTTTGTGGTCCGTTATAACTGCAGAACCAATAATTTTCATCAGAATGAAGTAGCAAAACGAGCATGCAGTCCACCTGATGGTAAGTATTTACTACCGTCCACGGATGGCTATGTGAAGTTGCGTACAGGTGGTAAGAAACTTCATATAGAACAAGAGTTCTATTTGGAGTACATCACAGATGCGAAGCTAATCCCGAGGAATAAGATGTGCGCCTCACATATAAATGAGCCGGTAACCATACTCTACCACTAAAGAATCAAGAACTGCTTCGCGCTAGAAATGATAATAATAATTCATAGATAATGCTGATTTCCAACTTGTCCTGCGGAATAGTAAAGCAATATCAGATAGAACCTTTGTTCTATTAAGGTTACTTACTAATAACAATACAATGTATAATATAAATAGAAATATATTATTACCTTTTCTCTTAATAGGTTTTACGGGTTCTTTTGTATCTTCTGCTGTTGCTTTTCGGTCATCAGAATCAATAGATTTGCTTATAGGAAATGAAGGCAAAGCTTTTTTCCATCGAGCAAATGGTGTGTTATCCATAGCCGACGAACCAGCTCGTCTCCGTGTATCAGCTAATTGGAACATTTTCCTTCTCTCTTCAGTTCGTTCACGTCGTAGTTGAATCTAGAATAACCGTTTATAAACGAATAGTTATGTAATACTTATTATATTCATTTATTTAAAGATATATATACCTTAACTAACCTTCAAGTCGTTATTAGCTTCTCTTAAAGAATTTGTGAGAGAAGTTAAATAATAAATAATCAGTATTAATAAGACAAGTAGTGGTATAACAGTAGCTGGTGAAGCTATGTAGCCTAATGCAAAGTGTACAGATTCCGGAAGAATTTTATAAATATTAGTAGTTAAAATATAATAGATTTTCTGGTATTCTGAAAATGGACCACAATGCCACGAAGGTTTTACCCATACAATAGTGTAACCGACTGGCAAAACACACAAAAATAACATCGTTAACAACAGTGCCAAGTAAAAATTATTGCTCTTAGATACCCTAAATACCACCTCATGGGGGACATTACAGGTCATCACTGCCCAAGATCGGAGATACATCATTATCATTAATTTAAACACATTTAAAACAACTAGTCCAGGTGAAAAAAACATTCCCATCCAAACCATTCCTTGGTTATTGATAAGATGTAATATATTTTCGGCTATTTTAAAATCGCCATACTCGGGAAACTTCTTCTCCAAGTCCCAGCACCAACATCGATTCATATATCTTACAAATAAAGCTCGAAAGAAATCCATGAATAAAGTTCCCAAGAGTACAAAAACCTACAAAAAAAAATTACAAACTTTAAGTTTATTATCAAATTAGATTGAATGATTGAATAGGCGTAAAATTTGTAATCCATATGTTTATTTAGCACCATTAAGTAACGTACCAAATCCATCATAGTGAGTTTCACCAATTCCTGTCCGAACATTGTTTCCCAGCATAATTTTAGTAATTTTTTTCTCGTTGCTACAGTCAAGTTATACATTTTTCTGTTATAATTATCGATATAAAAAGTATCAATAATAGTGACGTTAGTTCGATTTTGTCTTAAATTTTCTATTTCAGTAAAGTTGCATCTTGTTACGTAGCATTTTACATCAACAATCGTACAATTCACTGTATAAAATATTTGAGTAATATTATCTTCCCCACATTTTGTAGTGCAATTAAAAGTAATGTCGGGACAAATCTTCCAATCACTAATAGATTTAGAAAAAGGTGAGCTAGATGGGATAATATCCTTGTAAGTTTCTGTTGTCCATTCAACTGTTGACATTATGTCTGTAGTTTCCTCAGTTGGTGTATACATTTTAGAAGAAGTTGTTAAGTCGAAGTAATCAGTTGATACGGGGTCAATAAATGTGACACTAGACACACCACTTTCTGTATTTATAGACCTTGTATTAGACGACTCTGTATTAATTGAGTTGGAATTTGTGAAATTAGTCTCTTCATCGACTGTAAAAGTAGATATCGCGTAAGTTGTATCCGTAAGGTCAGTTAGAATAGAAGAATGCATTGTTGAAAACTCAGGAGTTATTTTTAAGTTCCGGTTTGCAGTATGAGTGATTCCATTTTCACTAGACGTTGATTCTGAATCTGTAAATGCTGATGTATCATCCACTGAAATTGTGGACAGTTTTTCTGTTGCATCGGAAGTGAATTCCTTAAAATTATTCATGTTAGTATTTAAAAAAAATGTTTCATTGTTTTCATAGGTATCGGTGGTTGTAATTGCATCGTAGATGTCGTAGTTAATGTCTTCATCCAAGTCAGCAGATTCAATTGTTTCAGTAGAGTCATCAATTTGACCTATACCTCTTAATCTCTCCAATTCTATTTGTTCAAGACTTTTAGGTGACGTGACTTTAATTACTGAATCACTAAAATTTTCAAATTTGACAAGACTTTCAGCTGTCAAACTATTAGACACTGTGCGATTTTTATTGTTTTTTATAACAGTTGTGTACTTTTTGTGTTTTTTTGCTGATGAGTGTACATTATTTCTTAATATTTCATCAGTCTCGACTAATGATAACATCATTGAGCTTTTTTTGGACATTACTGTGTGTTCATTTAAAGGCTGTAAAGTCGCCAAATTACACGGAAGACATGGAACAGGGGTTTCAAAACATGTCATAGGTAAGGTCGTGGATAAACTGTCGGTCATATTTGTATTATTATCTGATAACATAATAGCGTTCATACTGATATTAGGTTGCAGAGAATAAAGTTCTTTGCTCATCCCTTCAATCTTGCTGAAGAGTGCAAAAATCAAGGAATATAAATTAAGCAAATTCAATAGCATTATTCTGTAACAAAAATACGTTAATGTTAGACATTGAGATTTATCGATATTGGTAAATGAGAAATAAATATATAAGCCCACCTCGCAAGCTGTAATCGGAGTTGTTTCCTAGGATGGTAATGTTCTAAAAAGCCCAATAATTCAAAAAACACTGGAAATGTAATCGAAATCACAGTGACGACTATTGTGGTTTCATTCTCTCGCCACCAATTTCGTGGCTTGGTATTGTCATCTGAACGAGAAACTACAGTCACAACAGCATATGCTGATATAACGAGAAGTATAACTACACATATATTCACAATAGCTCGTAGAGATATAATCCGCCAACTAAAATCATAAAAATTGATCGTTAGATATAATTATTATATTTTTCATTACCTATAATCAATATTTCAATGTATGCTTGGAATAATAATATATAAAAACATAAACGCTTTTTATACTCATAGCTCCACAGTAGGATTTTCTCCTGTGTCGTGGGTGCCATGGACACACAAAGACTAATACACAAACACCTACACCTGGAACAGAAATCTAAACTCATAATTCAGATGTCTGTCTGGCCGGGGATCGAACCCGGGACCCACTGCGTGGCAGACCAGTATCGTGACCGCTCCGCCTCGCGGGTCGTCAAATATCGTATATATATTTTTATTGTTGCCGATCAATAAAGTTAAATCCTACTTCCTTAAATTTTTCTTCTTTTCTGCCTCTTCTAAGAGCGCCTCTTTGAATCCGAGAATAACAGATGCTATGCGATTATGAGCTGTCTCTGCATTCCCTATCATGAAATCCCATCCCGTAAATAATTTCCATGAAAATATGCATTCGTCTTCCTTTTCAGATAGCTTTGACATTCTTGAGTTTTCCGCCATTCTGTAATGTAATCAATGCTTCATGCAACATACAAATAACATTGTATGTAGTATTAATTTTATATACTCATATATAACTTTAGAAATGATTTCAAATAGTTCCTAAGACATGTGGTAGATTTAAGATCAAAAGGATTCAATGGAGTGTAGCATCAACATGGAAACTAAAATTACTCACTTTCTCAGTATAGCAACGAAGCTATAAATATAAACCACCAAGCCAGTCAGGAAATAAGCTAGAGGCATCCTGTATTCGGATTTCTCGATATTACTATAGTAGCCGTAGAAAATGGGGGAACATTTTAGAACCCCTTCAAATTCCCACAGAGTTAAGAGATTAGTAGCGTTACGGCTTTCCTCTTCCATTATTATTTTCCTTTCACCATCTTGCTTCGGATTTGCTGTGAGATACTAATATTTGTTTCTTTGTATTAGATATGGTTTAATCAAAATATATACGGATATAAAATTTTATATTTAGCATATATATACATATATATAATTATCGAATAATTTAACAACACAAAATATTTATATCAATTAACGTGGTGTAAATAGTTTTCAATAAAACTTTATCATTATAAGTATTTATTATCAAATTAAATTAAACATTACCTCCGGTACAATCACGAATATAAGCAGAATAAATCCAATAACCAGATTGACCCAAAACAACCATCTCAGGAAGGTGAAGTAAGACGCTACCACGGAACCGAAATGTGATTCTATCTCTTTGATTCGTAGCTCCCAAGGTATTAGCAAATTTGACGTGTTTGCAGCTTCACGCTTGAGTTGCTGCCATTTCTATGGATTGGAAAAATTGAAGGTAAATGTAATAGTAAAATAAATACAAATTAAGTTTAGTCTCCGGAAAATTGTAATTATATCCACATGTTTCATACAAATACAGATTAAATACTTCTTTTTATCGATATTAATTTAAAATGTATGTATCTTTTTATAAACTATAGCAAATTATATATTATAGGTATACCGTTGTAATTAAAATATTGAATCTGGCGTAGATGTCTCGAGTACATTTCGATTGCGCTAGTCTTTCCTGTAATTGTCCTTCATGCCTTTTTATGTATGCTTTCGCCTGCAATAATTTCAAATTAGAGTAGATTGAGAAGAGTAGGAAAATTGTATTATATACTAAACAAGCCTGCGTCAAAGATATATTTGGGTGTGGAAAAGGGGATATAACAAGTTCCTTGGTTCATCAACATTATATATAACGTGTATATTTTTTCCTTACCTGGTGAACAATCTTGAGTTTTCTTCTCATGCCAAGTGGCTGTTGCTTGACTGAACCCAAAACCTCTTTGTGAAGATGAATGTTTTCAAATATTTGCTCTTGAGTTGTCAAAACTTCCTCGATTGAAATCGCTGTGCTATAAATTAAGTAATTCAGTCAATTATTATAAGGTTAAAATATCGATTGATTATTTGTTTACCAATCTTATTTTGAACAATATTTATCTACTAGAAAGTATGTTGTTTTTATGATTTTTAAAATTATTAACACTAATATATTCACGAGCTTGTTTTATTAAAGCCTTTTTTTTCATTACGGACATAGTATAATATTTAAAACTATCTGAGCCCCGCGGATATACTCGCTTTTAAAAAACGTAATTTGACATAGTTACATATTTAAGACCTTACACAATTTTAACATTGTAGCATGACAACAGCGGCAGCGACGGTGGCTGTGTGCGTGTAGAGCGCGCGGTTTCTTAGGTTTGAATATTTTGTGCGGAAACCTAACTACATTTTCTAAAATAGACGTAGCCTAAGTTAAGCCTTATGACATCAGCTATCCAACAGTGAAAGTCCCGTCAAAATAGGTCCAGTGGTTTCAGATTACCCAGAACAAACAGACAGACAGACAAAAAATGTAGTAATTGATGTTTTGTTATCAGTATCGTATATACTTCCATATGCATTTGGTACAAAGCTGTTATTTTGATATTGCAAACAGACACTTCAATTTTATTTATGTGTACATGTATAGATTCTTCACATCGGGTTCGTAAGAGATTGTAGGGCTGCGATTTGATATGGTACTACTACTCATATCTTTCGGACAAATCTATGTGATTTTGCAATCTTGCGTACCTGCTGCGGAATATGCAGAGTAAATTTTAAAAAATCATATATTCCTGCTCAATTCATCTGCGAACAATGAACACCATGAGCCTATGTAATATTCCGCACGAGAAGTAACTAGTATTTGTGTATAGTTACACTTTGATAAAGCTCACTGACTTTGAAAGCGCTAAGTGCAAAGTTACAATACCGGGTTAGTTTTTTTATTAATATAGAAATTACAAACGAGCATGTAGTCAATCTGATAGTAAAAGGCCACTGCGGCTCATAAATGAATCCGATTGAGGATTGTAAGTTTACATGAGATTCGTTGCATTAAGCAATATGAAACGTCTTGTTTACCATATGTGCTCGTACGTACATCGTTCATACCAGATCACAACAGCGCTTAGTACAGTTGTCAAACTACAGATAATTATGGTATATAGCGTTGAGTTTACGTACTCGCCAGAGCTGGTAGTGAAGACAGAAGAACGTCGTCTAGTGCGAGTCTCGTCGGGCAAGAACGGCGACGAGGGGCGGCGGGCTCGGCCTTTCCTCGAGCGCCGCACACTGGCCCGTCGCTGCCGGAGGACAGCACTTAAGCTGGAATAGTCTTCATCTTCCGAACCATCTATAAGTGAAGTACACAACTATAATATAAAATAAACTTTCTAAAAATAGCTACTCGCAGTCTTCACCTTCGGGTCTATAATAACACAACATACAAAGTATTTATTTAAATGAATGCTTTCTAATTCAGGTTTTCGCAATCGGCTTATCTACAACTATTTGACAGTCAATCAATTAAATATGCGCGGCCATAAAACTATATAAAATATAAAATCGTACTTTTTGTTTAACTTATAATTACTTTTTTTTATTATTAAATTAATGAGTAAACCTTATTGGATTTTGACTACTTAAACTGCGACGATTTTATATGTTCGCCAATTGAAGAGAGGTCAGCGGTATACCTATTAATGAATACTAATGCGGAGAGAGTTAACACTAATCTGATTTGATGGATTTACCTGGATGCATATAAGTACATAAATATGTACTATATGAATCCAGATACATTAAATAGCGAATTAAATATGTTTTAAGTTTCGGATAAAAAGTACTCAAATGCGACTTCTACATCACAAATATTATTTTTATAATGCATATTATAATTGCAACATTTTAATTGAATTACGACTGACTTCCTAACTAACATTTTATGATATGTCGTTATTACAGCATAGATATTGGTTGTATATTTGGTAAAAAAAAATGTTTTTTCGCGGTAAACTGCGTGCACGTATTAGACCATTTCTTGATCTCCGAATTTGATCAATAGTTTCGGAGATATGCGTGGACAAACATACAATATATAAAACATACATTTGTTTAGAAGTCTGAATATATCATCATATGTAAAAAAAGTGCAGTTCCAATAACATCACTTACTTGTTACATACATACGTATCAAATTTGGAACCTACCTTTTTGTCGGTCAATAATATAAATTAAAATTATTGCATACTAACCATGTAACTAAGCACTGCTTATTTACATCAATCAAAGAATACATCGCTTCCCCGCACAGCATGGAGATTTCGCAAAATTACCTATGCATTAAATAAATGATTATTCATTAAGAACTTGGTATCGTTTATGTATGTCCCTATCTACCAGTAACATATATGTACCTCCAGCAGACGGTGAAAATTTGACTTCGCTGCTGACCGGAGTTTCTGAAGGCAGATGGAACAGGTTCACGCCGGACGAAGTCATACTTCCGGGGTCCGCCCACGTCACTGACAGGCGATCCACAGACGGCTGCGGTGATGACGGTGCTCGGTCGTAGGAACCCTAAAAGTGTAATTTTAACTACATACATTAAAGTAAAACGAACCTACTCGGGTATGAACAGTACGCACAGATCAGAAGACTATCACTACGCGCGGTGTAAGTCAAACAATTGCAGTTCAATAGTAAATATCGTGATTCTGGTGAAACGCATTACAGATTCTTCTATTTATAAAATGATGTGCGTATTAATTATAAATTATCACTGTTTTACAGTGAAGAAAACATCGCGAGAAAACCTGTACACTTGAAATTTCTCTAAAAAAGTTCTCAAAGGTATCTGAAGGTGAAGTCTATCAATTCGCACTTGATCAGCTCGGTGAACTATATATAGCTTAAAACTCTCATTCTGAGAATATAGGGACCAGTATAGGGACCATGATGTGTAGACGACTTGTTGCAATAATATTATTATATTACCTTTCGCTATCCAATTAAGCTAGTTTTACACAGCTATTCGTACCAAGGTATTGGTGGCGTGAACGAACTCATGTTTATTACTTAAAAAATCTTGCCGTTGACGAAATATACGAAAGAAATTATCAGATAAACTTTCGGTTATAGTTAAAATTATATTGGATCATCTCGCAAATTATTGAACAAAATATTATACTCACAATATTAATTTATAGTTCAATAGATTACGTTTACAATAAAATGTGGAGAAGTTGTAAGACGTCCAGTCAATAATTTGGTTTATTAGAACTTTACGTTTGCATATGCCTATAGGTTCTAAACAGATATAAATACATCAAAAAATAGGCGAATAAGATAAGTAAGTTTCGAAAAGGATTATATTGAAGTAAATATAAATTGTATGTTAAGAAAAATACTCATAATTTTAATCAAACGATGTGACACATACGATATTAATACTAGGAACAAACACGATCTCTCTGTGCATGTTACTCGTCTTCACAAAATTAACAATTGTCTATGGGTTGATGTATACGCTTTTATAATAAACTTCCTATGGAAATCAGAAACTTGTGAATTAGTAAATTCAAAGCATTGATTAGGATCAAACTTTGCCGCAAAGCATATTATAAAATTTCAGTTTCAGTTTGGGACTGATCAATATAATATATACTTCAATGGTTAATTGTCAAAGTGTATCGTATCTTGTCAAACAAGTGTCTGTTTAGTCAAATGTAAGGCAACATACTGGAGCTAGCTTTAATTGCCCGTGTAATAAACAAGATGGTTAAAAACAAGTATTCCAAAGAAAAAAGATAAACCCGCTGAGTTTCTTGCCGGATCTTCTGAGATGAGGTAATATTTCGATCCGGTGGTAGTGTAAGAAAAAATATTGTAAACTAGCTGATCCTGCGGTTTCAACCGCGTTTAAAATAAATGTAACGTGACATACATTAACCGAAATTTTATACCTTTAATAATCTCTATTTTAAAGGGGATCAATTCTGTCATACATATTTTTACGAAACTTTCACCGTTTACGCAGCGTATGCAGCGGAAGCTCTCATTAGACAAAAAACCCCGATTTTGAAACATTCTTCATTGGTGCTCCGCTCCTGTTAGTCTTAGTGTGATGATATATAGCCTATAGCCTTCCTCGATAAATGGGCTATCTAACGTCGAGAAAATTTTTCAAATCGGACCAGTAGTTCCTGAGATTAGCGCGTTCAAACAAACAAACTCTTCAGCTTTATATATTAGTATAGATGACAATTTGTAAGTGCCCCCGTAGGCCTATACAAAATAAAGACATTTTATTTCATTTCATTTCAGTAAGTAAGAGGTAGCGAGGAATAGTAGTTGCATAAGTAGCTGAACATGCTTATTCACTTAATCTTGAACCGAAAATGTTGGAGTGCATTGGAAAAGATTGCCCTAAACAGCTACAAAAGATTAAAAATAAAGCAAGTAAACTGCAAAAGTGTAGGGATCTACTACATATACAACATAGTACTAGTGTTCTCTGTATATGTTTGACAACATAAGTAAATTGAATTACTTAAGATATGCCGAATTTTCTAAGAATACCTACCTAATAGGGACGGTTGTTGGTAATAATACTTTTCATTTGAAATATAAATTAAGGTATTTAATTAACACCTATTTGCATTATTAGGGTTTTTCATTACTTAGTTGTCGGCGAGTCCAGTATTATTTTACGTTTGTCTTTGTCAGATTTTAATTGCTACAGTGCTATTGTACATGTGCGCTCTATTCAATTGGGCGCGAAAATTGTTAGAGCTTTGTGTTAATTACATGTCATTTTCTTTTGCTTGTTTTTGCGTTATTATTATTATTTTAAAGGTGAGTGTATTTTTCACGTTTTAGGAAATAAACTTTTCATTTACCACTGAATTTAAAAACATATTAAAAAAGAAGCCGATAAAAATGAAGGTTACCTTTGAACGATTATTTCTTGACACACAATAAGAAAAATAAAATTCCAAATTCAAACTGACCAACAGATATAGTTATTCCATCAGCGCGAACACCTCAACAAGCAGGAGGAAGCAATCGGACTGTCCACCGAGAGAGAGGCAGCGGCGTTAGGCCGCTCGCAACCGAACGATAAATTAAACGATTTATAGCCTACGCGTCTCCGCGCCTTGTAAATGGATCTGCGTCATTCGGTTTCCTAAATTTGTGGCTTCTATAATTATTATTTTTGCCTTAATTAATTAAAAAATATAATACTAATGTTTATTATTATTTCATTTCTGACAATATATTCGAAAATATAATTAGTTGCAAATCAGTACAACAGGTAGAGTGATGTGGAGAAGTGAAATTATATTCACAGAGACCAGTATTAAATAATATGAAAAAAAAAAAATTGATACTGGCTACATAACCTATAAATGTAATAATATTGGATAATAATATACATATATGGTTAATAAAGTATCCGTGTAACTTTATGCCGTTTGAATTCAAAACGTGAAGATAAAGTTTAATTTAGATGTATATATAGTGTAAATGCTTATATATTAAATTTCTGTCACATTAACTAAGAAAAATGTTTGCAAAATCTAGGATACTAACTTATGAAACAATGAACATAAAGGTTTTTTAAAAGACAAAGAAAACCGTCATCTTTTATTTAAAAGCCTGCAGGGATCCCTATTATAGTAGATTGATAGAGAATGATGTTTGATATTGTTAGGCGTGGTGAGCAATATATTTTCATCATTATAGAGTAGGTACAGTCACAATAAATAGTTCTACAAGAAATTAAATTCTAAGTTGTATATACGGATAACACACGGAAACTTCAGCATGCTGTCAAGTGATTGTTTAAACAAAAACTTTTCGTTGTCCCTTTATATTAATTACTTACAAGCAGCAATATATTTACTTCTTTTTCATAATTAACAAATATTATTAAAACATCAATTATGCTCAAACTTTTTCCTCTAGTGCAATAAACTATTAAAGACATGGTTTTTTCCTCATAACTGTACAGTTGCTAGCTTAATACAACTTATTTGGTAGAACGATGCTAACTGATACGCAGTACAGTACTATCAATCGACTCATAACAAACCTAGAGATCATATCAGAACAATATAGAGCTAACTTACATAGCATTCTTCGCTGCGAAATGCGGAATTTAATTTGTAATTTGGAACGATTGACACTGATGAATCTTAAAAACTAAACGCTATATTAGAAATGAACAAGTTTATA